>CP139501.1:13170456-13657956 GCA_021014915.2 Artemisia tridentata subsp. tridentata | reverse complement strand
AATGACAGTGCTCTAGACTCTAGTCTGGTTTATTGAAAGGGAAAATCATTACTGTTCTTCATGCATATTTCTTGACTTGGATGTTGCGTAAGAGTGATGATACTCTAATTTGATTATGCAGCCAAACATGTTTGGAGACGATACCTGAATTCATGTCCATCTCGGTTGAAAGGCCAACGAAAAGCCACACATTCTTCGTCCTAGCTCTGTTTTAGTCGATTCAAAAGGCCAACAAAAAAAGAAAAGAATAAATTTGTATCTTGGTAATTAAATGCATGAAAATCTTAACTTTATTGGTGATCGCTTCTGTTGCAAAATACAGCTCGTGGAAATAAGAAGAAAAGGAAAGAGACTTAAAAGGAAAAGTCTAAAATACATCCCTGTGCTTTCTCCAAAAACCGATTTACATCCTTAAACTTTTTTTTGGAACAAAATTATCCCTCCGTTAGTAAAGTTGGCACAAATACATCCCTCCGTTAGTCATATCAGTTAGTATGGACTAACGATGCAAATGATTTTCCGTTATCTCCTAACAAGAGTTAAAATAGTTGCATCGTTAGTCCTCCTTCAGTTAAAATTTTTGCATCGTTAGTCCTCATTGACTATAGAGTTAAAATATTTGCATCGTTAGTCCTTCTTAAGTTAAAATTTTTGCATCGTTAGTCCTTTGTTACGTTTTCGTCCGATTTTTTACGTTTTCGTCTGTTTTTTTACGTTTTCGTCCGATTTTTTACGTTTTCATCTGTTTTTTTATGTTTTCGTCCGATTTTTTACGTTTTCATCCGATTTTTTTCGTTTTCGTCTGTTTTTTTACGTTTTCGTCTGTTTTTTTTACGTTTTCGTCTGATTTTTTACGTTTTCACCTACCCACCTCCACCACCACCTCCACCACCACCACCACCCACCATCTTCACCCACCACCGCCACCACCACCCACCACCACCACCACCACCACCACCACCCATCGCCACCACCACCCATCGCCACCCACCACCACCACCACCCACCACCTCCACCCATCACCACCTACCACCGCCGCCACCACCACCACCGTCGCCACCGCCACCACCACCGCCGCCCAGCCACCACCACCCATCGCCACCACCACCACCCATCACCACCTTACCACCCCGCCAACCACCACCCCACCACCTTCACACCCCCACCACCGCCACCAACATCCACCGCCACCACCACCACCACCACCCATCGCCACCACCACCCATCGCCACCTACCACCGCCGCACCACCCACCACCTTCAACCACCACCTCCACCAACATCCACCGCCACCACCACCACCACCACCCATCGCCACCACCACCCATCACCACCTACACCGCCGCCACACCACCACCACCGTCGCCACTGGTGGTGGTAGGTGGTGATGGGTGGTGATGGCGATGGGTGGTGGTGGTGGTGGTGGTGGCGGTGGATGTTGGTGGCGGTGGTGGTTGAAGGTGGTGGGTGGTGGCGGCGGTGGTAGGTGGCGATGGGTGGTGGTGGCGATGGGTGGTGGTGGTGGTGGATGTTGGTGGCGGTGGTGGGTGAAGGTGGTGGGTGGTGGCGGCGGTGGTAGGTGGTGATGGGTGGTGGTGGTGGCGATGGGTGGTGGTGACGGCGGCAGTGGTGGTGGCGGTGGCGACGGTGGTGGTGGTGGCGGCGGTGGTAGGTGGTGATGGGTGGAGGTGGTGGGTGGTGGTGGTGGTGGTGGGTGGTGGTGGCGGTGGTGGGTGAAGGTGGTGGGTGGTGGTGGTGGTGGTGGTGGAGGTGGGTAGGTGAAAACGTAAAAAATCAGACGAAAACGTAAAAAAACAGACGAAAACGAAAAAAATCGGATGAAAACGTAAAAAATCAGATGAAAACGTAAAAAAACATATGAAAACGTAAAAAATCGGACCAAAACGTAAAAAAACAGACGAAAACGTAAAAAAACAGACGAAAACGTAAAAAATCGGACAAAAACGTAAAAAATCGGACGAAAACGTAAAAAAACAGATGAAAACGTAAAAAATCGGACGAAAACGTAAAAAATCGAACGAAAACGTAAAAAAACAGACGAAAACGTAAAAAATCGGAAGAAAACGTAACAAAGGACTAACGATGCAAAAATTTTAACTTAAGAAGGACTAACGATGCAAATATTTTAACTCTATAGTCAATGAGGACTAACGATGCAAAAATTTTAACTGAAGGAGGACTAACGATGCAACTATTTTAACTCTTGTTAGGAGATAACGGAAAATCATTTGCATCGTTAGTCCATACTAACTGATATGACTAACGGAGGGATTTATTTGTGCCAACTTTATTAACGGAGGGATGATTTTGTTCCAAAAAAAAGTTTAAGGATTGTAAATCGGTTTTTGGGGAAAGCACAGGGATGTATTTTGGACTTTTCTCTAAAAGGAAACATACGTGTTTCTACATAAGGACTTAAATTATTGTTTTGTGTTTTGGGATTTTAGAAGAAGCCCACGTTTCAAGAAAAAAGAATTCAGGGTATCAAAATTAATTCAATGGGCCATGAATTTTAGCAATTAAGACAAGGACTATTGAAGGTGGGCTGTTTATTGGAACTTAACGCACACGTGGGCTATATTTGTCAAAAGTAGCAGTGAGTAGTAGCAGTAAGTTGTGAGCAGTAGCTGTGAGCTGTAGCAATAGCTCACTGCTCACCGCTCACAGCTTCTTAAAGAAGCATTGGAAAAATGAGCTTTTCTAAAAAAATAGCCAAGCTCACCGCTCTTTTGCCAAACGAATACTAAAAATCAAAAAACTCATTGCTCACCGCTCATCGCCTCAAAAAGCTCCAAAAAGCTCTGCGCCAAATATAGCCATGGTCCAAATTAAAAGAAAGGAAGGAACCGACCTTGGATGAGAATATATAGCACGAAAAAGGGTTCCATCACTTTGTTTGTGAGATGTAAAATGAGAAGAAAGAAATGGAGAGGGTAAAAACGAGATAAAAGAAGAAGGAGATGCAATCCACTGAAAAATGAAACAAATTAAAAGTCTATAAAGCCTATCATTTAAGGGGCTGTTTCTTTTTTACTAAATGGGGAAAGAAGGTGGGTTCCACAAATTTAATATTGTTTTTTTCTCTTTTGGGCCCACAAATTTCCCTTAATTCCTTTATATCCACAAGGCAAAAAAAAGAACCTCCTCCCCAATAAGAGGCTAAATCAGACGTGGACCCACATTGAGACCCACCTTCTCTCCCCATTTAGTAAAAAAGAAACAGCCCCTAAGGCTGGTTGGCAAGGAGAGTATATTTTCACCATACACCTCAGCGCCATGTCAGCTTTCTCTCTCCTCTCACTCCCTTTCACCTCACTTCACCTCACTTCACCATTTACTCGTCAAGGCAAACACATCTTCACCTTTCATTAAAATACCCACTTTATACAAATATACCCCACTAAATACCCCACACACACTCGCACTCAAAATAAAAAATAAAACAACCTTAACATTTCCGAATGGTGAACTGATCACCATTGTTTCTCTTGGGTATTGTGTTTCACGCATGAGAATTGGTGGGCGGCAAGGGAAATATAGGTGAAAAGTGGTAATGGTGATCCATTCACGGACCCCTTGCCTTCCAGTCTTAATGTCACGTGTCGTCTACCACTCACTTCCTTTTTTTTAATTAATTTCGGTTAGGGGGCATTTTTGTCCTTTTAACCCGTTTTTTTATTTCACCCAAAACTTCAAACGTAAATAACTTTCAAACGACAAACTTTTATGAAAAACCGATTTCACAATAATTTTTAAAATTTAATTCTCTTTAATTTGATATGCATTATGATATATGAATCGCAACTTTTTATTTTAACTTTTTAAGTGGGTGTGATTTTCTTGAAATTTTCAGAATTTTCGGCTCTAATTTTGTCTAGTTTAAAAGCCGAATTTTGCAAAACTTAAAACACAAAAGTTGTAGCTTTTTGGCCATTCTTTACCCAGAAATTTGAATCACTCAAATCCGATATGATATGAGTGAGATATCGCACGTTAAAGATGAACAATAACTGATGAACGTTATAAAAAATAACTGATGAACGTTATTTTTTCAAAAACTGCTGAACATTATAAAAAATAAGTGATGAACGTTATCAAAAATAACTGATGAACAATATTAAAAATAACTTATGAACGTTATTTTTTCGAAAACTGCTGAACATTATAAAAAATAATTGATGAACGTTATCAAAAATAACTGATGAGCAATATCAAAAATAACTGATGAACAATATCAAAAATAACTGATGAACTGATAAATATTGTGTTTTTATTAGAAAATTGATGAACTGATGAACAATATTAACTTGAACTGATGAACATTATCAAAAATAAATGATGAACAAAATTAACCACTGACCAGAACTAACTAATGAACTGATGAACATTCAAAAATAAGCGGATCAAACACAAAGTTGTACAGTCAAAAGGTAAATCGTATTACATCACTCCAGATCTATTTAATTTCATACATATCATATAAAAAATTATTTAAAAAAAAAAAAAAAAAAAAAAAAAAAAAAAAAAAAAAAAAAAGAAGAAGCATGAATTCAAATAAATATGGATCCAATAACACATTCAATTTCGATCTGGGTATCAATTCAAACAAATCAAACAAACCATTAAATGCCCAAAAACCAAACCCTACCATGACGTCATCATGGCAATCTAACAAGCCTTCATTGACCCACCAACCTGCTGCCCCCACGATGTCATCCACTTCCTCCTTAAACCACCGCGACACCGTGATGTTTCCGGTGAATCTTGAACGGATGTTTCCGGAGAGGTTCAGCAATTGCTGTGATGGTTGGCGGTGATGAAGTTTGGCAGTAATTGTGGTGATAAAGAGATGATGGAGTTTGTGTTTGAAAGGTGGTGTTATGTGTGAAAATAGGAGTGAAGGTGAAGTGGTTGGTGAGAGTGAGATATGTTTTGATGGTAGGATAAATGGGGGATGAGACAGGAATACCTCTGATGTGATCTGAGTGGACCTTTTAATCCAATGGTTTACATTACTTTGTAGACTTTTTATTTGTATCTACTTTCTAAATGATCCCTAGCCAAAGAAGAGGGGACGAAAAAATATTGATTTTTTGTTTTGTGTACTCAAGTCGGAAAGAAAAGAAAATATATTTAATCAAATTATGCACAAAAAACATTTTCTCTCAAAATCATCTCAATTTAGGAAGATTTGGAGGAAAAATTTGGCATAATTTCCTTCTCCATTCTCTTCTCTTTTTTGCAGAAAAAAAGCTCGAGAACATAAATAATTTGTCATTTCCACTCATCTTCTCTTTTTTTCTCTCCAAATAAAAACTCGGGAAGGATTCTCATTATTTTTGCTTACTTCATTCGACATAAAGTTTTGGGAGGAGACACAAATTCGGCCAAGGCAACCCCCTTTTGGGGTTGTTATGGCAGTCGACAAAGACAAAGAGGAGAAACAAAGAAGAGGCTTTCTTGGCGATTTATATACGCGACAAAACATCAATTGAGTTGGGTTTAATCTTTTTATTCCTTGAAAATATGTTAAACTTATAGTCTCTATTGTTCGTGTTATGTTCTTTGTTATCCTAGGCTAATAACTCTTAGTGTTTGCATAATTTAGTGAACCTTTTGTTTGAATATGATTTGATTTCCGTTTATTGAATGAATTGTTGAATAATTATATATGTTTGTCGATAGATCCATTTATTTATAAGTTTATTATGTTAGGTTTATTGTTGAGTAGTGAATTATAGGTTACCATTCGAGATTCATTACTTGTATCATAGTTATAACGTCCATATGATAAGCATATGTGGCCATATTAACTAGGACTAGAGGTGTACTAAGCCCCAAGGTTAAACCGTTAAACCAACTATAACTAAAGTTAGTACCACTAATTTCGTATTGAAGTCATTCAAGTTGAGATTAGGCAAAAATTATTACCATTAGGGATCAAGATAAATCACTATAATTAGTTGAGAACTTAATGCATGATTGAGATTGTCTAACCTCGTCACCATCGAGTTACCATACCGATATTCATGGGATAATTCGTTACCATCGAGACTGATAGCGTATCAATATTAGTGGCCCAAGCCCACTAACTACACACTTGAATCAAGCCCACATACCCAAGGTTCGCGAGTCAGCCATGACAAAACCATGTAAACCTAGGTCGAGCTAGACCTGGTAACATCTCTCAGGCCGCATAGTACATGTGCATGAGACAATTGTCCCCAACTGTTACTAATCGTTAAGAAGTACGAGTCTGACATAGCACAGTTGGGAACACACGACCAACAATATAGGAAGTAAAGCACTCTCTTGTACGAGCCAAGGAGGGAAGGCCACCTGTCCTCCTTGTCTGCTCTGTAGATAATCAACACATGGCTCCCTCACAGCCGTTGATCACTCCTCAAGGGTTTATCTCTAAACCCTATTCGCCTCTCTATAAATAGAAGGCACCACACATAAATTCAACAAGTTTTCTCACACTTGGGCAAATACTGCTTCACAGTAGTCTCGTATGGTTCTTGTTTAAGTGTTTACCCAAGCTTCTTGATCTCAATCAATTCATCGGGTCATTATCGTTCAACAAGGGAAACCAAATAATAAAACCTTTCTCATCCCATCTCTTAAACCGATTTAAAAACCATACGTAAATATGGCGCCATCCGTGGGGACATAATCCGAAATAGCCATATATTTCTAACAAATTGCACATATTTTCACTCATTTGTCACTAAAAAATCTCATTTTCCCCCCTTTTTTGCTCAAGTTTCTCAACCAAACATGTCTGGTGATGTAGCAACCGTCAGTTTTCAAGTCAGTCAACTTTGAATTTTGACCGAACTTTCGTTTCTTATGTGTTTATGTGTTTGGCGATTTGAGTGATTTTAGTTCACGGTTGACCTAGTATATACCTAACATATGTTCATATGTGATTATATGTTATATGTGTTCCTTGGTATTCACGGTTGTGAAACGTTGGTGTTGTTTCACTTAAGTGCACATTAAGCCTTTTCGGCGATTATTGAAATTCATGATATTGGTTTAAGCTCATTAAATGAATCTGTAAACTTTATAATAATATTTATTAATGTCAATGATAATAATATAATGTTTTATAAGTGTGTTTCTATTTTTGGAAAGTTCATTTCCTAATGATAAATGTTTTGAGTCATTTTTCGATAAAACGAGAATTTACGAGTCATATTTAGCAATTAGGAAATTTTGTAGATTATTAAATATGTGTATCCGTACTAATAAATAAATAAAAAACGGTTTTCTCTCTTTCGTATGGGCGATTATGGCAATCTACAGGGATCTTCTTGATCTCACTGTGTCTTCATCATCGTTCTTCAACCTCCTCAGTTGAATAAGGTTCTTGTTTCTGCTTCGTTCTTCTCCTGATTATGTGATCGGGTTTTTTTGTATATATTAGGCTTTCAGTTTTTTTTTTCTTTAGGGTTTCGTTTTGAAACCTGTTATGGTTCGTTGGTTACTGCTCTTGTTTTGCTTCTTCAAAACTGTCGTGGGGTCCCATTTACAGCATTCTTAGGGATTAACAGGTCTATTTGTTATTGCGTGGGATTTGTTTCTTTCGAACCTGGTGTTGGGTTTCGCATCGAAACGCGATTCGGTTCATGTTCTGCTGCTATGGTTTTGCTTCCCTATAACAGTTGTGGGTTCACTGGCATCTCCTATACGGTTTGTAGGTTTTGTTTGTGGATTTGGGTGTTTGTGGATTTGGCATCTTCTCCAAAATTGTTCTAGGGTTTCGATTCCCACAGTGGGATATTTGCTGCTTCGTTACAGGTTTCTTGTGGTGGCCACAAGTAGTTTTCCTAGTTGCTGTGTACTTTCGCTGTTGGCCTTCTTCGCTTGCTTCGCGATATCGAGTTTTGGCTTCATCGTCATACGATACTTTTGTTCGCGACTTTGGCTTGTGAAGTTTATGCAGGTTGATTGGGAATTGCATAGCTTGTTACACTGGTTTTGTGAAAAGATAATACGCTGCTTGTTACTTTGTTTTTAGGTGTGGCTCATCATTTGTGGGGTTGTGCTCATTGGACTCCTTTGTTTCATTCTAATACAAAAGTGAGTATCTTTGTAGTAACAGTTGCTAGTTCGTGGGTCTTGTGATTGGGTCCACGTGGATTTTGGTGTGAATTGTGTTTGTTATTAAGCTTGTGGTTGTATGGCGATCGTACGGTTTCATTGCCCTTTTGTGGGGCTCAGTGATTGTCATGATGGTCATGGAAACGGGCTCACCAAAACCTCTTTGATCACTCACCTTCGGGATCGTCATTTTAACGGGAACGCATTAGCTATCACAAAACATTCTTTGGCTACTAGTCTTGTTATTTTTTAGGCGGCTGAAGTTACGCTTAAACGCATGGGTCTTTGGTTATGTGGTGTTTGTTTTAAGACGCATACCTTATGTTCTAAGTGCCGGCATGGTAATGGTTCTAATTTTGTGTCTCCTCCTGATTGTGGTGATGGTGTGGTTAAGTTTGTGTTGTATGATCTCACCAAACCACAAGTTCCTTCTTCTGTTCAACTTGCCCAGGTTGAAGATTTGGTTTTGGACGGGTATGGTGGTTTCGATTTGCCTCTCCTCGACACTTTGCTTTCTAAAGGGTTGCGTACTGTCAAATCCATCCATCCTAAGTGTCGCTTGGGGTTCTTTCGGGTTTTGAAAGGGGCTCTTGATAAGGTGATCTGCACAGCTGATGACATTTCTTGTTGGGTTAGTTTGTTAGTCTTGCCTCTTTGTCTCCTTAAAACCTTTTGTCCGAGGAGTAATCTTGAGTGTAGGTCTGCTATTAAGCGCCAACGCCAGGAAGAGTATATTACTAATGCCATTCGATCTTGGGGTATTTCTGGTGGTGATTCGCAACTTGTGAGAGAGGTTTTAGCCGAACTTCCCCAACATGGTCCAATATTGATGAGGAAAATTTAGACTTGGGTGATCGTAACGTCAAGCAGTGTAAGAGGAAGATTTGTGATAGCCATTATACTGCGGCTGTTAGAGTTCTTTCTTCTTCTGGTGTTGCTAATTATAATGAAGTTACTCTTGATGACTTAAAGGCTAAGTACCCCTTCAAACCTGCTCCTTCTTTGCCGCATTTACCCATTGATCATCATCACCTCGTTGCATCTCCTGCTGTGGTTCTTGATATGATTAAGAGTTTCTCTCGTGGTACTTCTTGCGGTCGAGATGGTTTGCGTGCCCAACACCTGTTGGATTGTTTAAGTGGTGCTGCAGTGGCTATTTCTGATGAGTTAGTCGCTTCTATCACTCAAGTGGTTAATCTTTTTCTTGATGGTAAATGCCCCAGGGCGTTGGGTAAGTATATTGCTAGTGCTCCTCTCACACCTCTGGTCAAGCCGGGTGGTGGTATTCGTCCTATTGTTGTGGGGACCATTTGGAGGCGTCTAGTTTCCAAGGTTAGTGCTACTATGATTGGCCATTCTTTGGATGGTTATTTAAATGATCTACAGTTTGGTGTCGGGGTATCTGGAGGAGGGGAGGCTATTCTTCATGCTGTGAATCGGTTGATTGAAGACCGTGTAGATGATGTGGGTCTTTCGATGTTGTTGGTGGATTTCAAAAATGCTTTCAACTTGGTGGATCGTGAGGTTATGCTACATGAGGTTCGCCTTCGTTGTCCTGCTATTTCACGTTGGGTGGAATTTTGTTACTCCAGCCCAGCTAGATTATATTATGGGGAACACACTTTATGGTCGCATCAAGGTGTGCAACAAGGTGATCCACTTGGACCTTTTCTTTTTTCTTTAGTGTTACAACCTTTGGTATGCAAGATTAGAGACTTTTTTAGCCTTTCCCTTCAAGCTTGGTATCTGGATGATGGCACTATTATTGGAGATACTTTGGTTGTGGGGAAGGTTTTAGAGCTTATCATGGTGGATGGACCTCATTGTGGTTTGCACCTCAATGTTGATAAAAACCGAGGTTTTTTTGCCTAAAGAAGATCCCAGAAGCAGGCTTGTGGGTGTTTTCCCACCTAATATTGCCCGACCTTTGCATGGTGTTAAATTACTGGGTGGGCCCGTTAGTGTGGACTTTGATTTTAGTAGTGAGCTTGTTATGAAAAGAGTTGCCAAAACTATTGATCTTATGGGTGCTGTTGCTAAGATTAATGATCCTCAGTGTGAGTTGTTGCTCCTTCGTGCTTGTGCCGGTATTTCCAAATTATATTTTGCTATGCGCACTTGCTCTCCCCGGGTCTTTGAGCGTGCTCAGATTTCATTTGATGTGGCTCTTCGTTCTACTCTAGAGCGTATTGTTACTGCTTCTGGACCTGGTTTTGGCGATTGGCAATGGAGGCTTGCTACCTTACCCTTTGCGTTCGGGGGGCTTGGTGTTTACTGTGCAGGTGATGTCTTGAACCATGCATTTCTTGCGTCTAGACTTCAATCTGCTAGCTTGCAGACTAAGTTGCTTCGGCATTCTGGTATCGCAACCCCTGGGCCTTCCTTTGATGATGCCTTGTGTGCTTTTAATGCGAAAATGGAGATTGACCTTTTGAGTAATCCATGTGAGATCGCTGCCCCCAAACTCATGAAGAAACTGGCAGATATATATTTCACACGTGTTACCCGAACTGCCGAATCTACATTTTCTTTATCTACTCGACAGATGGCGTTATAGAAATCGCAAATGGAGGACTACACTTCAGACTGGCTTAGGGTAGTTTCGATATCTGGGTTGGGACATACTATGAATGCTAGGACCTATCGGTGCGTGTTATGTTATCGGCTTGGTGTCCCCCTATTCTCTGTTCAGATGCCGTGCTCAGCTTGTTCCAGGGTCTTTACTGGAGATATTTATGGGGACCATGTCGTATCTTGTACTGGCATTATTGGTATTAAACATCGGCATAACATGGTACGTGATGTTCTTTTTGACATATGCTCTCGATCCGGGGTTTCGGCTCTTAAAGAGGTTGACATTGGACTTTGTGGTGAAACGGATAAATCCTTACGTCCTGCTGATGTGTTGCTTTACTCGTGGGATGGAGGACTTGATGTATGTGTTGATTTGACTGGATCATCGCCCTTGACGCAAACTGGTATGGTTGATTTTGTGTCGGGTCATGTGGTGATTGAGGCTGCACAACGCAAACGCGTCAAGTATGAGGCTAAGTGCGCAAGTATTGGATATGGGTTCATCCCCTTCTCTTTCTCTTCTTTTGGGGAACTTGAGAAGGATGCAGTGACCTTATTGAAGTGTATTCGAAAGTTCTCGATGACTCAAGACATTGGAGCACGTGCTGCTGCTCATATTTTTAGTAGGATTAGCTTTTCTATAGCTAGAGGAGTGGGGGCCCAGTTAGTATCTCGGCTCCCCACTAACTTCTTGTAAATCCTATGTGTTTCTAATAAAGTGATGTTTATTATTATTATAATAATAATAATAATAATAATAATAATAATAATAATAATAATAATAATAATAATAAGATGTATAAAAAGAATGGGCCAATTATTTGTAGTTTTAGTATTTAAGATATTTTTTTAAAGCCCAAACACTTGCCCAATCCTAATCTAACCCAAACTAGCCCAATTATCCCTCCCTAAAATACCATAAACGACCCATAATCCCCCTAATCTGCTGTAGTCGACATTTAGAGAAAAAAGAAATGGATCGATCAAAGGGTTTGTGGATTTAAGAATTGGTTAGTTTTATTTTTATTAAATTTATTACTTTTAAGTTTTGTAATCCTTATATTAATTATGTAACTTGCAATGATGGATTAGGGTTTGTAAATTATGTTTATAAATATGTAAAATTGAAGTTTAATGATGATTAGAATAATTAACTTAGGTGTTTGGGTGATTATTGCAAGAATATATTAGTTAGGGTTTGTTTCTGTCTCACTGCATGCTGTCCAGAATTTGGGTCGGATTGAACGGGGTGAGTCCTGATGATACCAACGTATTTTTGCATGTTTCTGGAGTCTAAAATTAAGTTCAAGTTGTCTATTTTCGGAATATATAAGTTTCTTGGTCATTGGAGGTAGGGAAGGGGTCATTTGATTTTTACAAGATTAGTTGTCGAATCTGAAAATCTTGAGTCTGAAATCAGTCGGTTTCTATGATTTTTAATTCACAAAATATAAGGTCTGAGAACCCCAAATTTTGGCAGGAGAATATATAACATGTTTATTAGTTACTGTAATTTTTGTGAATTTTTCTAGAAGGCTTAAGTGTGTTAATAAAATACAAACTTTTCGGGTATACCATCAAGTCACTTTCTGGAACAGGTTTGAAAGACGATTTTTTGAATACTTGCATTAGGATATAAAATCTACAAAAATTATGGGAAGAACTTAACACATATAAGTCCCACTGGTAAAAATTAAGGAACCTCAGGAGCTTTTTTGGTATGTCACTAAAATTATAAAAAAGGAAGCGGAAATAGATAAAACTAGGTTAAAATTATTTTGACATGAGCTTATAACTAGACACAAATACCAATTGAATTTGCGCATGCAGTATTGAGTTTCAAGCAGTATGATATAGGGGAATGTTTAGTTAAATGTTCCCAATCCATCTCGTGTGAGTTAAAGTGGTGAGGTTATAAGCCTTGATCACCTGTAACTTATGTTGTTTTCGTTTGTTTTAGATTGCTAGTTCGTGATTGTGCATCATAATTGTTTAGCTGCGGATCGAGGTGAGTTTTCGTGGCCCCTTTTCCTATATTTTCTTAGGGGAAAATGATACTCAAAGTTATGTTTTAAATGTTTTCATGCCGTGCAAGTTACTCGTTTTGTTTTGGACAATTGTGTGATTTATATTTGCAATAGTTGTGTATGTGGTAAATTTGGCGAACATTTGTTTATATTGGCGAACATTGGCAAACATTGGCGAACATTTTGGGGTTCTTATGGTGTGGCATAGTCCCCCATAAGTACTCACGATATCTCTCCAGCTGGTAGTCTATGTGTACATTCCATGTGTTTACATGAAAGTTATTTGTGGTATGGTTTACATGTTATTGCATACACTTTGCTTATTTGATCGCACATTGTCCCAACTGATTACGGCAGAATGGATTTTATTTGTTCTAAACCCACGAACTCACCAACGTAATGTTGACATTTTCGAGTAACGTTTTCAGGTAATAACAACGAAGATTAAGGATGTCAGGAGTTTTGGACTAGAGAGACTTTAGGAGCTTGCATTTTGAAGTCCTTTATGTTTTTTTTACGTACTTCATATTCCATACTTATTACTCATGTTATTTATGGTTCTAGTATTTTGGATTTAATATTTTAAGACTATGTATTGTTATGGTACGATCTACCTGGATACAAGTCCTCTCTTGTGTCAGGTTTCGTCATGGAATTTTGAAATCTTATTACATTTAGTGTTTCTCTATTTATATATCAAGGTGCTGTGACGATATCTCTCTTGTTACGCCTCGCGTTTCCGCCTTGGCGGGGTGTGACAGGTGAATAACCTCCTCAAATTTCGGACATAACCAACGACCACCTCGGACCCATCCAGGTGCGACCTCACTCACTCAGAGGAAAGACGACAAACACTCGAAAATGAGGAACACTAGTTAGCGAGAAGCCTCACAAGGAAACCACCGGGGGAAGTGCATGCAGTAAACGACCATGTCAGCTTGCATACAACACTTTTCCTAGAATGACCCACACGGTCCCATGACGAACATCAAGTTCTCAGGCCAACTTCTCAAGTCATACCAGTTTAAGAAACCAGAGGTCAGGGTAGATAACAAGGTGCCAGTGTATAGTCTCGGCTAGACGACTTCACAACACCGGTGTCAAACAACAGAAAATGTGCTAGGGTACATCAGGGAGAAGGGTTGCACTACATCCAGGTCATTCCAGTTGTATCGACTTACTTGGAACAACTCTCAAAGGAAAGAAGGTTAGCTAGTTCTTAGGTAAATGTATTTCACCGCACTAAATCTTTTTCGCATAACAACATGCCTAGCACTCAAGGTACACCACTACCTAGTACAAACTCCCAGGTCAATATAACTATAAGCCCAGCCCAACATGACACCCTGATATCCGTACTCAGTGCATTCTCTTAGAACAACACCAGCCCTACACCATCCCCAACTCAGACACCCGCTTTAGGGGAAAACTTAGTCAGACTACTCATTAAGGCACTCACTAGGGGGAGACAAAAACACCACTCAGAATCATCAACGCCTAACCATCTCAGAGCTATCCCTATAGCCAAGGAGCAATTCATCCAATGGATATCAGACTATGAACTCCCTGACGACTTAGTTATGCCTAAGCGCATTGGCATATAAAAAGGCTTAGGCGACCCTGATTCACACATATGGGCATTGGAAGGGGCAATCAAAAAACGTGCCTGGAATGACCCAATAGCCTGCCACATGTTTCAACAGAACCTCTCCGACTGAGTAGTAGCGTGGTTTAAAGGACAAGCAAAAAACAACATTTGAGGCTGCTGAAAGACAAGTTACTCTCCAACTTCCAGCCAATGCGAAATTACACAGGCAACTTCATCGATCTACAAATAATAAGGCAAGGTCCCAACGAATCATTTGAAGACTTCACCGAGCGGTTCAACACCAAAACCATGAAGATCTGAGGCCTTAGTGACCAATAGCTTATCGAAGCCTTCATCACTGGAGTGGTCAAAGGACAATTCACGAAAGAACTCGGCCGCATGCCACTGACAACATGGAAAGAATGCCTAGAGCCGGCAAGAGAATTCATCAAGGGAAAAAATTTGAACGCTAAATGGCGAAGCGGAGAAGAAGCTTCCAAAGGGAACCGCAACGACAACGGCAAACAACATCATGATAATCGATCCAGGACAAAGTTCGATCACCTAATAAAGGAGAGAGACAGAAGTGACACAAGGAACACTGAGCGCATCGAAACAAGAAACAACATCATCAACACCTTGTCAAAAATGCCAGCAGAAATCCTTATGACTGAAAGAATATCAGATACTTGGAGCAGGCTATACCCACTCCCAAGCGGCAACAGGAAAGACGAGAGACAGTTCTGTAGGTTTCATAACAACCACTTGCATGATACAAACTCTTGCAGAGAACTAAAGAAAGAGATTGAGAAAGAAATCAACCAGGGCAAGCTGGATCACTTGCTCCCAACAGCAAAGAAAACATCTGCTAATGGCCCCGAGGAACTAGTGGGCCAAATTTGCATGATAATGTCAGCCCAACCTGAGAATGACAAGGGTAGCTACACTATGAAGAGCTAGCAACAACTCCGATCATGAACCAGAACATGTCAGAAACAATATCAAGGCATCAACGACACCACTAATTGGTTTCACTTGGGAAACATTCTTTACCCGGAGTATCATAAACCTATAGCTCACAGCCGGGAGATATCCACTATCAAAGACAATCATGCTACAGTTTCATATTGTCAAATCTACATCCAAATATAATGTTTTACTGGAAGAATTGAAATGCAAAATCTTAGTATGGAGGTTTCAACTATCAAGTCTTTCCAACATAGGCAGGGTTAGCCACCATCAAAAGCAAATACACTGGTTTAGAAGCAACACTTGAAGCCACAACAGAGGAAGTCACCTCCAAGAGACAACAATGGGAGGAAATCCCACGCTACAATTCTAGCACAAAAAAGCGCTTCAATGACCCTGATACATCAAAAACACCTTCGGCACACCTAACTTTGATAACTGCCCCAATATGGGTTACGAAGGAACACGATCTCCTTTATAAGGAATCGACATCTGCAACACCAACGTACTGGTCAAAACCGAATACTCGTCAAGTAAGGAAAATGAAGAAAACGTCCTCAGGCGCAAATTCAGAGCCTGGGGAAATGAGCAAAGTTCTCACATGATCACATAAGGGGAAAAGCCTTATGAAAGTAATCTTCACAACACCTCAAAAGACGAAGAAAGCAAACAAACTCAAACATGCAGGGAGTGAAAAGTCAACAGACCAAACTTAACACTCGTAGAGAAAGCAAGGGGCATGTCACTCATGCAGCCAGCTTATCACATAAGCAAAACGACTAAGCGCTACAACGCGCAAATTCACCCAACACTCCTTGAGCCCGATAAAGACATATCACTCAAGACAGAGACGGGAGGCCAAAACAAGCTAAAATCTTATCAGAAGAAACCTCGTATCAAAATACAAGTTAAAAAAACAAGCCTTAGTAGCTAGGCACCACCTAGGGGGGTCATGCTCCCCTTTCATGGCACGCATTCATCCTCAGGACGTGCTACACTTAATTGGATTTTACTTTACTTTACTTTTCAAAAAAGGCTTGTCACGATCAGGAAAACTCATATGTGCTATTTCTTTAAATATACAATGAAACTTTCCAACACTTTTCATACAAAGTGATAATCACTACGACTATTCATACATGCAACATTTACTCTACTAAATTAGCCTTTATGACCATGCTCATGAAAAAAGGTGCCTACGGGTCAATTAAAGCAGGGTTCACTAACCTAACGACGCTATAAATGAGGTTTCATACAAAGATGCAAGCCTCATTCTAATGTATACAAATGCACAACTTGCCATGAGCGAGTTGCTGGAAGATAGCTAGTCGATAGTTACTGGTTATAACGTGCACTCTAAAACACAAATACTTTTTGTCAAAAAGTCAAAGTTAATTCAAATTTTCGACCACAAACACTATTTAAGTATACAAAAGCGTAAATCAGTTGAACAAACATGCTACACCTATACACGTAGCCAAGCTACACATTCTTCATGTTTAATTAATCACTAAACATAAGAATGCAACACATACAATAAATTGGCTAACTGCCAATTTTGTTAAGAGCTCAGGGTTAAAGCACCCTAGCTAGAAAAAACTCAGGATCACATAAGCCAGATAAAATACAAAATTCAGGGAAAAACACATTATTCATCATACAAAGCCTCGGATACTAAATAATGGCAAGACAAACAATCAACAAACTGAGCATCAGTTTCACCAAACCACCCAAAAACATTGGGAGTAGCAAGGCAAATACAGTAAATTAACTTAGCATCAATTTCACTACGAAGCCATGATACAATAGATAAACTAAGTGTTGTATCTATTAAGTGATCCAGGATGTATTGTAATACCCTGATCAATCAAAAACCTATGCCAACATAAACCTGGTATCTACGACGTAGGGACATAGTTCCCTATATGGTGTATATGCTTCTGTTGAAAAAGCGTTAATTCTTATATTTGCTACGGCGTAGAGGTATATTTTTATCATCTTTGACCAGTCAAACCATCTACTGCGTAGTAGTATTGTGCTCTCTACGCCGTAGATGGCAAGTTTTTATATTTTCAAAAACCAGTTTTGTTTTTTGCATTTTAAAGGCCTTTTTTTGTTTTTGATTAGTGTCTTTGTTTAACCTGATTTATCTTGTGTATTTGATTATTGCGCTTGATGGATTTTAGAGTGTTATTTCTTATAGGGGTATTGGACTTTTCTTCGAGAAGCGTTTCATGAGACATGTCTTCAGATATGGATCGTCGATCATACCAAGCAAATCCAAGAGAGTCTTTCTATTTTATTTCTATTCTCTTACTTTTAATTTTAGTTAATTATACAACGGGGACATTGTACATCTCAAGTGGGGGAAAGAGAGTAGAAATAAACACCTCTTGACTTTACTTGTCTTTATTCAGTCTGCTTACCTTTACCTTTTCCTTTCTTAGCTGGTGATACAATTTGCACACCCTCACATTTCCCTTTCTTAGCTGGAGAATCACATTTCTAAGCATTCTTACCTCCACTTCTACCCTCTTCAAGATCCGTTCCACTGAGAACCATCAAACTTCTATACTCATAAATATTCCATTACAAAATTTATTCAGAAATGAGTCCTTAATGGTCTAATTTGGTATCACTACATCACATTTTCTTACAAAATCATTAACACCATAACCTGTAATATCTTCCATTTTACCAATCTCATTAACTGAAACCTCATCAACACCAATTTGAGTTGTAACCAATGACTTAAATCATACCCATGATATTCCACATACAAATCAACTACTTTCTCATTTTTAAAACCTAGGGCAATAAATTTTGCTAGGTCAGTGTAACACCCCCGTTTTCGATATTCGCAGCGAAAATATAAGTTGGGGTGTTACTTCAAGGTTCACAGTCATGAAAATAGAAAACGACTCGAAAAGAGACGTTTTAATTAAAATTGTTATCATTCATTTATTTATATCAGACTTATATTATAGAGGTCCCAGCGGGAGGTTTCGAAATATGTTATAAAAGTTACATTATTAGTTGAATGATAACAAAATAGACACTCTTTTTATAAGAAGAAAGTCCATGCCACTCCGTGCCAAATCGTACTTTCAGTTACCTGAGATAAACATGCTTAGAAAGTCAACAAAGGTTGAGTGAATTCATAGCGTTTAACGTTAAATAAGTTTGAACACAAGCTAAATAGAGAGTAAATCGGTTATATCGCAGTTCGTTATATATTGCTCTAAGTCTCATGAATCGCAAAGCGTTAACACGATGAATAACGATTATGCCCCCGAGTAGGAGTCTGCCTGAAACTCTTTATTAAACGTTTTCAAATAAAATGCATTGGGTCACTTATCCAGCAACACAAAGGGGTTTTCAACCCAATAGATCTATTCATTATATTCGCGCTCACCCGAAAGTGATTAATGGTTCATGATAAAGGGTCTTTAAATAGGCAACAGTTAAACTTATGCAATATAATTCAGGAAAGCATACAGGAAAAATACTTGTGTTCGGTTTAGTAGCATGTATCTCCCCACAAGTTTAGAAAAACGTATATAAAAAGTGGGACTATGAACTCACCTGAGCAGTCTGGATGGAAAACAAAGTTAAATAGAGTTGATAAACGTCTCCGGCACGCAACCGGTTCGTTTTGTCATAATTCGTTTCAAAACATTTTCGATTGATGGTTAAATGTTTATTTGAGACAACATGAAGTCTCTTTAAAAGTTGGATTTTATCTTATTGTTCGTTTTATGTTTTCGTTCGTTCGTTAGATATATTCCTCGTTTGTTCGTTTGTTCGTTAAATATATATATATATCTTGCGTTTCGTTTGTTATCGAAATAAACGTATTACGTTTATTAATTTCTTATTAGATCGGAAAAATAAAAATGATAAAAATATTAGTTATGAAAAGTTATACTTTTATCCCTAAAGTTTCATATATTGACAGTTTATACCCCGAACTTTCTGAAAATGACAACTTCTACCCTCTAGTTTCAAAACTGACACTTTCCACCCTTGAGTTATATGTTGACATTAATTAAAGTCTAAGTTATAAAAATAGTCAGAGTTTTGTCAAAAATAGCCCTTAAAACATTTTTAGTTATTACACACACAGTCCTTATTTTATAAAAACGCATTTTAAAAATTCGGGAAAAGGCAAGACTCGTTTTGGTTCTTTTATAAAAGTCCTAATAAATTTCCAAATAGCTTATTTAATACTTATGGCTTATTATTTGAGCTTATTAGCTCGAAAATACTAAAAATGATGCGCAAAATTTTAGTGACGAGGGGAGAGTTTTGGACTCGAAAATCTTTGTGAATAATAGATCATTTTACGAATTATCTTTTCCTATGGGAAGCTAGCTAGGTGATCTCATATCCGCCCAAGTTTTATAATTTTTGAAATTCGTTTGATAACAGAAATAAATCCCTAAAGTGGATCGATTAGAACAAGATTTAACAAAATCTGGAAAATTTGGTTTTTGGGCTAGCGATAGAACAATTTTTGAGATTTGATAACTTTTTACTCGATCCACCTTTTTACGTGATTCTTTCTCCTAAAATAAGTCAGCTAGGTGATCTTTGATGTGCCAAAAACTTAGAATTTTTAGAGGTTGTTTAAGGTTCGAAATCTGGGTCTAAAGTAGGCGAGTTGGGACGAAAATACTAAAAAGAATAAACTGAAGATTTTAGTTTCTATATTTAGCGACAAGGACAGATTTTTGGAGCCTGATAACTTGGTGATTACTTAACCATATTTCAAAATTCTTTCTCCTAATTTTAGTTAGTTAGGTGAACTTTAGTTTTACCAAAAATCAGAATTTTTAGAGGTCTCCTAATGGTCGGTTTTTAAGTCAGAAGTTGGGTGACCAGGACTGATTTGCGATGGAAAACAGAAAAAGAAAACAAAAGTGGGTTTCGATTTTTAGGGTTCTTAACTAAGTTTTAACACAAGATGTGATGATATTAGATATGTTTAAACGTATTTTAACATAATTTATCATTTCTTAATTTGTTTTTACAAAAATCAAAATATATGGTCTTGTTTGGTTTTCTATTCGATCAGAAAGAAGAGAAAAGAAAGAAAACTTAAAGTTTTTGATTATGTAACTTATTAGAGGTTACTAACTGATGTTTTTAAGAATATTCAAAGTAAGTAAAACTAAATTGAAAAGAATTAGATTAACTTACTGGAATTTATGGTTCAATTAGGGTTTTAGGAGTTGAGTATCTTGAACACTAGTTTGCTCTCCTACTTCTAAGCTTCCTAGGGTTTTATTTAGCTTGTATTTTGGCTGTGGATCAGGAGGAAATGGAAATGAAATTGTTTTGGTATGGTTGGACTATTTTCTGTGGTTGGGGTCGAATTGTTGTGGAAGTAAGGGTGATATTTAGGCTGCTATTTATAGAAGGAAAAGTTAGGGTTTTTTATGCGTGTGCTTGTTGTGCTCTAATTTATATCCACGGTGTGTCGTTGTGGTTTTAGAAGTATTCAAGTTTTAAATTTATATTTAGCCGACTTATCAATAACACACACTTTAACGAGCAGTGTACCCGGTCAGTATGAATATAATGGTAAGTAGAGTGTCGATCACTAAGAGTGGAACGTATTATCTAGTTATTCTAATCAGTATTTTAATATCTTAAGTTAGCTATACAACCTAATCTAACGCAAGGGGGGTTCAGCCTGAGAGACTGGCACGGTTTGGTTATGATTAAATAATAAACTAAACTAATAAGCACGAATCAGCGATTAGCACACACGTACACAGATAAATACTTGAGACAATAAGAAGACCTGTCCTGATAGTTAAGTAGCTTGTTACTTGTTTTATTGCTAGTTTTATATGAAGTGTATGTAATTAATCCTTTCTCGTTGGCTCTAATCTTATCGGCGAGTAAACCCTTAATGATTACTTATGTCTATCCTACTTACCCTTTCTTCCTACTTTTCTACAGATGATAGAATGCATAGGCAACAGAATAAATAGGCGAGGACAGAGGCATGGCGACCCGATCAATGCTCAGCTAGACACAGAGGTTATCAATGCACTAATAAAAGTCACCAAAGACATCAACATATAAACTTTAATTAGTGGGAAAGCAATTTTAAGGGGAGTTGAAGTGCATGATTAAATCAATGACACAAGCCCATCAATCCTGATAAATTAAAGTGTACTAATACAATAAAACAAAACTACTTAATGAATTGAATACATGCAGGACCTTCTTACAGCTCTTGTATCTTCGTTCAAGGTGTGTCTTGTGCTGCTACTTCGTCTGAATTCGGCTTAAGGTTTCTTCGTACTTCGGTCTTGTTGTATTGCACGAACCAAAGGTCTCCAAATTCGTCTGACTTTGGGGTATTTATAGTTTCTGTCTGAGGGTTAGATGCGGCGCATCAAATATATTCAGGAATATTCGTACACCGCCAGAAGATGCGGCGCATTGACTTAACTTCGCGTGGGGTCCAAGATTAATATATTCAGGAATATTCGTACACCGCCAGAAGATGCGGCGTAACTCCATTCTTGTATGCGGCGCATGTCCTTTGCCGTCTTGGATTATAACTTGTGAAATCTTGATAGTGATGCACCGTATATAATAAGTAGGATGCGGCGTATCTGGAGCAGAATGGTCTTGATCTTGTACATTTCAGTAGACTCTTAACTTCTTGCTTGTTTTGCTCCATAATTAGTCCAAAATCGCCAAGTTTCACATAATACTTGTTTTTACCTGAGAATTACAAAAGTAAACATTAACGTATCGATTCTCACAGATAATATAATAAAACAAGTCAAATAAATAGGATAAATGATGGTAATAAAATGTACTTATTTGAGTTCATCAAATATCCCCCCACTTGAACTTTACTTGTCCCCAAGTAAACCTTAGAATTAATCTTATGAAAATGTATCCTAAAAGATATTAGGATTTATTTTTATATTTAAGCATGTATTCATTTTGTCATAATCACACAACCAAACACTTAACGAATTAGAAATAAAATAAAAATATTTTGATATAAGCAAATCTAATCGTTTAACTGTCCAGTCGTGACGAATATTCTATCATAAGCTTGGCAAGTATACGCATCTCCTCCACTAAAGCCAAGGAATAACAAGTCTAAAGCGGTAAAAAGGGTTTGTAGGTTAAGGGTTAATAATTCTTCTTAATCTCTATCGATCTCAAATTCCAGAAAAGTCGACAAAATCACAAATACATGATCGAATCCACGAACACGATACTTGCAATTGCTCAAATCCTTAACTCGAATAGGCTAAAGATAGGACCCAGTAATCTTTACCAATAATATTATATCAAAAAGGGCGACAAAATCATAAATACATAGCCGAATCCACGACTACGATACTTAAGATTGCTCAAATCCCTAATCTCAATAAATCAAAGGTTTGGATAAAGAATAATATAGGGTATGGATAATATTTGGGATATAAATTGATGTAAAATGAAAAAATAAACAAAACAGATAAATTAAAATCCTAAGTGTGGTAAAATGTTATCCCAACCATTCCATGAATAAGACTCATATCATTGAATAACTCACGCTTTAACACTTGAAACACACGCTTTAGGTAGACACGAATTATACTCAACAAGATCTCAATCAAAGAATAACCTTAGTTGGCGTTCCCATAACGGCCAACTCCCATTCAATCCATAGATATAATATACAACAACTAGTGGTGATATCGACCACTTAATACAAAACTTTACATAAGTTGGTTAAAATAAACTTCCAACTTTTCTTTCTTTTTCTTTTCTCATTTTTTCTCCTTTTTTTTTTTTTTTTTTTTTTTTTTTTTTTTTTTTTTTTTTTTTTTTTAACTTGAAACATAAACATAGATGTGTAAAATTTCACCACATCACTATAACGATAACTCTGGATAATTTTTCCATACTTTTCATGACTTCAGAAATAACGGTAATAGTGAAAGTAGTAAACACACGAAAAATAAACTCAAAGATATACAATATTTACTTTCACTCCAATTGCATTGTGCAATTTCCCGACCTAACCATAGATAATGAATTACGCACGCGAACACAGGTAATGTAAGGAAACACACTTTGCCTAAAGCAATTAACCAACCACGGATTTTAATCTACAGGGTAGGCTAAGGTGTAAGGGTGTAACGAAACATTATAACAAAGGTGTAAGAAACGAAAGGAATGGCTCTGAGTGTTTTTCTAGGGGTATCTTACTCTAAAAGTGAGAGTAACAAAAGGTTTTATACGGGGGTTAACTAACCAGTGTAGTTAGCTAATATCACATAACATATAAAGGCTATTTGGGTGTAATCCTAGAAATTTACCAATTTAGACAAGTCATTCCAATTATAAATAATACTTATTATGGTGGTCTCGAATAGTATACAAGCCATGTTCTAAAGTTTACAAGTCACGGGCACACTCATAGATTTGTGAATTTTTGAAAAGTTCACAATTTTTGAAAATAACGTCATGTGTGCAGCTATGTAATTTAGACTTTAAACAAAAACATGCTAAAAATTTTTAATTTTGATATTTTAAGCGCATTTTAAGCATATTTTGAAAAAGTTTAGGACAAGTAAGTGTTCTAATTCTCCAATCCCCCCACTTAAGTTAAACAACGTCCTCGTTGTTTGTATAAAAGATTAAAAACTGGAAAATAAAAGAATTAGAACAGAAAAACTCCCTTGAGATTTGCTCGGTATGATCCTCCATTATTTGTATAAGAGCAAAAATCATCTTTCTTGTGGATGAGAACGTTTAAGCTTCATAATTGATGTATCCACAGGAAATGCAGGAATCTATAATACCATCAAGACTTTAACACACCTGAGTTAAGAAGGTTCAAACTTGCATAATACATTAGTAGTTAGCGAAAATAAAACTTAAAAAATTAAACTTAAAATCATCAGGTCAGTCGATACGCCGTATCTTATGGAAGAAGATACGCCGTATAGAGCCTGGAATAAATACGAATCAGGATAGAAGATGCGTCGCATCCTTAACCAGGGATGCGCCGCATTAAAATACAGACAGAAAGTTTTAAAGTTAAAAATAAAAATGCAGAAAATAAAGTAAGATATGACCAGTGCAGGAGATGCGTCGCATCTAAGGATTGAGATGCGCCGTATCTTCTGCGGGCCTGACTGACTCGACACAGAACATAAAAGTAAAAATTTTCCGGGTTGTCTCCCGGTCAGCACTTGTCTTTATTCCAGAGTCTTCAAGTTAGACTCACGTTCAGCTCCTTATTCAGATCTATTGATCCCCACATGTCCGCGCACGATGTAGTTGCAAATTACTTCGTCACGAACATATTCCGGCCCCAATTCAAGTACACCTTTGTAGAATCCTTTCATCTTTTGGTACGGATATTCGATCCCTTTCTTAGCGTCATTTTCATCTACAAAAAGAAATGGTGTATATTTGTAACAAAATTTATTAGGGGCATGTTTAAACCTTGGGTGAGCACGAGGCATCATGTAAGTGATAACGTTGCTTCCACTTTGAAAGGTGATCTTTCCTTCAAATCTTTTAGCGTTAATTTCGACCTCCTTACTGAATGGTTTCCCAACGATCACGTCACCCATCTCAACATCACGATAAGCATCCATGTTTTCCACCACAGTGAAATCTGTAACAATAGTTAAATTCCCAACAAAAATAGGTACATTCATGAACATTCCAACTACGTTTTTCCCTCTATACTCAATTTTGTTTTTCATTATAGAATTATAGAAATCTTTTGACATTACATTAATTGGTAAAATAGGGAAAAAGTTGGCACTAATCTGTTTAAATCCTATCATGCAAGGAAATTGTAAATTATAAGCACAATCTACATGGATCTTTCTACCATAATCACAGAAACTAGGATATCCTTCAAATTCATCATAATTCTTAGTGTTGATCATATTGACTCTAGGTATATCCATAATTTCTCCTTCTTCAATTTCGGGTTCAGAATCCTCCATAAATTGATCATTGATTCCTAATGGTAGATTAAGATCATTTAATTCAATGTAGTCTCCACTATAGGTCTCAAGTGATTCATTATTTATCAAGGTTTCTCCCATAAACCTAGCTTCAAGATCGAGGTCCATACGTTCTCTTAATCCTAGCACATAGACGCCTCTAATTATGCTTTTAACAGGATTTTGGCACTTATAGACTAGTTTATTATTCCCTACCCTTAATGAGATTTTTCTTTTAAACACATCAATCTTAGCATGGGCGGTAGACAAGAAAGGTCTTCCAATGATTAAAGGAATCTTAACATCCTCGGGCATATCTAATGTAACAAAGTCTACAGGGAAAACAAACTTCTCAATCTTAACTAGCACATTATTAGCAATCCCTTCAGGTTGTTTTACCATTTTATCAGCCAATTCAATAAGCAACTTAGTTGGTACTAATTTTCCTAGTCCTAGGGTAGTGAATGTCTTAAGGGGCATAACACTAACACTAGCTCCTAAGTCAGCTAACACATTATTGAAAGATATATCATTAATTGAACAAGGTAAAGTAAAACTTCCTGGGTCCTTTTCTTTATGAGGCAAGGCATGTAAGTCGGTTGCAGAGCTCTCTTCTTTCATTGTAGCCTTGATCTCCTCTTCAATCTTCGTCTTCTCTTTGAGCAACCTCCTTAAACTGATTGAAGAATTAAAGAAAAATTGGGGCTTTGCAGCATCATTACCATTCATCAATCTTCTAGGAAAAGGAATGTTAGGCGTGACTTCTTCAGTAGTGCTTATGGCCTTGACATGATCTCTTGGGTTGGTTTTAGTTGAGCTAGGTAAACTTCCGTATCCCCTTTCTTGAAGAACTTTGCTCATTTGTCCAATTTGTTGTTTCAATGCTTTGATCGAAGCTCCTTGATTTCTTGTAATAGTATCCGTTGAAGCTCGGATTTCCTTGATCATAGCAGTGTTCTCATCATGTCTTTTAGCAGCATCGGTCATAATTTGCTTTAGAGTGTCATCTAAAGTCTGCCTCCTTTCTTGATAAGTGGGATTAAAGTTGTTCTTTTGATAGAATCCCGGAGTAGCTTCCCTAAATCTTCCTGAAGGTCGGAATGGTTGTCCAAATTGTGTGTAGCATGCTTCTTCAAACGTCTCACTTTCATTCTTGTTAGGGCAATCTTTATTGTAGTGAGGTCCTTCGCATTTTTCACATCCAACTTGGGCAGCATACACTTTCTCATCACGCTTCTTCATCTCTCTACTAATTTTATCCAATTGAGCTTGAATAGCAGCAAACCCGTCAAAATTAGTGCTGCTCTTAGATCTAGTAGAGGTTCCATCGTGCCATTTTTGAGAATGATCAGCGGCTTCTTGGATAGCTTTCCTAGCATTGGCTGCACTCATTTGAGGCACAGCTCCCTTAGCATCCAAGATTTGTCTAGTAGGCACGTCCAATCCTTGACAGAACAATATTATCTCCTGCATTTCACTTAGATAATGTTAAGGGCACTTCATCAACAAGTCTTTAAATCTTTCCCAAGCTTGATAAAGAGTTTCATCAGGCTCTTGCTTGAAACTGTTGATAGCCTCCATCTTTTTAGCAGTTTTAGCAGGTGGACAATATCTCTTCAGGAATTTACTCTTCAAATCTTCCCATGTAGTGATTAAACTAGCAGGTTCATTCCTTAGCCACTTGTTAGCAGCTCCTTTTAGCGAAATTGGAAAGATCCTTAGCATAAGTTGATCATCAGAGACTCCTTCTGTAGTAAACAAATCTGCAATCTCGAGGACCTTTTCAACATGTTCATTAGCATCTTCATGTTCCGATCCACTGAAAGCATTTTCTCTTAGCTCCTTGAGAAACTGACCCTTCAACTCAAACTTAGACTTTTCATCAAACTTTGGTCTAGCAACTCCTGAAGTGTAATCAGCACGGGTTTTGTTCATGTATTCCTCCATAGTAGTGTTTTCCGCCATTGCTTCTGTTTCTTCTTCCTCTTTTTCTTCAGAAAAATAATCAAGCTCGAACGAACTTGAGATATCAAAGCTTTTTGTGTTGAAAAGCCTTTTAAGCGAATGGAAGGCTCGTTCAGGATCTTCGAAAGGTTGAATCAAGTTCCTAGTAGAACTCCTGGTCATGCACTTCCTGAAACTATCACAAAAGCATCAGTAGGGTATGTTCAAGAAAGTAATATATCAGAAAATCAACAACGAAAACGGAATACGAAAAATAAAAGTTACTGATATCTGCAGTCGATGCGCCGTATCCAAAAAGTTGGATACGCCGTATCTTATAATCGTTAAAATTTAATCAG
Organism: Artemisia tridentata subsp. tridentata; assembly: GCA_021014915.2. Taxonomy (NCBI): domain Eukaryota; kingdom Viridiplantae; phylum Streptophyta; class Magnoliopsida; order Asterales; family Asteraceae; genus Artemisia; species Artemisia tridentata. The sequence goes on along the minus strand of CP139501.1, from coordinate 13,630,368 downwards.
ACTTTTATTCAGAAAATAGATACGCCGCTTATAAATTAGAATGCGCCGTATCAGTTTAATTATCAAAAATCAACGTATATTAAAATTAAATGCGTCGTATTAACAAAAGTTAATGCGCCGTATTTTCGTTACGTTTTAAAATACAAGATTTTTGATTCAGAAGATGCGCCGTATCGATAAAAATCGATGCGTCGTATCTGTTTAATAATTCGAAAACTGTTTTTAATTAAAATAATAGATACGCCGTATCTGCTAAAGCAGATGCGTCGTATGGCGTTATCGTTTAGAAAAATTTCTTATTAAAAACAGAATACGCCGTATCTTGGGGAAAGATGCGTCGTATCGAAATTTTTTTTTAACGCGTTGTATTTTATAAAAATTAAATGCTATACGCCGTATCTATGAAAATAGATGCGCCGTATCGTTTGAATTAGCTCAGTACAACGATAGCAGAATACATAAAAATAAAAAGAAAAACAAAAATAAAAACAAATGAAAATAAACAAAAATAAAAACACACAAAAACAGAAAATATGCAAATAATCAAATGAATGCAAATTAACCTAATATATAACAGAATTAGCGGTTAGAAATTAAAATTAAAAACCTAATTAAAATACTAATCAAATTAGCAGATAATAACAATTCACTCTCCGGCAGCGGCGCCAAAAACTTGATGCGTGTGCTTGTTGTGCTCTAATTTATATCCACGGTGTGTCGTTGTGGTTTTAGCAGTATTCAAGTTTTAAATTTATATTTAGCCGACTTATCAATAACACACACTTTAACGAGCAGTGTACCCGGTCAGTATGAATATAATGGTAAGTAGAGTGTCGATCACTAAGAGTGGAACGTATTATCTAGTTATTCTAATCAGTATTTTAATATCTTAAGTTAGCTATACAACCTAATCTAACGCAAGGGGGGTTCAGCCTGAGAGACTGGCACGGTTTGGTTGAGATTAAATAATAAACTAAACTAATAAGCACGAATCAGCGATTAGCACACACGTACACAGATAAATACTTGAGACAATAAGAAGACATGTCCTGATAGTTAAGTAGCTTGTCACTTGTTTTATTGCTAGTTTTATATGAAGTATATGTAATTAATCCTTTCTCGTTGGCTCTAATCTTATCGGCGAGTAAACCCTTAATGATTACTTATGTCTATCCTACTTACCCTTTCTTCCTACTTTTCTACAGACGATAGAATGCATAGGCAACAGAATAAATAGGCGAGGACAAAGGCATGGCGACCCGATCAATGCTCAGCTAGACACAGAGGTTATCAATGCACTAATAAAAGTCACCAAAGACATCAACATATAAACTTTAATTAATGGGAAAGCAATTTTAAGGGGAGTTGAAGTGCATGATTAAATCAATGACACAAGCCCATCAATCCTGATAAATTAAAGTGTACTAATACAATAAAACAAAACTACTTAATGAATTGAATACATGCAGGACCTTCTTACAGCTCTTGTATCTTCGTTCAAGGTGTGTCTTGTGCTGCTACTTCGTCTGAATTCGGCTTAGGGTTTCTTCGGTCTTCGGTCTTGTTGTATTGCACGAACCAAAGGTCTCCAAATTCGTCTGACTTTGGGGTATTTATAGTTTCTGTCTGAGGGTTAGATGCGGCGCATCGAATAAGTAGATGCGGCGCATTGACTTAACTTCGCGTGGGGTCCAAGATTAATATATTCAGGAATATTCGTACACCGCCAGAAGATGCGGCGTAACTCCATTCTTGTATGCGGCGCATGTCCTTTGCCGTCTTGGATTATAACTTGTGAAATCTTGATAGTGATGCGCCGTATATAATAAGTAGGATGCGGCGTATCTGGAGCAGAATGGTCTTGATCTTGTACATTTCAATAGACTCTTAACTTCTTGCTTGTTTTGTTCCATAATTAGTCCAAAATCGCCAAGTTTCACATAATAATTGTTTTTACCTGAGAATTAAAAAAGTAAACATTAACGTATCGATTCTCACAGATAATACAATAAAACAAGTCAAATAAATAGGATAAATGATGGTAATAAAATTTACTTATTTGAGTTCATCAGTTTTCATCTTGTTGTGGGGTAGGAGGAGACAAGTGGAGTTGGTCTTTGAAGAGTTGGAAGGAGAGGGGTGGCGTGGAGTTAGGGAAGAAAGGAGGTGATGTGGCTTCTTTTGAGACCATACAAGTATCGTACTTGTGAGGTCATTGATGATGTGGAGGAGGGGGGATTTAAGGAAGGAACTTATAGGGTAGGTTGTATTTAAGAAAATAATTTGGTTGTGGTTTAGTGGGAATCGAACTAGGAGCAAGGATAGGAACCGAATAGGCTTTGGTATGGGGGTACTTAGGGCTACATTGTGTTGTACTCTAGGTTTTAGGAGGGGAGCTTGTTAGTTTTATGTTTAGGTTTAAGGTTTGTTGAGTAGAAAAATTTATTTAAAGTTTGTAAATAATTTATGGGTCGATTTATATGGAAAATGGAAAAGGAATTGGTTTGTGCTAAAGAGAGTTGTACTATAAGCTTAGGTGAGTTGTAATTAGGGTTTAAAAATGTAGAAATTATAGTCTTAATATTTCCTTAAGTTATATAATTTTTATGTAATTTTTATTATGTTTAAAATGTATATAATTGGAATTTTTGGTTTTTGTGCATTAGGCACTTGTACATTAGGCTTATAGACTTGTATTAACATTTAGTGAGTTTAGGAAAATTAATTTTTAAGGTTTGTGTATGAAAAGCTTGTAATTTGTGCTTTTAAATAAATATAATTAGGGTTTTAATAAGATTTTTATAAATATATAGTTTTATGCATAAAAGACTTGTACCTTGGCTTTAAATGTCTTGTACATTTATATTTTGTAAAAATCTCATATAAATAAATTAAGATTTATGAGTTTTGTACATAAAATCATAATTACCTGAAATTAGGGTTTTACCGGGAGTTATTATGGAATTAGGGTTTCTGTGCTTTAGATGCTTGTACCTTAGGTTGGATGAGTTTTACTTTATTATTTTTAGGGTTTTATTACGTATGTTGTTATGATAGTTTAGGGTTTTATGGAAACTCTAAATAGATAATGAATGTTTTGTTTGTACGTTCGTTAAGGAATTATCGTAAAATGGTAAATGGTATATTGTAATATTTCATAGGGATATGTTTATATAGAATAAATATTAAATACGTTGAGTTTAGGTTGCATGCGAGCATGATCGTTGCAGATCGATTTATAATTTATCTCCAAAGAATACAATGGAAGTGGTATTCCCGGGTCGTTATCCCCAACGAAGGCGTGAATGGAATTTGTGATCTCGGATTGTGAATACGTGTTTTGAATGGTTAAATAAAGATGAGAGTTTGGGTTTCTAAGCTAAGATACGTGAACATAAATTAAAAACGATTAAATATCTAAGAAAAACGATAATCTAAAGTGCACCAAATTAAAAACGTAAACGAAAGCTAAAAACGTAACTAAACGATAAATGACAAAACGATGAAATATTAAACCTACGGATTCCAAATTAATTTTCTTACATCCTAAATAACAAAAGAAAATTTTACGAAAAAGAATTACATTTTTTCTAATTAAAATTTAATTAAACATGATTTAAAATAATTTTTGAAAAGAAAAATACATAAAATTCTTAAAACTGATTCTAAAAATAAGCAAAGTACGGAAGAACAGGGATAAATAAAAACTTTTGCACATTATAACCTAAAAACACCAATAGCGGAGTTGGATGAGTGGGAGTTGTTTGTTTGGTCTTTGCTTGGCAAGAGGTCCTGGGTTCGAATCCCAGACCTTGCCTTTTTGTAAAAACATTTTTTTTTTTTTTTCCAGAACCAATAAAGTACATGTAAATAAGCTATAAATGAAACTACAACCATTATTAAAACTTTAACAATAAGCTGGGAATAAGGTGAAGTTTATAACAGTTTGCATTAAAAGGCTAAAAAAAACAAAAGTTGAGAAAGAAAAGAAAAGTATAATCTAACTAGTCCTAACATCCTTCAAGGTGAAGTTTAAGCTAATAAAATACCATTAAAATCAATAAGCTAGGTTAAATGAGCTGAAAACAGATAAAGAACATATAGCAAAGAACTTAAATTCACAATCTCAGCTTATCATTAATCTGAAATGAGCTTAAAACTACTGCTGATAAAAGGGGCTTGTGTTCATCTACGAATACTGATGGAGCTTTTTTAAACAAACTAATCAAAGTAAATCTAAGGATCTAATTAAAACCAAATCCAATTTCTTAAAATCTACTAACAACACTTAATAAACACTGAATAGGCAAAGAACCCAATTAAATTTAATAGACTAAGAGATTATGATAAGCAAGATTAAAACTGCATTAACTGAAATTAATTCTACAATGCTGAGATTAGATTACAAATACAAAATAAATAAAAACATACCTAAACTAAGCTAGTCGAAACCTGGAAAATCCTAAAACACTCCTCAACTATTTATATAAAAAGAATAATAAAAAGCTAGGTTTTCTTTCTCCTCTTCTGTCTTCTGTGCTTCAATCTTCACCATTAGATTATCTTGGTCTCCCTACTTTAATCCTTGACCGTTGATGGTTTTTTTTTTAGCCACGGATCGCTGAGGTGGAGGTAAAACATGTGAGGATGCTTTGGACTGAGGTAGAGATGATGGTGATGGGAGAAGGGTTTGGGGAAGAGTGGCGTTTTGGCGGTTAGGGTTTTCTAACCTATTTTTGGGGAAGAGGGATAGAGAGATGCAGAGAAGTTGACTGAAGGTTGGGGGTTTGACCCCGTTTCTTTCTTTTGTGACCCCGTTTCTTTCTTTTGTAGTTAACACAAAAAAGGGTTTTGTGGCTTTAAGTGTTGGGCCAAGGGATGTGTATTTCATTTTGTTTTGGTCCGAATATTTGAGTTTTAAAGTTAAAAGTTTATTCACAAGGACCAATCATGTAATTTATAGTAACCCCAAGGACTGAATATGTCATTTATGTGGAATCACACCAAGGGCCATTTTTTCCAAGTAGCAATAATCCAAGGTTATTTTGGGATTTTCCGAGCTCGAATTAAAATGATGTCTTTTCCGTCTTCGATTTTCGGCTCTTTTCCAAAATATGCACGGTTTTGTCCATATTTGCCCCATTTTCAATCCTTTTGTACCTGCAACACATAAAACATACTCCAAGGATATTTGTAACAATATATGGCCCGTTTGGGTGTTTTTGGTCGTTTTTGTGAGGTTTTTCGGGTATAAAATGATGAGTATTTACACACTCATCAAAATCCCCCACACTAAGCGATTGCTAGTCCCTAGCAATCCGATCATATGAAGTAATGAAAGGACTAAGCATACCCCATTTTGACTTTTTATTCATTGCAAGAAATTTAAACTTAGAACAAAAATATATAAATGCTTGATTTCCAAAAATGGTATCATGGAACGGGATTCACACAAAATGGGTGTCTCCAGGGAATTGAAATCGTCATCCTCTTTTTTTTTACTCCCAACTAAGCTTAAACTTATTGTGCAAATGTTTTTGTAAAATGCTAACACTACTTATACTAATAATCTATGTAAGTCGAGACTTAACTTTTCACTCCCACAATTATTTATGTTAGGTGAATGTGCTTGATTTTCAAAATTTTGATTACAAAAATCGACGTTTTTATAAGATTTCGACTAATACTAGTTGAAAAGATAGATTTAAAATTCACAACAAGCAAGTTTCAAAACACATCAAAACTTATTGCATTTTGCAATATCATTCCATTTTATTTTATTTTTTTCTTTTCATCATTTTTTTTTCATCATTTTTTTTTTTTTTTTTTTTTTTTTTTTTTTTTTTACTTGTGCAACATAAACTAACGGAGTTTCACGGGATCCAAGACCTTACACCTTCCTGGAATAAAGGATCCAAGGGCCGTTACAACGGAGAGTTCCAAGACCTTAACGCCTTTCAGAATTAAGGGTCCAAGGGCCGGTGTAAGAGGGTAGCCAAGACCTAAACGCCTTCCGGAAATAAGGATCCAAGGGCCGATCTTGAACCTTAGCTTTTTAGCACATTTATTTATTACTTAACTTTTGCAACTATGACATATGCTTGTTCCGAAGTTTAAATAAATCTTTGAACTAGTATTTTTCAAAATCGTATGAAAAAATGATTTTGTGTGTTCAAATGTTTGAAAATAAGCACTAATTAAGTCAGATTAGGAGCTACTGGGAGGAAAAGCCATAGATTACTTATATAAGCTCTAAAGAAAACCAACTATTCTACGCTTAGCATTTTCATTTGCACAAATCGTAAAACCTTAGTCTAAACGTTAAGGAAGCAGCTAGATCAACACTCTAGCAGAGTCGGGATTCCCCTTGTTCTAACCTAATCAAGACTAAACATTTTTATTTATTATTTTTATTACTTTTATTTTATTTTTATTTTATTTTATTTTTATCTAAAAACGAAAAAAAAAAATTTAAAATTTTTGGTCAAAACGGGGGTACTAGGGCACTAGAAGGTACATAAGTGACAAAATTCGAGAGAATTCCCCCCCACACTTAGAATTGAATATTGTCCTCAATATTCAAAGTACCGGCTATTATGCCGATGCTCAGAACGTAAAAAGGTAATACCAAGAGCCAAGTGTGGAAACGAAATCTCCATTTTTCACAAAAAAGGTCGAAAAGATATCCCTAGATAATCGTTAGCAAAAGGATAGGATATTGGGCGGCTGGATTGAAAACAGGCGCGTCAATCATCACAATCCAAGGGAAACCTGCAAACAAGGGCAAACACAAAACCACAAAGCAAAGCACAGTAGAGGAATCCCCCCACACTTAGTGTTAGAAATAAGAAAGAAGTCAGAAACATGGGTTGTCACCCATGTGGTGCTAATGTTTTTGTTGACCGAGTCACTAGCTTGACTCGACCCCGAATTCATTTGTTCTTGGGGAAGCATGTGGAAGAGAATATCTCCATCGGACTTTCATTCGAAATGTTTGGATAAACATTGAAGTACATGAAAGTTCCACTCCGATGAGATACACCCGGCTCAAAAGAATGATAAATGGAGATGCCGGGGTCAAAAACCTTGTCCTCGTTCCCAAAGGAGAGAAGGGAAGGACAAGCTACCTTATAATCACAGAAAGGTAGAAAAACTCGAACGACATATGTGACGTCAATATAATGGCGATCCTCAAAGGGAAGTGTCACATATGTCGGAGAAAGAGCATCCGTGTGAATCTCGGGATCAAGTGAGGTCATATCATCAAGTTTAGGACTAGCAGAGTCCTCGACCTCATCGTTCTCTAACACTCGATCAAAGAGATGATTTATTTCGCTAGAAAAGTACTCATCGTCAAATTCAAAAAGAGAATTCGAATAGACTTTGAGACTTTCATTTGAAGCGTCCTCATCAGAAAGTGATTCGTCATCACTGGAGGAAAAATCATCATTTGAATTGAAAAGAGGGTTAGAGAAGATCCCGGAAGTATCCTCAGAAATGTCATGAGGATCATCATCACAATACGACCAATCACACTCACTGTAGGATATATCCTCAGACTCACTTGGGATTGGGATAAGGTTCTCAACACCAGACTATATGAATTCGTCCGATTCCTTTTCAGGAATAGTGTCTAGATGCTCATCCCCCATAATGAGAGAGTCCTCGGGGTTCAAAATGTGTGATATGGGTGTGGATGCAGTGGACTGAAGGGGTTGAATAATAGAATTATTCACAAGAATAGTATTCTCCCCTTCCTCATCTTCGTCATCGAGCATGCACGCCTGATCAAACAAGAAACGGTTGTGTGCCGCTCGTTCTATGGCGAGTAAATCTTCCATAGATTCACCATGACGACTTTCTGGGTTGGTTTTAACAGCCAAATTTGTGAGTTCAATTCGCATCTCTTGAAGTTTTTGGAATACATCTTTTAAAGATTCCTCAAGAGATGGCTGAGGCTGATTTTGAATTGTTTGATACTGTGGAGGATAAGAATAATCATAATTGTTACAAGGGTCGTGCTCATAGACAAGCGAGTACCTTGTTTGACAATCAGAGCTATAGTGCGGACCTCCACAGTATTCACAATAGTAAAACTGTTGTGGCGGTGAATAATATGAAGATGTGTCAAATCCGGATGGTGTCTGGTTGTTATAAGGGTTCTGCTCATAGACAAGCATGTCTCCCGTTCGACAATCATATCCCGGATGAGGATAACCTTCACAAAATTCACACAAGTATGTCTCCATATGATGTTGTGGGGGTTGGTTGAAAAGGTCGGGTGTTTCATTGTAGGGATTTTGGTCATAGACAAACCCGTTTCCCGAATTTACAATGCTACAAACGGGACAATTTCCACTATTTAGATGTCCCCCACACCATTCACAACCATAGTTGTAAGATGAAGACATAAAAAGAATTAAACGGATAGAGGGTGAGAAAAAGAATTAAACGGATAAGAGGGATACGAAGAATATTTTTGGTTTTTTAGAAACATTTTGAAAAATATAAAGGGAAAATAAATTTTGAAATGAAAATCTTTTTTTTTTTTTTTTTTTTTTTTTTTTGAGAAAATACTTACGAAGATTCAAAACACGCAACGATAAACGAGAATTCAAAATTCGCGTCAGCCCTCCCCGGCAATGGCGCCAAAATTTGATTGTTGCAGATCGATTTATAATTTATCTCCAAAGAATACAATGGAAGTTGTATTCCCGGGTCGTTATCCCCAACGAAGGCGTGAATGGAATTTGTGATCTCGGATTGTGAATACGTGTTTTGAATGGTTAAATAAAGATGAGAGTTTGGGTTTCTAAGCTAAGATACGTGAACATAAATTAAAAACGATTAAATATTGGTATGTGCTTATTCACATACCTTTTCTTGACCAAAACCGGACCTAAAAAGACCAAAAACTAACCAAAATGCCAAAAGATATTGTGTTTTTGTGTTTTTAATTGTGCAGGGAAGGATATTTCAAAAATAGGACAAAATCGAGGAAAAACCGGGAAAACGAGCACGGGATACGGAAACAGCTCAGAACCAGAACCGGGAAAGAAAGATATGGTCAAAAAGTCAACCGAGGTCATCATATTATCAGAGATTTTCAAATTCAGCCCTTGGATTTAACTTTGAAAAATGGCAAGATCAGTCCCTCCAAAAATCAGAATTTACATTATTAGTCCCTTTCATTAAAACCTTATATCCTTAACACTTATTAAACCCGGATCCAAACTCTAAACCAACCCAACTCCCTTATCAAACCCAACCCAATCCAAACTAACCAAAGCCCAACCCACATACCCTTATAAACAACCCAATCCACCCAACCAGCCCAACCCACTTCACACCTTAAACCCGGGCCCAAAGATAACAAACCCAATTACCCTTGACCCGTCCAACACAAAACCCGATCAACCCACCCTTTATTAGTCAAAATATATTAATAAACACACACCCAATCTCACACACGCGCGCCCAAATTATCCCAACCCAGTTTTACTGTAGCCACGAAGAACCCTAATTTACTGCACGCCCAATTACCTCGTACCAAATGATTTACCTAATGATTAAAACCTTCTGGAAGGTCCTGACAGCTACAGGGACACGTGGGGGATGCTTATTGGAGGTGCCACCTCATAAATCCAATCCAAGGGCCAAGATTAAACCGTGGTGAGCAAGGGAAGGATCTGATGGTTGATATTGATCGAAGATAGTCCCAGAAGGTTCCTGGATAGCCTATAAATACCTCCTTCATTCAGCTTTAGAACGGAGTTTTTTTTAGAGTCTGTTTTGAGTCTAGTATAATTTCAGTCTTATTTTCAGTTTTTATCAGTAGATTAGGGTTTATGTAATTTAAAGTTTTTAAAGCTATTGTAATTTACCTTTCAGTTATTTTGTTCTCAGTTTTACAATTTTAATATAAAGTCAAACTTGGTCAATTACACTGTTCATCTGCTTATTTTAAAGTGCTTATTTTCAGTTTTTTGCTTATTTACTATTATTATGATGTTTGATATGAGTTTCAGTTCAGGTTTAAGTTTATCTTTCATTTTCTTTTATTACTAGCTTAAAGTCAAACTAAAAGTCAAAACTAGCTTATTTTGTCCTTCAGCTTAATTTTCTTTTGAAAACCTTTTTTTTTTAGATTAAAACTGGTTTATTGGTTTTTTTGGTAATCTGTTTCTTAGTTTAAAAAGTCCATTTCATTTGAGAAATTGCAAAACAAATCAGAAAAGGTGTGTTTGGCTTATTTGGTTTCTGGGGTGTACTGTTCAGTTGCATGAAGACTTTGATCATGTAAGTTAAATTCAAGGTTATTAAGTTAGATTTAAGTGTTTTTGATCAGTTTAATTCAGCATTTAGGTCTGTAGTATATCTCTTGTTCATTCTAGCCCAAAACTGCCTTCAATAAGCTCAACATAAGCTGAGCTTATTCAGTAACCCCATTTAGCATTTCTAGGTTGATTGTAGTTGCTAAGGTCAAATTCCAAAGGCTGGTTTGCTGTGGTCAAGGATTTCAATAATTTTACGCCACTTTTACACCTCTGCTGTCACATACCCTATTTGTGCAAGATATGAATTGTAAGCTGCTGATCTAGCTGCGAGTATGGCTTATTGAATTAAGCTGTGGATTTAATTTTTGGTTGGTAGGTAGTTGATATAACTAGCTTGTGGTATAATATCTGGTATTGGGGATTCTAGCTTATTTAGACAGCTTTTTATAGGTCTGCAAATTACACTTGGGAGCTGTTTTTTTAGGCCTGCATTATTTTTAGTTCAAATAGCACTTTTCTAGGCTTAATTTCAATTAGCAATTGAGGTTGGAATTTGGATTTTGAAGTGATTTTGGATAACCAGTAGTTCTGAGAGACTTTTGCCCCCTTAAGATTTAATCTCTCAGCTTATTATGACTGCTTATTTGGGCTGAGATGTTGGATACTTAGCATGTGCTTCTGTCCTTACATTGCATCTGCTTATCTGATTTTTCTGCTTAAAGCTTGTGCTTATTTGGTCAATTGCAGTTGTTTTGAGCTTATATAAGTCTGTTGCATCATATCTGAGCTTTTTGTTATTTTTGGATAATTATTGCTTATTTTGAGCTTATTTTACAACTGCTTATTGGGCTGTTTTGTTTATCTGAGCTTATTCTGGGTCTGAGTTTATTTTTCTCAGATAACTTATTCAATTTTAGATTTATTCAGAAATTTTCAGAATTTTCCAAACAGTTTTACTATTTTTAAATCATTTAAATAGTTTTAATTAGTTTTTAATTCATAAAAATTATTAAAAAGTCAAAAAAATATTTTTTTTTTCCAAAAATTTTCTTTTATCAGTTTTATATAGGAAAATTATTTTTATATTTTTAGGTTTTAAATTTTAGAAAATCACTTTTTTTTACGTTTTTAAATTTCGTCGCGTAACGTTTTAAAATTCAATTTTCGCTTTTAGGATTACATGCTTAGATTAATTGTTTCTTTAGCTTAATTAGTTGCTTACATTTAATATTTTATTATTCGTAGCATAAAATCACCAATCAATCACTCTTTTTCTCATTCACTACACGAATCACGTCCCGGGAACACAAATTCCATTCGATCTTCGTCGGGACAAACGACTCGGGTTTTGCATATTTCCTTTGCAATTCTCCCTTGATCTATAATTGTTAAATCAATTTTTGGCGCCGCTGCCGGGGAAGGTTGAAGTGAGTTCGTGATTTCGTTCGTCGAATCGTGTTTTGAAGACCCTTCCTCGGAAGTTATCGTTTTTATAAAAAATAAAAATACAAAAAGAAAATAATTAAAAAACACTTTTCCTAAAGTGTTTTCACCATTAATAATAAATCCTCGCTCTCGAGAGGGCGTTGTAAACCATTCCGAATAAACAACAAAAGAGATCGGAAAATTAAACGTTTCTTGGATTATTTCTTTACTACAACCTAATTACGGGGTTTAAGGAAGTCTTGACATTAAATTGCAGACTGAAGAGAGATCCATTCTTCTCTCCCGCCACGCTGCGCGTAGTTTTGAAAGAAACGAGTACGGTTGATCAACGATCACCAAAAAGATAATAATTCTAATTTTTCCTTAATATAAAAATCCAAAAAGATTTTTCTTTTCAAATCTATTTTCCCTTTTTCTTTTGTGATTTTCCATGTTTCTAAACTTAAAAATCCAAAAATATTCTTCTTCTCTAATTCTCTAAACCGATAATTCTTTCTCTTCACCCTCTTATGTTTAATTCTTATGGATCCGACTTGTGCTAAGTGTGGCGAACCTTTCTTCGGAGGGTTGTGTGTTTGGTGTACGTGCGAGCAATGTGGTAGTAATATTCGTGACGGAGTTTGTTGGTTTTGTAATTCTCACACATATGATCAAAGATCGTTCAACAATCCTTCAAACATTTCCGATTACCCTCCAACACCACCGCCGCCTCCGTTCACTTGTTTTAATTGTGGAAATCCCTCCGAAGAAGAAGTACCTTGTGGACAATGTTTTTGTAATCAATGTGGATACACAAATTGTATGTGCTATCCCCCGAGTGCTGAAACGTCTTACGCTTACGATACGAGCTTTGATAATTATCCTCAAAATGATTTCAATCTTCCTTCTCAAAACTCTTATGAGCAAGAACCATATACGCCTAGTTTTGAGCCTTGTGGGGAGTCATTTGAAAATTCTCAGTATGAGCCAAATTTGTGTGATAATGACAAACCCACCATTTCGGAGTCACTCCAAGCACCCAACGAGGGTTACGAGGATGATTTCTTTGAGCTTAAGGCTTTTAAGATCCACATTGAACAACTTCAAGCTTTGTCAAAAATGTCGAAATGTCGTATTGATAATGGACCATCGATTCCTATTCCCTCTCCGGTGAGGGAAATGGAACAAGAAACCGAGGTGACAAAGGACCCGGTACTTTCCACTAACAATGGAAGTGCTAAATACGTCCAACCTACGGTTGTCCAAGAATCTAAGCCTACAATTGCTCCTCCTAAACCGTCAAAAATTGATCCTAACCTTTCTCGATTTACGGTTAAGAGTTTGTCAAGCAAACGAGCTGAGCTTAAAACAATGTCTAAAAAGAACAACTTGCCTTATCTTCACGTTTATCAAGAACAAGAACCAGAGACCATAACGGAAGTGGTGGAAATTCCTAGCTCTCAGAGCACATCACTTGTCCCACCTCCGGATTCTTCAAGATGTTCTTCAAGACTTGTTATTGATGATTCCACTTCGTCCATAATTATTGAGTCCGTTGATGATCATGATGAGATATTTACCGATTCTGATGACGATTATACTTCTTTATCTTGTGGAGAAATCGATTATGCTGAAGAAGAAACTCCTCCAATCATTCCCGACTCTTCCAATCCCTCTCTCACACCGGTTGAGGGAGGTGATTTCTTCTTGGAAGAGGTCGATGAAACCGATAACCTTGTTTTCGAAGCATTCAAAACAACTTTCACCAATCCGCTATTTGATTTCGAACCAGAATTTACTATGATTTCACATAATCCGATTTTCGATATTCAGATGGAGGAAAGTGATGAGTCTGTTACGAAACCAGAGGTTACAAACTTACATCATATGATTGATTCTATTCACGAGGAGTTTTTAAAAGAATTCACTCACATCGATCCTCTTCCACTAACAATCGAAGAAGTTCCTGAGCTTAATGAGCTTTCATCTCTTAATGATTTATCATCTTCTGAGCATACTACCGTGGTTGACACTACATTATCATTCCTCTCTGAGGACAAGATTTTCGAACCCGGTATATCACCTTGTGTGGACTCTTATGGGCTCCAGCCCGACATCCTTCTCTCTGATAATGCTATCCCTGATCCTGATGAGACAAGATTGAAGGATGAACTCAAGATTGATGATTGGAAGAATAAGGAGAAAGTTGAGCTTACTTTGGAGGATATCTACGATTTTGACCTCACTATCGTCATTATGATGTTTCTTCCTTTTCTTACCTTTTCCATGGTTTCTCCCATCCGTCACTCCATCAGGAGTGAGGATGTTATTTTCGATCCCGGTCCCGTCCCACCCTTATTCCCCAAGGACAAATGAATTCGGGGTCGAGTCAAGCTCATGTGACTCGGTTACCAAAAACAAGCGCTTCGTGGGAGGCACCCCATGCTTATCCATCTATCTTCTATCTCTGTTCTAATAAAACATGAAGAGGTCTCCTCTTCCATTTCTTGTGTTTCGTGTTTTCTGTGTATGTCCAGGAATGCCTGATGATGAAGACTCTCGTGCTCGTAGTTTCCTTCACGCTACTCGAGTTTCATCATCCGTTGCTTATCCGATATCCTAAATCTTATCGTTTTACATTTATCTTTGGCATAATTAATAAACGGCCATAGATTTATGTAGGAGAACCCTTACCTTTAAGACATTGAGGACAATGTCTCATTTTAGTCTGGGGGGGTAATCTGTCGATTTGATTTTTGCCTTGCATTTTTGCCATTTTCTCATGCAACCCCGTTTTTCCTCAAAAATTGAAAAAATCCAAAAAAATGAGAAAATTTTAAAAATTTTTGCAAAAATATAATAAGTTTTGACATTTTTGTTGACTTTCCGCTGGAGAGAGTAGGAATAAAATTCTGACTTGATTGGGCGTGTTGAGCCATAGCTTGTTCCCTTAACCATTTATAATCTATAAGCTCGTGCTAGTCTTTTATACAAGGAGCTAGAAAATGCGAATTCTTTTTAAGAGTTTGCAAGTTCCCGTATTGACTTTATATATGCATGGCTTGATTATAAGGCTAAGCATTCGCGGATCTTATTATTTAAGATTTTAAATTTGCGAAGAACAAGAAATGATAGAGTTGTTTATAAGTTAGATTGCTAAACGTGGAGTAGTTGGATCTCTTTAGAGCTCATCAAAGTTACTTGTGGCTTTTTGTTCCCATAAGCTTGTTTTACTAAAAAAATAGAAATCTAGGAATAATTAAAGGTATTTTGGTTTTGGAAATAATTAGTTTCTATTTCGTCCTTAGAAAGTCCTTGCTTATGAAAGTTGGGTACACATCAAGGTACTGTCAGTGTTACGGTGTAATAGACTATTCCATCTTGCCGGCTCGCAACCGATGTTGGGATTGTTATAAAAGCCGTAGGACTTGGGGTTTGGCAAATAATTAATTAATATGATAATGAATAATAATAATCCAAAGCTATAAAAAGTTTTCTACATCTTGCCGGTTCGCAGCCGATGTTGTAGACTTCTAATAAAGGCAGAGGAAAAATTCCAAGGTCATAATAGACTATCACATCTTGCCGGTTCGCAGCTGATGTTGTGATTGTTATAAAGGGCCAAGGACTAAATACGTTAATGTGCTTAATAATGTTTAAAAATGCCAAACTTCGACTCCGGGGATATCCTAATAAAGGCTTCTGTCTCTGGACTCGTAGATGAGTTGTTTCGGTCGCAAATAAAAGGGATATCCTCAAAATCGTGTTAAATCAGAGACCTTGATGTGGACCTCATTTTTGTATGCAACGGTTTTCGAGGGAAGGCTTGGAAACTACTTAGCGTCTAAAGTAGGTATCTTTATCGGACTAAAAATTATCGAAATGAGAATTCGAAGAAATTCATTTCTCACCAAAAATAAAATAAATAGAGGAAAATAGGAATTTGGGAACAAAGAGTCCACAATTAGCTTTTATGAGTAGTGTCGGCAATCTAACTTGTAAATGGCAATGATTTCGTTTTTAAGCTTAGTTTGGGGATTTGTGAAAAATCAGGAACGACGAATTTTATCCGTATGGTCACTTCTTTATGAGTCGTGTTTCCTACTCGAAGACCCTAAAAGTCATCGTGAGATAATAATTGTCAACAAAGCCGTCACTTGAATAATGAGAAAAATAACAAAAATAGAATAAAAGGAAAATGGGGAGTTTTTAGAACTTAAGATTTCTTAATCTCTTTTGAAAATTTTGCTACTTCTCAAAGTTAGTAAAAAGAGATTGGAAATTTTTGGTTTCAAAAACGTGTTTCTATAACATTGCATGAGGACATTGCAATAGCTTAGTCTGGGGGAATTTGGTATGTGCTTATTCACATACCTTTTCTTGACCAAAACCGGACCTAAAAAGACCAAAAACTAACCAAAATGCCAAAAGATATTGTGTTTTTGTGTTTTTAATTGTGCAGGGAAGGATATTTCAAAAATAGGACAAAATCGAGGAAAAACCGGGAAAACGAGCACGGGATACGGAAACAGCTCAGAACCAGAACCGGGAAAGAAAGATATGGTCAAAAAGTCAACCAAGGTCCTCATATTATCAGAGATTTTCAAATTCAGCCCTTGGATTTAACTTTGAAAAATGGCAAGATCAGTCCCTCCAAAAATCAGAATTTACATTATTAGTCCCTTTCATTAAAACCTTATATCCTTAACACTTACTAAACCCGGATCCAAACTCTAAACCAACCCAACTCCCTTATCAAACCCAAGCCCAATCCAAACTAACCAAAGCCCAACCCACATACCCTTATAAACAACCCAATCCACCCAACCAGCCCAACCCACTTCACACCTTAAACCCGGGCCCAAAGATAACAAACCCAATTACCCTTGACCCGTCCAACAAAAAACCCGGTCAACCCACCCTTTATCAGTCAAAATATATTAATAAACACACATCCAATCTCACACACGCGCGCCCAAATTATCCCAACCCAGTTTTACTGTAGCCACGAAGAACCCTAATTTACTGCACGCCCAATTACCTCGTACCAAATGATTTACCTAATGATTAAAACCTTCTGGAAGGTCCTGACAGCTACAGGGACACGTGGGGGATGCTTATTGGAGGTGCCACCTCATAAATCCAATCCAAGAGCCAAGATTAAACCGTGGTGAGCAAGGGAAGGATCTGATGGTTGATATTGATCGAAGATAGTCCCAGAAGGTTCCTGGATAGCCTATAAATACCTCCTTCATTCAGCTTTAGAACGGAGTTTTTTTTAGAGTCTGTTTTGAGTCTAGTATAATTTCAGTCTTATTTTCAGTTTTTATCAGTAGATTAGGGTTTATGTAATTTAAAGTTTTTAAAGCTATTGTAATTTACCTTTCAGTTATTTTGTTCTCAGTTTTACAATTTTAATATAAAGTCAAACTTGGTCAATTACACTGTTCATCTGCTTATTTTAAAGTGCTTATTTTCAGTTTTCTGCTTATTTACTATTGTTATGATGTTTGATATGAGTTTCAGTTCAGGTTTAAGTTTATCTTTCATTTTCTTTTATTACTAGCTTAAAGTCAAACTAAAAGTCAAAACTAGCTTATTTTGTCCTTCAGCTTAATTTTCTTTTGAAAACCTTTTTTTTTAGATTAAAACTGGTTTATTGGTTTTTGGTAATCTGTTTCTCAGTTTAAAAAGTCCATTTCATTTGAGAAATTGCAAAACAAATCAGAAAAGGTGTATTTGGCTTATTTGGTTTCTGGGGTGTACTGTTCAGTTGCATGAAGACTTTGATCATGTAAGTTAAATTCAAGGTTATTAAGTTAGATTTAAGTGTTTTTGATCAGTTTAATTCAGCATTTAGGTCTGTAGTATATCTCTTGTTCATTCTAGCCCAAAACTGCCTTCAATAAGCTCAACATAAGCTGAGCTTATTCAGTAACCCCATTTAGCATTTCTAGGTTGACTGTAGTTGCTAAGGTCAAATTCTAAAGGTTGGTTTGCTGTGGTCAAGGATTTCAATAATTTTACGCCACTTTTACACCTCTGCTGTCACAGACCCTATTTGTGCAAGATATGAATTGTAAGCTGCTGATCTAGCTGCGAATATGGCTTATTGAATTAAGCTGTGGATTTAATTTTTGGTTTGTAGGTAGTTGATATAACTAGCTTGTGGTATAATATCTGGTATTGGGGATTCTAGCTTATTTAGATAGCTTTTTATAGGTCTGCAAATTACACTTGGGAGCTGTTTTTTTAGGCCTGCATTATTTTTAGTTCAAATAGCACTTTTCTATTTTGGTATTGGGTATTCTAGCTTATTTAGATAGCTTTTTAAATGTCTTGTACGTTTATATTTTGTAAAAATTTCATATAAATAAATTAAGATTTATGAGTTTTGTACAGAAAATCATAATTACCTGAAATTAGGGTTTTACCGGGAGTTATTATGGAATTATGGTTTCTATGCTTTAGATGCTTGTACCTTAGGTTGGATGAGTTGTACTTTAGTTTTTTTTAGGGTTTTATTACTGATGCGTGGTTTTGCGACCTTACAACAGGTTTTACCTCTCGAGGGATCTCGAGAGGCTTGCAATCCCCACCAGGCAGTGTACCTGACCGATGTAGTATAGTGAAGTAGCAAGTACCGGGGGATTGATCGTTCTCTAGGGGAATAGTATCGTTAGGATTGAAAAACTACTCTAATAGGTCTAAGGGTGAGGGATGATTCTTTTTGTGTTTTTATATTTTTTATAAAAGCAAGTAAAATCTCGGGTTTGAAAGAGTGGGCGGAATTAGTTGCTAGTCAACTAACCCAAATAACTACAAATGCAAATAAAATAAAATAACTGAAAATGAAAAGGTTGTGAAACTTATATGGGGAGAAATGTGTTTACTTAGATTTCCTTACTCCCTAACTATCTTTTACCGGTTGATTAGTGTGTATTAATTGCGTGGATGACGGGTGTATTCCTTAATACCAATCGTGGGGTGGTGTACGTACTTCCCCAACTCTACAAGCTCCTACTTCACTCCTATGTCGAGCCAGCTAAGAAGCTCCTAACATGGGATCACTAGAATTCGCTCATGCATTAAATACAACCAAATAAACCTAGTACGCATTGGTTCATGTTTCCTAAGACGTTCAAGCAAGTTACCGTATAGGAGGTTAGCCAGTTTTCTTAAGCCTAACATCGATAAACAATCATCCCATACAATTAATAACACACTAATAACCAATAATCAATAGTTAGGTTTCATTAGATCTAAGCAAACACAAGATAAATCTAGCCTAGCATGTTAATCAAAAGACAAGAACAAGATATAATCAAACAACACATAGACATATTGATTGATTAAATGATTACTTATCTTCAATTAAACATGGGAGATCCAAGGGTATGAAAACCCTTAAAAATGGCAGAAATTCGTCTTAGGGTTTCTCCTCACAAAGTTGCACACTAATGACAAAAAATTGCAAAACTATATATAGAACTTAGTAGCTGACGGCGTCACGTTATAGATCTTGACGCCGTCACCTCGCCGTGGCTAGGGTTCCCGGATGGTCTTCCTGACGCCGTCCCTCTTTAATCCTCCAAAATCCGCTCTGGCCTATCAAGGCTTAACGCCGTCAGAAATGTGCTTGACGCCGTCTCTCTTTAACTTAAACCGTGATGGCCTTGATCACCTTAAAGGGTGACGCCGTCAGACTTTCCATTGCAAAACTCTCTGGCGCGTCACGTGTATTTTTCATATCCACCTATTTTGCGAAGCCATGACGCCGTCAGGAGCAATCCTTGACGCCGTCAAGTGTACTTTTCAAGCAGCTTTGGAGACTTTGTCGTTTTCTTCACTTTTATGCTCCAAAAACGTCCAAAATGCTTCCTTTTCCAATTTTCTCCTCCAAAGTACCTAAAATGACAAAAGGAACGATTTAGGGCATTATTTGATCAAATAAATACGATTTAGGGCTTAAATGACCCCCTAAAAGCGGTACACTTTTCGCTTCATCAAATACCCTTACACTTGAGATTTGCTTGTCCTCAAGCAAATGCGCTTTTATTCTAATAAAAATACAAGTTAGGGGTCATTTAACGCTAATATAAAAGTAATTACAATAAATAGTCGTTCCACTTTAATCATAATAAGAATGGAGATTACAAACTAGCGCCTCACAAGTAGTGTTTAGATACTCACATCTCTCAGGTGTCATAAAAGTATATCTCATAAATGAAAACGGATAATATCTCTCACTACCTGTCATAGCAAATAGATTACCATAGGCTTGGGAAAGTATCAAAAACCTTCTCCACTAGGCGTAAGCACCTAAGATAAACTATCAAAGAGGGCTTTTAAACGGGTTATAACGTTAGGTGTAGGGATATGATAAACACTGATTTGTTGGATAAGGGATATTTTACTGGTGGCGAGTTAAAGATCTTGATTAATTACATGTACAATATGGCGTTGCTAAACCAAGACTAGACTCGACTTAAGCTAAAAACAAAATAACAAAAACATAAAATAAACATAAAATGAAACGGGATGGTAGTCCGTATGTTTTTTCTAGTTTTCTTTTTCTCATTTTTTTCGTATTTTTCTTGATTTTTTTTTTTTTTCCATACACTCTTGCCCTACCATCCAAAATAATACATCATAGGGGCGTTGCATTCCCCTTACACTTGAACTTTTACATAACTTTACAAATAACTATTCTAATGACTCGAATTAAGATAATTGAAACACTTGGAGTACTTTTAAAATATTTAGCACATATGGGGGTAATAATGTTGTTCTTCCCCATTACTCCATTACACTAGTACTTTACCCATGAGTCCCAATCGTCCCAAAACAATATGTACAAGGATATGACTCGACTTAGCAACCATGTAATCAATTAGATAATTAACTTGGGGTTTAAACAAATGTTGTCACAATAATGCACTAAAAATGAGTGCATACGAGGTAGGCTAAGACGATTTGGGTGTACATTTAAGTGGGGTGTAAATAAATTCTTACTTTAAGTAAAATGCTTAAAGTTAGAAACGAAAAGATAGGCTCTGAGGGGTGTACTAGGGGTATCGTGTACTAAAAATGAGTACAACGCAAAGGGTGTGGGAGAATTACTTGACCAATGTAGCCAACGTAATTATAACAAAAACACAGGTGTAAAACAATGGGTTAATCCTAATGCCTCTTATCATGTAGTAAATCTAACTACACGAATGTAGTCTCACTTGTGGCCTCGGAATGGTCCTAACGCAAGTTCTAGAATCTAAGTGCTACCGGTACACACATCATAGCATAAATACTTTTCCTACCAATTCTAGGGGCGAACCTCACATATTTGGGGGTGGAAATTTTTTTTAGTGGTACGGTTTTGTGCTAGTCATATAACTCCTATCCATGAGACACTCATTAAGATCAAAGTTTCACTCCTATATGTTGTAAAAAATTTTAAATTTGGCACTAAAATTGCCCTAACAGGTATTTATCTCAGTTTTATTACACATCTACCATTAAACAAACAAAAATCAAGTGCACTTGTATTCTCTAAAGTATCGTATTTTACCCCCCCCCCCTTACACTTAAGATGAACATTGTCCCCAATGTTCAAATAACAAGATGTAAAAGTAAATAAGGTAAAAGAATGAAATCAAATACTCCCCTGATTCGTTTGGTGGATAAAGAGGTAACATGGTTAGATCTTCTTCCAAGAGAATGTAGAAGCTTCAAGACTAATGCATTGCCAAAAGCTTGATTCCACATACATTTCCTTGTCCAAAATAACCTGTTAGACCTGAGAAAATAAACACGAAAACCTGCATAACATCGGCGGGATAAATCTATATAAGGATATAATGCTTGTGGAATGATAATTTTTGCAGATTCCTGGAGTTTATAAGTTAGAGATTTAATAAAAACTTTTTATGAAAACAAAACTTTCAAAAATTTCAGAAAATTAAAACCTGACGCCGTCAGGTTGTAATGCCTGACGCCGTCAGAAATGATCTGACAGAATTCTCATGTTAAGTTTTCATAAAATTTCTGGAAAAACGTCTACCTTACTTCCTGGAAATCCTGCAAAACATCATTATGACTCGATACAAGCATTTGACTCAAACAATTACTAATATGTATGTTAATTTAATATTGTTATGATTCATGTTCATTTGTTCTAATAAACCGATTTGGATTTCCCTTACACTTAACTTTTGCAAAATACCTTTATATGTAGTTAAGACGAAGTTAAAAACAAAATAAAGCATTTTCACAATTTACTTTTGAACATGAATCAATAATAATAAAAATTAAACACACATACTGAAACAAATAAAATCAAACAAACAAACAAATAAACACACAAAGCAAATAAAGCTTGGGTTGCCTCCCAAGAAGCGCTGTTCTTTATTAACGAGTCTTGTAGCTAGACTCAAAGTCCTTCTACCCTATGTAAGTGAGTTCGTCATCGAGGACGTCTTTAGGGTTAAGCTTGGATTGAAGTTTCCTATTGGTCCGCTTAGTACAATATATCTTTTCAAACTTCTCTCCATCCGGGTCGTACAATGTCATCTTAATATGCCATGACCCATCTCCATCTTTGGGTGGTTTGTCCTAATCCCACTTATGATCATCGTCCTCACAAGTCCACTTATTCATCCCTAGGTTAATTGGCAAAACTCCTAGGAACTCAATCATCTTCCTAAAAACTAGAGGGTCTTCAAATGGATCCAATTCGGTGTTCCTAGCCAAGAGTTGCTCTACCGTATGTGTTTGGTTCACAAAGTCCTCTTCTAGGTAAAATGGGCGTTGGGGTCCTATGAAGTCTCTATCGATCCAAGGTCCATATCTAGATGGTCTCCTATTTAATTCTAACCAATGGGGTGTTGGTTCCTCACTAGTATCATAGGCATGTTTCTTCACATCATAGACTGACCAAGTATCACCTTCTCCTACCGCTATCTTAGATTCCTTAAAATCAATCATAGCACTAGCGGTCGCCAAAAATCCTCTACCTATCAACAAGGGGCATGTAGGGTCGCTAACCATATCAAGGACGTGGAAATCGGCTAAAATGGTTAGTTTTCCAATGTGTACTAACACGTCTTTGACTACTCCAATCGGGTAAGCAACACTCCCATCCGCTAAGCCTATTATCACCTCAGTTTCTTCAAGTTTTCCTAGTTTTAGAGAGGTGTAGAGAGGTAACGGAAGTAGGTTAAGGCTTGATCCAAGATCGGCTAATGTGTCATAAGCCTCCGAATTACCGATCTTGCAAGGTAGAACAAATAAGCCCGGATCATCTAACTTCTTAGGTAGCTTGTTTTGAACGAAGGCGGTCCCTTTTTCGCCTAACTTGAGCTTCTTCTCATCCAACACATCAATAACCGGACTTTCAAGGTGGAGCTCCTTGAATTCATTGTCAAGGTTTTGAGTGGGAGGTGTTTCAACTATGTTGTTGACCAATTTGGATATCATAACTTCTTGGTCATTTTGAACGACTTGGGTTTGTTTGAAACACGTGCTCATGGAATTGACCGAATAATATTGTGGACAAGAACTAGGAGACGAAACTGACGAGATGGCGTTGACGTTTAATTTCAGGTTCTTGACTGTGTTGCTAGGGAGTGCTCCCATTTCTCGGTCATTGAGGGCTTTCAACAAAGTGTCAATCTTATTGGTCATCTCGCTTTGTTTTTGTTTGAAATCGGCTTCAAACTTGGCTAAACGAGCTTCTTGAGATGCCATAAATTAGGACATCAATCCTTCAAAGTTATTGGTACTACCATTGCTGAAAGGATTGTTGTTGAAAGTACGGTTCGAGTTGGAACCGCTTGATTGGAAACGATTAGGTGGGTTGGAAGAATTGGTTTGTTGTGCGTTTTGGTTTTGTTTCCACCTAAGGTTTGGGTGATTTTTCCATGAGGGGTTGTATGAATCACCGTAGGGGTTTGGCTCGGATTTGAAAGTGTACCACTTGTCTCTCGCTCCGTCGATACGCGAGGATGCGTAGTCCGCAAAAGCTTGTTCGGGGAGTTCCATGCAATCACGAGTGTCGTGGGGACCACTACATAATTCACACGAAGAAGTGATTTTGTTCTCTTGGCTTGAAGGTTTAGGAGCCTCGTAGGATTTCATAAGAAACTTGACTTGGTCTTCAAGTTCTATGATCCTACGGTCGGAGGTGCTTGAATTGTTCGAAGGCAAAGATATTGCCTTGACCGTTTTATTCAAATCACGGGGATCACTCCAACTTTCGTTGTCATAAAGAGCAAGATCTTCTAGGAGAGCCCATGATTGTTCCGCACTTAGATCACGTAGCTTACCACCGGCCGATTGGTCAATGGTTTGCCTCGTGGAGAGATTGATATGGTCATAGAAGATTTGGACTTGGAGCCAAAGTTCTACGCCATGGTGAGGGACGTTTTGGAGTAAGTCCTTGAATCGAGTCCATGCCTCGTAGAGGGTTTCGCCTTGACATTGTTGGAACATCAAGATATCATTCCTTAGCTTGGTAGTTCTTCCTGGTGGGAAAAACTGAGCAAGGAAACGAGTGGTGAGATCATCCCAAGAGGTGATGGATCATGCGGGTAGACGCTCTAGCCATTGACTAGCTTGGTCCCGCAGAGAGAATTGAAAGAGACGCAATCGGGTCGTCTCTCGAGTGGCAACATCAAGGTCTATAGAATCAATGATTTTGAGAAAGTCCTTGAGATGTTGATTAGGATCTTCAGAACGAAGTCCATGGAATGCACATCCGCTTTGCACCAACCGGATGGTGTCGGATCGCAAGGGAGTGACATTGGCTCCTTGAGTGAGCTAAATGGTGTTTCGATAGCCATGGTGGCTACGACGGGAGTAGTCTCCTAAGGTACGGGCTCTAGGAGGTGGGTGTTGTTGTGGTGGTGGGTTGTTGGGATCGAGGATATTACCACCTTCCATGATGTCGGATGGTAATGGTTACGAACAAAGAAACGAAGAAAAAAAGATAGACTAAAGAAAATCTAGAAAAATAAAATAAAAATCTCACTAGAAAGGAATCTAGTGAGTAGACCTAATAAAATAAAAATTCAACCTAAACAATAACTATTTCCCGGCAGCGGCGCCAAAAACTTGATGCGAGGTTTTGCGACCTTACAACAGGTTTTACCTCTCGAGGGATCTCGAGAGGCTTGCAATCCCCACCAGGCAGTGTACCTGACCGATGTAGTATAGTGAAGTGGCAAGTACCGAGGGATTGATCGTTCTCTAGGGGAATAGTGTCGTTAGGATTGAAAAACTACTCTAATAGGTCTAAGGGTGAGGGATGATTCTTTTTGTGTTTTTATATTTTTTATAAAAGCAAGTAAAATCTCGGGTTTGAAAGAGTGGGCGGAATTAGTTGCTAGTCAACTAACCCAAATAACTACAAATGCAAATAAAATAAAATAACTGAAAATGAAAAGGTTGTGAAACTTATATGGGGAGAAATGTGTTTACTTAGATTTCCTTACTCCCTAACTATCTTTTACCGGTTGATTAGTGTGTATTAATTGCGTGGATGATGGGTGTATTCCTTAATACCAATCGTGGGGTGGCGTACGTACTTCCCCAACTCTACAAGCTCCTACTTCACTCCTATGTCGAGCCGGCTAAGAAGCTCCTAACATGGGATCACTAGAATTCACTCATGCATTAAATACAACCAAATAAACCTAGTACGCATTGGTTCATGTTTCTTAAGACGTTCAAGCAAGTTACCGTATAGGAGGTTAGCCAGTTTTCTTAAGCCTAACATCGATAAACAATCATCCCATACAATTAATAACACACTAATAACCAATAATCAATAGTTAGGTTTCATTAGATCTAAGAAAACACAAGATAAATCTAGCCTAGCATGTTAATCAAAAGACAAGTACAAGATATAACCAAACAACACATAGACATATTGATTGATTAAATGATTACTTATCTTTAATTAAACATGGGAGATCCAAGGGTATGAAAACCCTTAAAAATGGCAGAAATTCGTCTTAGGGTTTCTCCTCACAAAGTTGCACACTAATGACAAAAAATTGCAAAACTATATATAGAACTTAGTAGCTGACGGCGTCACGTTATAGATCTTGACGCCGTCACCTCGCCGTGGCTAGGGTTCCCGGATGGTCTTCCTGACGCCGTCCCTCTATAATCCTCCAAAATCCGCTCTGGCCTATCAAGGCTTGACGCCGTCAGAAATGTGCTTGACGCCGTCTCTCTTTAACTTAAACCGTGATGGCCTTGATCACCTTAAAGGGTGACGCCGTCAGACTTTCCATTGCAAAACTCTCTGGCGCGTCACGTGTATTTTTCATATCCACCTCTTTTGCCAAGCCATGACGCCGTCAGGAGCAATCCTTGACGCCGTCAAGTGTACTTTTCCAGCAGCTTTGGAGACTTTGTCGTTTTCTTCACTTTTATACTCCAAAAACGTCCAAAATGCTTCCTTTTCCAATTTTCTCCTCCAAAGTACCTAAAATGACAAAAGGAACGATTTAGGGCATTATTTGATCAAATAAATACGTATTAGGGCTTAAATGACCCCCTAAAAGCGGTACACTTTTCGCTTCATCAATTACGTATGTTGTTATGATAGTTTAGGGTTTTATGGAAACTCTAAATAGACAATGAATGTTTTGTGTGTACGTTCGTTAAGGAATTATTGTAAAATGGTAAATGGTATATTGTAATATTTCATAGGGATATGTTTATATAGAATAAACATTAAATATGTTGAGTTTAGGATGCATGCGAGCACATTTATCGAGGATGTGATCTACGTCACATAAGATAATAGCTATAGATAACAAATAAAATAATAAAAAAAAAAATTTACACATAGAAAAGGATAAATATTTCAGTGAGATAGTGTATGTTAAAGTGAGATTTTCACAGTGGTTACAGTCAGCATCATCATTAATCTCCTTTAAACCAATACTAAGTTCTTTACCAGGAATAACGAAATAAATACCTTAAATGCGGAACTGACATGCACCTTTGATTAGCTTCATCAACCCAATAATTGTCACACCGATGAATTCAATATCTAATATTTTAGACACATCTCTTTGTTTATACATGAGAGGTGATAGGGTGAACGTACCATCGTGATGGAAATTAACACTTCAACGCATTTTGAAGTGTCAATTGAGGGTTTCGATCAAATCATAATTAGGGTTAGGGTTTGCAAAGTGAAAAGGGGAAAGATTTAGATTGGGGTAGGTTATAAATGAAATGAGTAAGTAGATGTTATAAACAAAGTCAACACATTTTCAACGTTATAAGTCATTTATAACATTAAATATGCCATGTAGGTTTTTTGCCGGTTTTATTAAGATTTAACCGGTAGCCTGCAAACATCGGTGCAAATTAGCACAAAACCCGAAGATAAATTAGGAAACATGAAGATGATAAAAGTGTGTTTGGTTGTGAGGAAAACTAGAGGGGGGGGGATTGAATAGTTTTTACCGTTTTTAGTTGTTTACAAAAACTTTAGATTCGATGACTTGATATGAAATCAACACTACACACAATATATAAATATAAACAATAAGTAATAAGTAAATGCGGAAATATAAAGGAAAGTTCAAATCAATAGACACAGTCGTTTATAGTGGTTCGACACGAAGCTCTCTTCCTCGCCCTACTTCGCTCCCCGAGTACACAACTCGAGAGTTTGCAAACACTATATCAACAAGCTCCTTTGTGGCGGAGAAAAACTTACAACGTCGCTTCACTTCTTTACGGATACTAAGCTAGATATCGAGTCTTTCACAAGGCAAGACCGACCTTATCACTCAACATATTTTAAGGACTAAAATACTAACCGAACTCTCTAGGTTGTTGTATGATGATCACTACCCAAGTTGGTAGTAGATGGTGAAGTAAAAAGACACATAAATGATATACAAAGTTATACAACTAAGTATATGATGAAACACTACTAACTACAATACTTAAAGGCTTAGAAAGCTTCTTGTGTTCTTCACTTGAATTCAAAGTAGAATCATTGGATCACTTTGAATGTGTTATAGGTCAAGTGGAATGATCAAAGAGTGTTTGATGTTTTAAGATGAAGGAAATAGTAATAGTATGCTTTAAGTTGCTGTGTTTCATTAGTTGGGAAAGTTAGACAAGTGAGCTATTTATACAACTTTCTGTCCCAAAAAGGGCATCCGGCGGATCTGCCCGTATAAAATACGGATCCGCGGAGCGTCAGGTGACAGCTTTTTGTCTAGTGATTTTTAGCATGTTTGTACTAAAACTATTTTTAAATTCTAATCCTTCTAGAATTACTTGGGCACAAAGGGATTAATTTAGATTAGTGTTTATTTAAATAAATCACTTAATTAAAATGTCTAATAAATTTAATTAAGTATACTTTGTGTGTTTATTAATTAAAAATGTGTTTAATAAATATTTAAAGTGTGCTTAAAAAATATTTATTACTTGGGCTCTTTGATCATTCGACGTGAGTTATAATCACATTATTCATACCTGAAATGATATACGTCGGAATGTAAATTTACAACTTATAACTTGACTACGTACACATTTACGTCGTATGAATTTATAATTGCCATTATCAAAACCGTGAGAGACTGTAAAATATAAATAACGTTTTTACGTGATATTTGTATTAACAGTCTCCCCATTTTTGATGATGGCAAAATATAAACTCATCTTTGGTAAAAGTTTAAAAGTTTAAATTCTCCCCCTTTTTGCCAAAATAAAAAGTGTAGAATGGCGTGGCGGAAGCTAACGAGCCATGCAAATGCTCCCCCTCGGTGTATACTCCCCCTTGTTCGGGGCACCAATGAATCGAGCTATGGAGTCGTGCTACAAAACAAAGTTAACATACAAGCACGAATATGGCAATAACGGTTTTTATCACAACCACAATATTTAAAACCACCACAAGTAACCACAATGCACAACCACACATACCAAGACACAATTAAGATCACCGCAAAACATAAGAACACACCAACTGAGTAACCTCGTTTTATTATAAGAAAAACAAAGGTAAAATTTGACACTTGGGTCATACATCCTAAAAAGTTACAAAAATAACTAAGAAAGAAAAATAACAAGATCCTAAGACATACTATGGCTTGACGATAAGCCGACACTTAGGATGATGGGAATGCGGGTGGAGCTTGGAGGTGGTGTTGGATTGGTGGGTCCTTCAGTACCCAAGAGTCGTTAAAACAAGATTTGAATACAAATTAAGCTAAGTGTAAATTAAACCGAAAATATTCTAAGTCACTGAGTGAACAGTCACTCAGTGAGTTACCTTCAAGATGCTCAGGACGAGTCTAAGAAGAAAGATTCACCACACTGTGAGGCGGTACTTACTGAAGTGTTACTTGAGATGAAGAAGAAGGTAATGGATCAGTGAGCGTTAGACAAGAGCTCACTGAACCCCAAGTCTCCTCAGCAACAATAACTGAATACGGAAGACAAATGACTAAAGAACCTAAAGCCTGAATAAAAGGCGGGATAATGAGGGAAGGTTTTAAGAAGATAAGAACAAGTGTTGGGAATTATGATGCGTATCAAGAGCAGACAACTTAGGTCTGGTAGTTTACTGAGTTAGGTCTGTTTGTGATTTAGGTCTGGTTATGTAAAGTCTGGTAGTACATGTTAAGTCTGGTTGACTTATAGAGTTAAGTCTGGTCTGGTCGTGAAGATAGGAAAGTTTGTTAGAGTTATATTAGGAAAAGATACATTGCGTGTATGTATCTTTATAGAAGATTTGTGTATATCTTCTGTGTCTTCTAGGGTTTCCTTGTGTTATAAAAGGATCCCTAAAGGTTGTTAGTGAATGTGTGTGAGTTGTACGATTTGATCATAGTGAATATCAATATACGAAGTTAGTGATATCCCTGCTTGTGTTCTTAATTGTTCTTGTTAAGATTCCGCATTAACATTAACAATCACTTAGGGTTTCTCACTTAGATTGGTTCGGATTTATCCTAACCATCTACTAGGTATTCAAAACTACTTAGTGATCCATATACAATTTGTGGACCAACAAGTGGTATCAGAGCAAGGGAGAGACTCTGAATTCGTAGAACACTAAAACCTAATTCTCACTCAAATCACCCTTCACAATGTCTGAACTCGATAAGCCTGAAACTTTCTCAATCCATAACAGTGAGGATGAGCAATCAAACCATGAAGATGAAGGAAAAACCGAAACCAGTAACTCCCAAACACAACAACAACCCATCCCTTCCACAACCACAATCTCAAACATAAAACTTCCACTACTGAAGAGAGAAGAATATGATATATGGGCCATGGAGATGGAACATTATCTGGAATACATTGATAGTGATGTATGGAAGGTGATCCAAAAGGGAAATTCTAAGAAGAGAATTTCACAAGGGAATGATGGGCAGCTCAGAATAATGCCACCAGTATCTGCTGAGGAGATTAGGGCTGTGGAGAAGGAAAAGAAGGCCAGAACCTTGCTTCTTATGGCTATTCCTAAGGAGCATCTACAAAGGTTTCATGGCATTCTTGATGCTAAGGAGATGTGGGAAGCCATCAAGAAACGATTTGGAGGTAATGCTAACTCCAAAAAGATGCAAAAGGCTGTTCTTAAACAGCAATTTGAAACATTTAGTGTTTCAAAGACTGAAGGTTTGGAGAAGGGCTATGACAGATTTCAACATCTGTTAACACAACTGGAAGTTCATGGTGCAGCAGTCTCAAATGAGGATGCAAATCACAAATTCCTCAGATCTTTACCATCAGAATGGGGCAATGTATCTGTAGCAATGAGGATTAAGGAGGAAGTAGACTCTATGACACCTGATGACCTTTACAATAATCTCAGGATGTTTGAAAGGGACATCAGTAATAACACTCAGGGTTCAACCAGTTCATCAAATGTTGCTTTTGTGTCTCAAAACAAAAGCAGTACTTACAAGGTTAGATCTGGTGTTAGGTCTGGTAACTATGAAACTCCTTCAAGTGAAAGGTCTGCTTTAAGTTTTACTGATGAAGTGATACATTCTTTCTTTGCCAATCAAACGGAAGATGAAAGCTTTATTAGTGAAGACCTTGAACAGATTAATGATGCTGAAGTTGAGGAGATGGATATAAAATGGCACATTGCCATGGTTGCTTTAAGGGTCAAACGATTTCAGAAGCAATATGGTAGGACTATCAACTTCAACAACAAATCACCAGTGGGATACACAAAGAGGACTGTTGAATGCTACAACTGTCACAAGCATGGGCATTTTTCAAGAGATTGTCCAGAGAAGAAGTCTGCTAATGAGAAAAGAGTTGAAGATGGGAAGATGGAAAAGAATCAGATGAGCCTGCTGACAATGGAAGCTGGAGGAGTCAATTGGGGTGAGCATCCAAGAGTAAATGAGGAGTCTGATCATGCTCTCATGGCCATTGGTAATGAGGTATCGTTATGCTCTAAATTATGTACTGACTCATATAATCATGTTAAGGCTTTGTGTGATGAGCAGCAAGAACAAATAGGTGATCTAGAAGTAAATTTATTAGCACATAAAAATGTTGTAAAAACTTTAGAGGCACAAAAGGTCACCCTTCAAAATCAACATGCTGCTTTAAATGAAAAACTATACTTTCAAGCTAATAAGATATATGAACAAGATGAGAAGCTTAAAAGGTATAGACAATTAGGGCTTAAAATTCAGAAGGAGAGGGATGAGCTGAGAAAAAGGGTAGATCAATGGAACAATTCAAACAATAACCTGTTTAAGTGTTGGGATTCTCAAATTAAGTCAAATAAAAAATGTGGCTTAGGATATGAGGAAAATGAGAACAGGGCTATATTTAAGAATAGAGAAGAGGACTATGCTGATAAACCTTTGTACAATAGGTTTGTTAAGTCAGGTGACTTTAAGGGAGTACCACCACCTTTGAGTGATGACTATACTCCTCTTGAAAAACAAGAGTTGGATGATTCACTCTTTGTGTATGGTAAGAAAGGTCCTCAAGTGTCTGAACCAACTACCTCAGAGGACAAATCTAGTAGATATTCTTCTTGTCAATCCAATGACTCTGAAGGATCTATTGATGGTTCCTCTGATCACTCTAAGTCTAAGTCAATCAGTGAGGAAAAAGAGAATCCTGAACCTAAGGTTGTTAAGGAGAGTGAACCTGTTGTTACTAAACCTTTAGTGACTGAACAAAAGGCTGAGACAGTTAAACCTAGTTGTGTCAATCACATAAAAACTCCTAGGGAATCTGTTAAATTGAATGAGTCACCTAGAAGCAATAGTGTTCACAGAGAAAGTAGGAGTAGTTATACTTATGCTCCTAAAAGATGCTTTGTGTGTGGAAGTTTGAGTCATTTAATAAGAGATTGTGACTTCCATGAAAAGAGAATGAAAAGAGAGGCTGAACAAAAGAGAATGAATGTTAATAAGGTTCAAGGTTTAAATAAACCAGTTTGGAACAATGCTAGTAGAGTTAATCATGCTAACCAGTTTGTCCCCAGACCAGTTCAACTAAATAACACTACCAGACCTAACTCCTTTGTTAGTTCTGGTAGACCAAATTTTGGGTCTGGCTACAGAAACTTTAATATGAATAGGCAAAATGCTAATTTTATGAGGCCTAAAGTGAATACTGGTTATGTTAACTCTGTGAGACCTAATGTGAACTCTGGTTTTGTAAGACCCAAGCAACCTTTTCAAAAACCTCAGGTGAATGAAAATTTTCAAAGAAATAATTTTTACAAAGCTCATTCACCTGTAAGGAGACAAAGAGATTCAAGTAGGGGATCTACTGATAATTTCTCTGATTGCTGGACTTGGAATCCATTTAAAAATGAATTTACCTATAAGTCCAGACATGGTTTCACTGGAGCAAGTTCATACAAGACCTATAAGTATGTTACTCCACAGAAAGGACTCAAGCCAACTCAGGCCTGGGTTGTTAAGAAAAACTGATCTTCTTTCTTAACTTTGTATAGTTTGTATTTTTGTTTGTTCTTTCTTTTGCTATTCTTTTTGGTTATTCTTATTTTCAGTACTTACTTTATAGTATGTGTGTTTGGTATTTTGTGCTTAACTTTGTTTTGCAGTTGTTAGCTCTTTTCTATTTGCAAGTAATTCATACGTGGAAAATTAAAACATCAGAACCAAAGAGCCCTTTATTTAATAACAAGAAATTGCATTCTAGGATGCAAGTTACAAGGCTTCATAAGACAAAAGATTTAACCCAAACCAGCTAAACATCACCACCTACACTTTCTGCTTCCCTTTACCCATGAAGTCAGGAATGGTCTTCTTGGCTCCTCTGCCACCAAATTGATTCCATGCTTTTGGGCATGGAAGTGCAATAATCACACTGCTTGGTGGGGGACGTGGCACAGAACCACTACTCAGGAAAGGCACAATCTTCGAAGGAAAGGTCTCTTCATCATTCTTGGAAAGGTCTTCTTCTTTGGCACTTTTATCATCCACATCAGAAGGAGGAGTTGGTCTTGAAGTTTTTGGTGTTTCATTGTCTGGTTCCTTTTCAGACAGATCATAAGCAGCTAGCCATTGTTTCAGGGTTGCTTCTCTCAATGTCTTGTTTCTTGTGATTGATGAATACCCTGGTGGGAAGTATCCACCCCATCCTCCTGAGGATGTATCAGAGGATGAGTCATTTGGATCCCAGGAATCGGATGAAATCTCTATGGTTTTTAAGTTGGATGGATCCATTATGCTTATAAGGTTTTACTCTGGTTTGTAATGGTATTTGTGATAAAACTATGGGTGGTTTTATAGGGAAAATCAAGGTTTAATGTCTTTTAATGCTTGGTTGGTGTATGAGTTAATACTTGCAGGGAAAGAGTTATTAATTGTGTTTTTGGAAAGTTGACCTTCGTTTTTATTTTGGTTAAGTATTTACTAGTGATAAAAAAAAAAAAAAAAAAAAGAAAAAAAAAAAAGGGAATTTACACTTAAGGGGAGGTAATGTACATTTAAGGGGAGGCAAATGTACAAGTTTTAAATGTTTTTAAATCGGGTAACCTTAAGTGTTAAATCTGGTAGCTCATGTGTCTTGCAAAAATTGGTTTTTGTCTCCTCTTTCTTGTTATTTCAACTAATTCTTGCAGAGAAGAGTGGAATGAGGTGTTGCAAAACTTTGCATTCGCTATAGAAATTGTGTAAGTCCACTCTCTTAGTTAGGTCTGGTAAGTGTATGATTCGGCCTGGTTGACTTTTTAGGTCGGGTAGTGTTAATTTTATGACCGTTAGATCTGGTCAGAGTAAATAAAGATTTTACTAATATATTACCGTTGCACTATTTTCGGTAAAACAAGATATTTATGAAGTATATAAACTTAAAACTTGATATTATTTATCTTCTTTTATTCTTTATTTGCTTCCAAATTTAAATAATCTTTATTACTCAAGACTCTGTTTCTACGCAAATATTTTTCAAAACCCTACCTTTCTTGTCAACCAGACCTAAATCATTAACTCATCCATGGCTAATCTCAAGTTTGTGGACAAGCATAATCAAGTCGGGTTCTTGAAGAAGCCAGATCAAAGTGCAGGTTTTGAACAAATTGTGGATTTTCTAAAAGGTTCTTATATTTGTTATTCATTAACTCATAATCCTACTATTTATCAGTCCCTTGTCAAGCAGTTTTGGAGGTCGGTTACCTCTGAGACTCTTGATGATGGGACACCATGCTTAAGAGTTGTCATAGACAAAAATGGTTTTACCATTTCTGAAGCATCCATTAGGGACAGTCTCAAATTGGATGATGCTTTAGGAGAATTTGATTTGTCTAATGAGGATATTTTTGAGGGTTTGAATAGCATTGGGTACCCCACAGATGGAAGCTTTACCTTTTGGAAAAGTCATTTTTCACCTCAGTGGAGGTTTTTAGTACATCATTTACTTCAGAGCTTAAGTCCCAAAAGTGGTGGATGGGATCAATTTGGAAGCAAAATTGCTTCTGCATTGGTCTGTTTATCATCTGGAAGGAAATTTAACTTTTCAAAATTAATTTTTGAAGGAATGGTGAAAAATGCTAAGAACCCAAAATTTTTAATGTATCCAAGATTTTTGCAAATGATCTTGAATTTTGAAACTAGGGATAAAGTGCCTTACATCAGTGTGGCCTTTACTTCTAAACTTTTTGCAAATCTAAAAAGGAGTTTTCAAGGGACAGACAAACCTTTGCTTGCTGCTATGCTTGGTACTAACAATGCAGGTACTTCTGGAGCTGCACAAGTGAACCCTGATGAAGCTCAAGACCAAGCCTCATCTAGGTCTGCTACACCTAGGTCTTCTCCAATTCCATCACCGCAACCAGGTCCCTCACCATCAGTTGAAAGATCGTCTACACCCATCCAACAATCTTCACCTCCACAACCACATGTTCCAAGTCCTGAAATGGAGGAGGCACATAATCCCATAACTGTGGAAGATCTCCTTGTCATTGTTCCTCAACTACAAAAGAAGATTGACATCTTGGAAAAGACTAATGAGGCACTCAGAAAAGCTTATGTGACTTTGGTGAAGAAAGTAAAGAAAATGGGAGTAGCAATGAAGAAAAAGGGTGTCTCTTTTGATGATGAGGAAGATGAAGCTGAAAATTCTTCCAAACAGGGGAGGAATTTGGAGGAAGAACAAGAAAATATTCAAGAACAAGAAAATATTCTTCAAACACCAGTTCAAGAACCACTTGTTCAAGATAATGTCACCACAATTAGTCCAGAGACATTGGAAGTTGCAGAGACTTTGGCTCAATCAATGGGCAAAATCAAACAGGATAGGAAAAGAAGAAGGTTAATTTTGTCTGTTGAGGAAGAGGTTGAAAAGTTTGGGACTATATCTGATGAAAAGTCTGGTGACAAGTCTGGTGAAGAAAAGTCTGGTAATGAACTTAGTTCTTGGTAATGAAGAAACTTCATTGCCAAAGAAGTCTAAAAGAAAAACAAGAGAAGAACTTGCATCTGAGGCTGAAATTGAGAGGATTAAGGCTCAAGATATTGCTGATGAAGAAAGACAAAAGATGTTAGATGCAGTCTATGCAAGACAGTTGGCTGAAGAATCTGATGATTTTACAAAACTACTCAATGTTGATGATGAAGTGAGAGCAAAGTATGAAGAGCTGCTAACTATTGAAGGTTTAACTGCTGATGAACGTGCCAAACAGTTAGCTGACTTCATTAATGCAAGGAGTAATGATGATACATTGGGTGGATTCTTGGAAAAGTTCAAACTTCAAAAGAAATCAAAGATTCCAAAGAAGATGTCCATGGCAGAAAAGAAGTATGACATGAAGATGTATCTTAAGAATCAAATGCATTCTTCTTTGGAACAGATGAAAAAGAAGTCATATGAAGAAATTCAAGTAGCATATCTCAAGGCATTTGAGAGGGATCAAGGTTACAAAGCTACTGATTATGATGATGTGCAGAAATTTTGCTTTCAAGGTAGAAAGGATAAAGAGACTGAACTAGTTATTGAACCTGATAAAGTGATTGATACACAACCTGAAGCTGGTAAGTCAACAGAAGAAGTGCAAGATGAAGTGATTAAGCCTATTGTGTTTCAAAGAAGAAAAGGTTTGGAAAGGAAGAGTAAATCCAAGAAAGTAGTTGTTGAAGAGGAATTAGATGAAGAACCTTCATCTGAAGGAGCCACAATGGGGACTATTGAAAGCACTAAGGAACCTACTAAGGTTGTCAAGTATCAACTTATCATGACTGGTGGAAGGGCTGCATATCAAATAATAAGGGAAGATACTTCTAACATTGTTTATATGAATTTTGCTGGCATTTTGATTGATGTGAATAGGGAGGATCTTCAAGAACTTTATCAGTTGGTGAACATTAAATATGGAGATCATCCACCTGAAGATGAATTTGAAAGAGTCTTTTGGGGAAATTTGAAGGTGATGTTTGAGCCACCAACTGAGTCTGATATAGTGTGGAAACTTCCTGAAGAACATAGCATTGTCAGCTGGAGATATTTTCATACCTGCAAGGTACATTGTGTTTCATTAAAGAATGTTGATATTTATATGCTTGCAGAGGTGGAATATCCTTTATCATCAAGTGTTTGCAAGGAAATGATGAGCAAAAAGTTGTATGCTAGTAAAAAGGATGAAGGATATGAGATGTTATTGGATTTAATTAAGAAGCAGTCTTTGAAGGATGTAGCCTAAGAGTGTTTGAAAGAATTTTCACAAGTTGTTGAGTGAGACTATTGGAACTTCTCACTTGGTGGAGGTGCTTTGCACTAACACATCAAAAGGTTATCAGTCCACCTTGTCTCATCAACATAAGGACTGGCTAATCCTGAGCAAACGGCTAACAGGTAAAGATTGCTCAAATCCGTTTATGGCTGACAATTTGCCAAAAATTGTATGGTACTCAACTCACCATATCTAAGATAAGTGAAGAGTTGGCTAGCCCACAAGGTTATGGCTTGTGGTAAAGGCTGTGGAAAACCATAAATGGTAATCAATTCACCATGATGAGGTGCTTTTCCATCAAGGAATTGACTAGTCCAGAAGCAAACGGCTTTTGGTAAAGACTTAACAAATCCGTTGATAAGCTGATGATTTGCTTAAAATCATATGGTTATCAGTGTACCATGGTCTTACACACCAAAACATTTGGCTACTCCAGTAGTAATGGCTATTGGTAAAGAGACATCAAATCCATTAAATTTCAATGATTCACCTCTCACAGGTGTTAACACACCTGGAAGTGATGAGAATAGATATGAAACTTAATATGAATTGATGTACATATAGTCATTGTTGCTGCCAAGTCCATATCAGAAGAGCTTATCAAGATTCAAGCTGCTAGAAAGGAACGAGACCTAAATACATTTCAAAGTGTTCAAGATTCAATCCTCAGAAGGCTAAATCAGAAGAACTTGAAGTTCATGAAGCATGAAGATCAAGTTAGGGGAGGATTGTTGGGAATTATGATGCGTATCAAGAGCAGACAACTTAGGTCTGGTAGTTTACTGAGTTAGGTCTGTTTGTGATTTAGGTCTGGTTATGTAAAGTCTGGTAGTACATGTTAAGTCTGGTTGACTTATAGAGTTAAGTCTGGTCTGGTCGTGAAGATAGGAAAGTTTGTTAGAGTTATATTAGGAAAAGATACATTGCGTGTATGTATCTTTATAGAAGATTTGTGTATATCTTCTGTGTCTTCTAGGGTTTCCTTGTGTTATAAAAGGATCCCTAAAGGTTGTTAGTGAATGTGTGTGAGTTGTACGATTTGATCATAGTGAATATCAATATACGAAGTTAGTGATATCCCTGCTTGTGTTCTTAATTGTTCTTGTTAAGATTCCGCATTAACATTAACAATCACTTAGGGTTTCTCACTTAGATTGGTTCGGATTTATCCTAACCATCTACTAGGTATTCAAAACTACTTAGTGATCCATATACAATTTGTGGACCAACAACAAGTCTTATCTGGGTCAGACAAATCATCCCTCAAGTGGCAAAAAGTCAAAGAAGTGTAAGGTCTGACACTCGAAGACTTTTTGGCACAATCTCATTGGTTCTTGGAAATGACAACTACTGTTGTAGTTGTCAAACACGCTTCCTATTTGTTTATCTAGTTTTAATCTTCAGTACTCTTGATCTGTTTGCCTATAAATAGCAAACAGATAGAGAAAAGTGGGTTAGGTATTCTTGTGCAATTAAAGCTTAGACTTTCACAAATACCCTTTTTTTCTACAAAGAGTAACGTATCCCTGAGATAGCTCAGTGGGTCGAATTGTTACCACTTAAGCATAGCTTGAGTTTAGATAGGAGACACCATACCTTGTCTATTCAATCCCAAGTGTTTGTTCCGCAAAACAGTTGGGTAATAGATTCTTTGATTCATTTCTAATAAGAATTTAAACGTTGAAAATACTGTGTGTTTTTTATATTAACGTTTCATTAACTGTTAGAATTAATCAATACATTGTATTAGTCATAAACACAAATAGATTAGCTTTATAGTTAACTCTAAGCGTGTTGAGGGAACAACAAGTGGTATCAGAGCCTCTGGTTTATAAAATCTTTCAAAATTAACCAAGAGTGCTCAAGGTTTTTAAAACCAAGATCCTACTATGACTGATGCAAATGTGCCCCAGCTAGTCGACAAAAATGGTGGAAGCTTTTCAGCTGTTGCCCCAATA
Organism: Artemisia tridentata subsp. tridentata; assembly: GCA_021014915.2. NCBI lineage: Eukaryota > Viridiplantae > Streptophyta > Magnoliopsida > Asterales > Asteraceae > Artemisia > Artemisia tridentata. Next base: position 13,591,483 of record CP139501.1, on the reverse strand, counting down.
CTTGAAGCTGGTAAATTTAGCTAGTGGAAAAAGCGAATGCTTTGCTACTTGACTGGTATGGAACCATACTACATCTCTTGTGTCAAAGATGGTCCCTATGTCCTAAAGACTGCTGAAGGTCTAAACAAGCCTGAGGCTCAATGGACCATTGATGAGAGGAGGGTGGTCAATCAAGACCAACGCCTGAAAAGCATCATTATATCATGTCTTCCTGATGATATAATGGAATCAGTCATCAACTGTTCAACAGCCAAGCAAACTTGGGATGACTTGGTCAATAGCTTTGAGGGTCCCTCAGATACCAAGGAAAACAGGGTCATGAACCTGAAACTTGAGTATAATACTTTCAGGGCAAAAGACTCTGAAAGTCTCTCTCAGACTTATACCAGATACAAGACTTTGATAAACGAACTATCAAATGATGGTGTAGTTTTGTCTAAGCATGAGACAAATGTTGGCTTTGTCAACAGTCTCCCTGAGAAGTGGCTAAACTTCTCACAAGGCCTGAGGAATGCTAATCACATTCAGACTCTTGAGATCCCTGAGATCTATGGGAAGTTTGTCTATGAAGACAACTTAATCTCAAGGAGATACCCTGACTCAAAAGATCTTGAGTCCAAAAAGGCCTTGACCTCCACACCCATATCAACTGCTTTTTATACTAATGGTGTTGTGCAGGACTTTCAAGAGGATTCTGTGATGAAATTGATGAAAGGACTAGTGATGAGTACCTAAAAGATTTAAGCTTGGAATTCCAAGAGAGGGCACTCCTTGCTAGTTCAAAATGTTTCATCAAAAGAAACCAGTCCAACTTTTCAAAAGGAAAATCAAATGAAACCACTGAATGCTTTAATTGTGGTAAAAAGGGTCATTTTGCTAGGGACTGTTATTCTAAAACCATCTCAGAACCCTCTTACAAATTTTCAGGAAATAGTTCCTCAGGAACTAGCAAGTTTCAACCTAGAATGTTTCAGTCGACCCAACAATTTCAAAACAAGGGTCAAAAAGACTTTGAAGAAAAATATAGGAAAGCTAAGGCTAAACTTGCAATTCTTGAAACTAATCCCTCTATGTCTCAGGCTGCTCAAACATCCAAACTTGTTCAGGCAAAGAACAAGGTTTTAGTAGCTGAAGCTTATGATTGGGATGAAGAAGAGGTCTCCTCAGATGAGGAAATTAGAGTGAGTGCACTGATGGCACTCTCTGAAGGTGATCACGTGGCTGTTGGGAAAAGCCATGCAAGGAATGGAGAGTGGGTAAACATCACCATGAAGAAGGTAAACACTTTACTTTCTATGGATGATGATTCTGATTGGCAGTCTTAATTGAATTATATTTGTGTAGATCTTAAATTTGTTGAGGAACAAAGGCTTAACATGTTTTCAAAATATAACAATATAGTGTCAGAATTGAATAAATGTAGAGATGAATTGCTTGTACTGAAGTAAGCCAAATTAGAAACAATTACTCTACAAATTCATAACACTGAAATTTTGAAACAAAACCAAGCCCTACAAACTGAACTTAACAAAGAAAAGGCTGTCATCCAAGGCTGGACCAAAAAGAACCCCAAGGTCTTTGATATTGTGGGTTTAATCCCTAGGAAAACAATAGGAATTGACCATCACATGGTTAACCCCTATGTAAGTCCCAGTGAATTGACCTTTGTTCCAGCTGGCATATCATTTGAGCAAGAAATGCTTCCCAAGTCAAATGACTGGATTGTCAGGGACAACCCAGTCAGTAAGTTACCAAACTTTGAGACTGGAAAGATCTTACTTCCTGAAAGTCAGGCCTTGAAAAATATGCTTGGACTCTCTGACCTACTCAGTAGTACTGAGTTAATAAGTGAGCCTGAATCAGATTCATATCCACCACTCCCACCACTGAATACCCTTCAGGGTGCTGCACCCAACTTAGGCCTCCCACCAATGGTCTACTCTCAACACTCTCCAAAGGAGAGGTCAGGAATGGGAAAAAAATCCTGAAAAGACCAACACTTGAAGTCTCAGTAAATACTGATGACTCATCTTCTTCAGTCCCTTCTGAAGTAATAACCCAAAGCCCTGACTCAAAATTTGATCAGTTGGCTGAAATGGTCAGGAAGTTGGGTGAGAAGATTGCATCTTCTGAGAAACCATCTCAAACCAAGAAGAAGGAACAAAAACCAGCTTCCTCAAGCACCAAACCCAAACCCTCAAAACCCCTGAAAAGATGCGAGCTGTGTAACTATACCAATCATTTCACTGATGATTGCTATATAATTCTTTACTGCATGATTTGCAAAAAGGATGATCACAGGACCTTTGATCACAAAACACACTCAGTCACATCAAAGATGTCAGGCCTTAAAGCTCAGTCTTTAAACTACCCTTCTGATTCTAAACAGAAACAAAAGGCCAATCCTTTTGCACCATGTCCCTAATGTGGGTTCAATGACCACCATCCTAAGGATTGTCAAATTGACAATTGTTGTGAAAATAGTGAAAGTCCTACTCATGACACCTCAGGACTGGATAAGGTCATTCAGGCCAGAAGAGGTATGACAAAGTCAGCCTCTCAGTCTACTGAGTCTACATCTGCAATCAAATGCATAATTTATGGTAGCTCAGTCCACTCCTCCACTGACCATAAATCAATTGTAAATGTTAAAAAGACCCCCAAAGCTAAGCCCTCCAAGAAGTGGAGTCCTAGAAAGAACTAACCCAGTTTACTATTTTTGCAGAAACATGCCAGGGATCCTGTTTGGCATCTAGATAGTGGATGTTCAAGGAGCATGACTGGTGTGAAGGAATATCTGCACAAGTATGTTGATGAATCAGGACCCAAAATGATATTTACTGATAACTCATCATGTCTCACTGAAGGTTATGGTTCAGTAAACTGCAATGGTATAGTCTTTACTAGGATAGCTTATGTAAATGGTCTGAAATACAATTTGATCAGTGTCAGTCAACTATGTGATGCTAAATACATAGTTCAGTTTGATGATAAACAAGGAATCATCTTCTATGCTAATAAGGAAGTTGTCCTTATTGCACCAAGAAGACATGATGTTTATGTGTTGGACATGTTCAGTCTGACTCAGAATGGAACTTGTCTCTTTACCAAGGCCACTGATACTCTCAACTGGCTTTGGCATAAGAGACTCTTCCACCTGAACTTCAAAAACATAAACAACCTTGTGAAACAAAACAAGGTCCTTGGCTTACCATCTCTTGTGTTTTCAAAGGATAAACCATGCTCAGCTTGTGAAAAAGGTAAACATCACAGAGCATCCTTTAAAACCAAAACAAAATTTTCCATCAGGAACTGCCTACATCTTCTCCATATGGATCTATTTGGACCAATCAGTCCTAGATCCATTAACCATGAGAAGTATACTCTGGTCATTGTGGATGAGTACTCAAGATACACTTGGGTATACTTCCTGATCAAAAAGAGTCAGGCAGCTGAAATAATTATGTTCTTTGTCAGGAATATTGAAAATCAAAATGACATCAAAGTCAAACAGATTAGAACTGACAATGGAACAGAGTTCAAAAATTATGAACTTGAATGGTTCTGTGATGAGAAAGGGATTTCCCAAAAAATTTCCTCACCTTACACACCTGAACAAAATGGTGTGGCTGAAAGGAAGAATAGAACCCTCATTGAAGCAGCCAGGACAATGCAAAATGGATCAGTCCTTTCCAAACACTTCTGGACTGAAGCTGTAAAGACTGCCTATTACACACAAAACAGATCCATCATTGTTAAGAAACATAGCAAAACTCCTTATGAGTTATTCAAGGGAAGGATCCCTGACATCAGCTACTTTCATGTCTTTGGGTGTCCTGTGTTTATTCATAATCACAATGATCACTTAGGAAAATTTGATGCCAAAGCTGATGATGGATACTTCCTTGGATACTCCCTTGTCTCAAAGGCCTTCAGGGTGTTCAACACTAGGAGACAGCATACTGAGGAAACATTTCATGTTACCTTTGATGAGAGCACTGATGCTATCAGTGTCTCTAACAACTTAGTGGAAGAGATAGGTATTCATGAATCATCAAGATATCCTCCTGATGAACATCATCCTGAAAATGGTCCTTCCACTCAGTACCAAGAAAATGCTGACATCTCCTATTACATCATTCCCCACAACCTTCCTTACCCAACCATCACTGAGTTTGTTGAAGCACAAAGAAGTACTAATGAAATCATTCAGACTGAACAAAATACTCAGGAACCAAACAATCACAGTGATGAGTCTACCCACTCAGACACTCAAGATGCTGAAGATCATCATGTGTCTGATCCTGATCCTACCCATCAGGCCTCAAGTTCTGGTCAGTATCCTAGACCTCAGGACAGCTGGACTAGGTCTTAGGATATAGAACTTGTCAATATAATTGGCGAGCCTACTGAAGGCATGCTCACAAGAAGCATGGCTGCACAACTGAGAGCAGCCTCAGACAATGAATGCCTATTTGTGGACTTCATCTCCACAATTGAACCCAAAAGTGTCAAGGAAGCACTTAATCACCCAAGTTGGGTTCAGGCCATGCATGATGAACTAGAACAATTTGACAGAAACAAGGTAATGACCTTGGTCAAGTGTCCTGAAGATGTTTCAGTCATTGGCATGAAATGGGTATTCAAAAACAAATCTGATGAAAATAGCATAGTCATTAAAAACAAAGCCAGACTTGTAGCCAAAGGCTATAATCAACAAGAAGGCATTGACTATGAAGAAACATTTGCACCAGTAGCAAGGATGGAAGCCATCAGGATCTTCCTTGCTTTTGCTACATACATGAACTTCAAGGTGTACCAAATGGATGTTAAAAGTGCATTCTTAAATGGTTCACTGAAAGAAGAAGTTTATGTTCAGCAACCTCCTGGATTTGAAAGCCATGAGTTTCCTGACTATGTCTGCAAGCTTAACAAAGCCCTTTATGGACTGAAACAAGCTCCCAGGGCATGGTATGAAACTCTTTCAGCCTTCCTGATCCAAAATAAATTTGTCAGAGGCAAGATAGACAACACATTGTTTATCTACAAGACAAATAATGATGTCATACTAGTACAAGTGTATGTTGATGACATCATCTTTGGCTCAACAAGTTATAAACTTTGCAAACAGTTTGAAAAACTAATGGCAAAGAAATTTGAAATGAGCATGATGGGAGAACTGACTTACTTCCTTGGTCTACAAATCAAGCAGACTGATAAAGGAACCTCTATCAGTCAAGAGAAGTATGTCAGAAGCCTACTGAAGAAGTATGAGCTCAGTGACTGTGCCTCAGTCAAGACTCCCATGGTACCCCCAAACAACCTTGGTCCTGATCTTACTGGAAAACCAGTGAATCAAACTCTTTTTAGAGGAATGATAGGATCACTGATGTATTTACTTGGCAATCTGACCCAAGAGAATCTCATATCACTGCTGTGAAAAGGATATTCAGGTACCTGAAAGGTACTCCAAACCTTGGATTATATTATCCAAAATGTTCAGGCCTTGATCTTAAAGGATACTCAGACTCTGACTATGCTGGATGCAACATGGACAGGAAAAGCACCTCAGGCTCCTGCCAAATTCTTGGTGGAAAACTAGTCTGTTGGAGTGCTAAGAAGCAACAATCAGTTGCCATGTCCTCAGCTGAAGCTGAATATGTTGCAGCAGCAAGTTGTTGTGCAAATGTACTCTGGATGAAAAGTCAACTCAGTGACTATGGAATTCAGTACAAGATGGTTCCCATCTTTTGTGATAACACAAGTGCAATTGCCATCTCAAACAACCCTGTTCTTCATCAGAGAACAAAACACATTGATATAAGATATCATTTCATCAGTGATGAGGCGAAAAGTGTACCGCTTTTAAGGGGTCATTTAAGCCCGAAATCGTATTTATTTGATCAAATATTGCCCTAAATCGTTCCTTTTGTCATTTTAGGTACTTTTGAGGAGAAATCTGGAAAAGGAGGCATTTTGGACGTTTTTGGAGCATAAAAGTGAAGAAAACGGCAAAGTCTCAAAATTGTGCTGAAAGTCACCTTTGACGGCGTCAACATTAACTCCAGACGGCGTCATGCTTTGGCAAGAAAAGTTGGATGTGAAATTTACTCATGACGGGCCAGTGAGTTTGCATGAGAATTCTGACGGCGTCACGCTTTAACTAAATCAAGGGCGTCACGGCTTAAATCAAAGAGGGACGGCGTCACGTTATAGGTCCGACGGCGTCAAGCCTTGATAAGCCAGAATGGATTTTTGAAGAGCTAAAGAGGGACGGCGTCAAGAAGGTCACCCGGGGAACCCTAAAAGCGGCGAGGTGACGGCGTCACAATGCATAAGGTGACGCCGTCAGATGTCAAAGTCTATATATAGTTTTCTAATTTTTTGTCATTAGGGAGAGCTTAGTGTGTGGAATTTTGGGATAAAACCCTAAGACGATTTTAGCTACTTTTTCAGGGCTTCTTGCCTTGAGATCTTCCATGTTTCATTGAAAGATAAGTTATCAATTAATCATTCAATATGTCTATGTGTTGTTTGATTTTATCTTATGCTTGTCTTTTGTTTAACATGTTAGGCTAATTTTATCTTGTGTTTGCTTAGATCTAATGAAACCTAGCTATTGATTATTGGTTGTTAGTGTGTTGTTAGTTGTATTGGATGATTGTTTATCTATGTTAGGCTTAAGAAAACTGGCTAACTTCCTATTCGGTAACTTGCTTGAACGTCTTAAGAAACATGAACCAAATGCGTACTAAAGGTTTTTATGGTTGTATTTAATGCACAAGCGAATTCTAGTGATCCCATGTTAGGAGCTTCCTAGCCGGCTCGACATAGGAGTGAAGTAGGAGCTTGTAGAGTTTGGGGAAGTAAGTACGCCACCCCACGAATGGTATTAAGGAATACACCCGTCATCCACGCGACTAATACACACTAATTAACCGGTAAAAGATAGTTAGGGAGTAAGGAAATCTAAGTAAACACATTTCTCCACACATAAGTTTCTCACCACTTTTCATTTTTGTTATTTTATTTTATTTGCATTTGTAGTAATTTGGGTTAGTTGACTAGCAACTAATTCCGCCCACTCCTTCAAAACCCGAGATTTTACTTGCTTTCATAAAATATAAAAACATAAAAAAGAATCTTCCTCAACCCTTAGACCTAATTAGAGTAGCCTTTCACACCTAACGAACACTATTCCCTGTGGAGAACGATCAATCCCCCGTACTTACCACTACACTATACTACATCGGTCAGGTACACTGCCTGGTGGGGTTGTAAGCCTCTTGAGATCCCTTGAGAGGTAAAACCTGTTGTAAGGTTGCAAAACCCACGCATCAAGTTTTTGGCGCCGCTGCCGGGGAATAGTTATTGTTTAGGTTGAATTTTTATTTCTATTAGGTCTACTCACTAGATTCCTTTCTAGTGAGATTTTTATTTTATTTTTCTAGGTTTTCTTTAGTCTATCTTATTTCTTTGTACTTTTGTTTGTGATACCTTCCACCTACCTCATGAGTAACATTGGTCATTTGATCCCTGTTATTCGGTTTTTTCGCCGTGCAAATTTTCAACTACCCGTTCCCGCCCCCATAGTAGCAAACAACAACCTTTCACCCGACCACCACTTTGGTAACAATTCTGAGATGGAGGAGTCTGACCATGAGAATGATTATGTTAGTCCATTTTACTACTCAGACTCCGATGAGGATATTGGTAATGGAGAAGTAGTTAACGAGGAATGGGGAAAAGAGGAAATTGATCCCTTTAAGTATGTTGACCCTAGGACTAAGATCGAAAAGGATAGCCTCTTTAACATGCAATTCCCGTGTAAAATTGGTTATCATGATTTTTATGCTTATCTTAACTCGTCTTTGCCTATGAACATTATCTCTCGCGCTAATTATAACAAAATCATGGTAGATGAGCTTGAATATCAAGGAGATAACATTGTTGCTAGGATTAAGCCACTACACGTGTTCGTAGGAAGTTTTGTGTATGTGGTGGATTTTATGGTTATGGAGAACTTAGGAGAATTCATTGATAACAAATTAACCCAAGTCATTTTTGGAGAACCCTTCAAAAGGTTGACCAACCTTGACGAAAAACTTGTGGACGGGTTAATTACATTCTCGGATGGGGATGAAGATTTTGTTTATCAAATGCCCCGAGCACATCCTAGGTTTAAGAACTACCCCATTGAATCTTGCAATAGAATTATGCCTATCGACTTGTTAAGTGAGAATGATAAGAGGAAGGGGCTCAAATATCCACATGAGAAAAATAAGAGATACTATCATGGATGTTTGGAGCTGAATGATGAATACAAGAAAGATGAGGCAACAATTAGATGGCTCACACTCGGATACGTGAGCATAAGCGACACTAGATGAGCGTGACTTTGAGTCTAGCTACAAGACTCGTTAATAAAGAAAAGCGCTTCTTGGGAGGCAACCCAATCTTTATTTGTTTTATTTGCTTTGTGTGTTCATTTGTTTGTGTGTTTGTTTTATTTGTTTCCGTATGTGTGTTTAATTTTTATTCTTATTGATTCATGTTCAAAAACTAATTTGTGAAAATGCTTTATTTTGTTTTTAACTTCGTCTTAACTACATATAAAGGTATTTTGCAAAAGATAAGTGTAAGGGAAATCTAAATCGGTTTATTAGAACACATATGAACATGAATCGTAATAATAATAAATTAACATACATATTCGTATGTGTTTGAGTCAAATGCTTGTATCGAGTCATAATGGTGTTTTGCAGGATTTCCAGGAAGTAAGGTAAAGGTTTTTCCAGAAATTTTCCGGAAACTTAAAACGAAAATTTTTGTCAGGTCATTTCTGACGGCGTCAGGGGTTATAACCTGACGGCGTCAGATTTAATTTCCAGAAATTTTTGAAAATTTTGTTTTCATAAAAAGTTTTTATTAAAATCTCCAACTTATAATCTCCAGGAATCTGCAAAGTTATCATTCCACAAGCATTATATCCTTATATATAGATTTTATCCCGCCGATGTTATGCAGGTTTTCGTGTTTGTTTTCTCAGGATCAACAGGTTATTTTGGACAAGGAAATGTTTTGAATCAAGCTTATGGCGATGCATTAGTCATGGAGCTTCAACATTCTCTTTGGAGGAAGATTTAACCGTGTAATTTCATTATCCAACGAGCGAATCAGGGGAGTATTTGATTTCATTCTTTTACTTTTTCTTTTACATCTTGTTATTTGAACATTAGGGACAATGTTCATCTTAAGTGTAAGGGGAGGGTAAAAGTACGATTTTAGAGAATACAATTGCGTTTGATTTTTGTTTATTTAATAGTAGATGTGTAATAAAACTGAGAGAAATACTTGTTAAGGTAATTTTAGTGCCAAATTTAAAATTTTTTACAACATATAGGAGTGAAACTTTGATCTTAATGAGCGTCTCACGGATAGGAGTTATATGACTAGCACAAAAACCGTACCACTAAAAAATTTTCCACCCCCAAATATGTGAGGTTCGCCCCTAGAATTGGTAGGAAAAGCATTTATGCTATGATGTGTGTACCGGTAGCACTTAGATTCTAGAACTTGCGTTAGGACCATTCCGAGGCCACAAGTGAGACTACATTCGTGTAGTTAGATTTACTACATGATAAGAGGCATTAGGATTAACCCATGTTTTACACCTGTGTTTTTGTTATAATTACATTGGCTACATTGGTCAAGTAATTCTCCCACACCCTTTGCGTTGTACTCATTTTTAGTACACGATACCCCTAGTACACCCCTCAGAGCCTATCTTTTCGTTTCGACCTTTAAGCATTTTACTTAAAGGAAGAATTTGTTACACCCCACTTAAATGTACACCCAAATCGCCTTAGCCTACCTTGTATGCACTCATCTTTAGTGCATTATTGTGACAACATTTGTTTAAACCCAAGTTAATTATCTAGTTGATTACATGGTTGCTAAGTCGAGTCATATCCTTGTACATATTGTTTTGGGATGATTGGGACTCATGGGTAAAGTACTAGTGTAATGGAGTAATGGGGAAGAACATCATTTATTACCCCCATATGTGCTAAATATTTTAAAAGTACTCCAAGTTTTTCAATTATCTTAATTCGAGTCATTAGAATAGTTATTTGTAAAGTTATGTAAAAGTTCAAGTGTAAGGGGAATGCAACGCCCCTATGATGTATTATTTTGGATGGTAGGGTAAAAGTGTATGCAAAAAAAAAAAAAAAAAAAAAAAAAAAAAAAAAAAAAAAAAAAAAAAAAAATTTCGAAAAAAATCAAGAAAAATACAAAAAAAAAAAAAAAAATGAGAAAAAGAAAAATAGAAAAAACATACGGACTACCATCCCGTTTTATTTTATGTTTATTTTATGTTTATGTTTTGTTATTTTCTTTCATTAGCTTAAGATCGAGTCTAGTCTTGGCTTAGCAACATTGTATAGTACATGTAATTGATCAAGATCTTTAACTCGCCACCAGTAAAATATCCCTTATCCAACAAAACCGTGTTTTCCTTTTCCCTACACCTAACGTTATAACCCATTTAAAAGCCCTCTTTGATAGTTTATCTTAGGTGCTTACGCCTAGTGGAGGAGGTTTTCGATCCTTTCCCAAGCCTATGGTAATCTATTTGCTATGACAGGTAGTGAGAGATATTATCCGTTTTCATTTATGAGATTTATTTTGATGACACTTGAGAGATGTGAGTATCTAAACACTACTTGTGAGGTGCTAGTATGTAATCTCCGTGCTTATTATGATTGAAGTGGAACGATTATTTGTTGTAATTACTTTTATGTTTGCATTAAATGACCCCTAACTTGTATTTTGATTAGAATAAAAGCGCATTTGCTTGAGGACAAGCAAATCTCAAGTGTAAGGGTATTTGATGAGGCGAAAAGTGTACCGCTTTTAAGGGGTCATTTAAGCCCGAAATCGTATTTATTTGATCAAATATTGCCCTAAATCGTTCCTTTTGTCATTTTAGGTACTTTTGAGGAGAAATCTGGAAAAGGAGGCATTTTGGACGTTTTTGGAGCATAAAAGTGAAGAAAACGGCAAAGTCTCAAAATTGTGCTGAAAGTCACCTTTGACGGCGTCAACATTAACTCCAGACGGCGTCATGCTTTGGCAAGAAAAGTTGGATGTGAAATTTACTCATGACGGGCCAGTGAGTTTGCATGAGAATTCTGACGGCGTCACGCTTTAACTAAATCAAGGGCGTCACGGCTTAAATCAAAGAGGGACGGCGTCACGTTATAGGTCCGACGGCGTCAAGCCTTGATAAGCCAGAATGGATTTTTGAAGAGCTAAAGAGGGACGGCGTCAAGAAGGTCACCCGGGAACCCTAAAAGCGGCGAGGTGACGGCGTCACAATGCATAAGGTGACGCCGTCAGATGTCAAAGTCTATATATAGTTTTCTAATTTTTTGTCATTAGGGAGAGCTTAGTGTGTGGAATTTTGGGATAAAACCCTAAGACGATTTAGCTACTTTTTCAGGGCTTCTTGCCTTGAGATCTTCCATGTTTCATTGAAAGATAAGTTATCAATTAATCATTCAATATGTCTATGTGTTGTTTGATTTTATCTTATGCTTGTCTTTTGTTTAACATGTTAGGCTAATTTTATCTTGTGTTTGCTTAGATCTAATGAAACCTAGCTATTGATTATTGGTTGTTAGTGTGTTGTTAGTTGTATTGGATGATTGTTTATCTATGTTAGGCTTAAGAAAACTGGCTAACTTCCTATTCGGTAACTTGCTTGAACGTCTTAAGAAACATGAACCAAATGCGTACTAAAGGTTTTTATGGTTGTATTTAATGCACAAGCGAATTCTAGTGATCCCATGTTAGGAGCTTCCTAGCCGGCTCGACATAGGAGTGAAGTAGGAGCTTGTAGAGTTTGGGGAAGTAAGTACGCCACCCCACGAATGGTATTAAGGAATACACCCGTCATCCACGCGACTAATACACACTAATTAACCGGTAAAAGATAGTTAGGGAGTAAGGAAATCTAAGTAAACACATTTCTCCACACATAAGTTTCTCACCACTTTTCATTTTTGTTATTTTATTTTATTTGCATTTGTAGTAATTTGGGTTAGTTGACTAGCAACTAATTCCGCCCACTCCTTCAAAACCCGAGATTTTACTTGCTTTCATAAAATATAAAAACATAAAAAAGAATCTTCCTCAACCCTTAGACCTAATTAGAGTAGCCTTTCACACCTAACGAACACTATTCCCTGTGGAGAACGATCAATCCCCCGTACTTACCACTACACTATACTACATCGGTCAGGTACACTGCCTGGTGGGGTTGTAAGCCTCTTGAGATCCCTTGAGAGGTAAAACCTGTTGTAAGGTTGCAAAACCCACGCATCAATCAGGGACCATATCATGAATGGTGACATAGAATTACACTTCATTTCTACTGAATATCAGCTAGCTAATAAATTCACTAAGCCATTGGATGAACCAACTTTCACTAGACTGAAAGCTGAACTTGGAATGTTGGATATTGAGAATCAGTCCACTAATTGATTCCATCCAAATAATTGTAAATTCTGAAAACCCAGGTCCCTGAAACAATGTGTACTCCAGTGAAAAGAATCACTGAAACCTCAGGAACTAAACCCAAGTTCTTGAAATGTTGGACTTCAGGAACTAAACCCAAGTTCCTGAACCCTTGAACCTCAGGAACTAAACCCAAGTTCCTGAACCCTTGAACCTCAGGAATTAAACCCAAATTCCTGAACACTAGAACCATCAGTGACTAAACCCAAGTCCTGACAAACAGGTTCACTGAATGTAAAGTCATTCAGGGCCCTCAAGAGACATTCAATACTAACTTAAATGCTCTAAGTATCTAGTTAGTAAATGTCCGAGGTTGGTAACTGAATTCTTATTTAATATAAGAATATTTGTTCTTTTGCCTTTCTGGCTTCCACCTCTGGGCCCCCACATTCCCACTTGGCATTAAATGCCTCTCCAATCACATTACAGATATGTGATGACTCAACTCTGCAAATTACACTTTTGCAGAACTGCTCAACTGTTCACCTCGACTGTTGCGCCAAACCAGGGAAAGTGGAGTGGTGGCATTAAATGCGGATCCCAAAACATTTTATTCAAAACGGTTTTCAAAAATTCTTTTTGAATAAATAAAATCCGCTTGATACCCAAATTACCCTCCACTTCACTTCCCTATAAATACCCCCAAACAGAAAGACACACACACGCTTTTAGAAAAACTTAAGCAAACTCTTGCCCCTTTTTTCCTCTCTCAAAAAAGGCATTGTGTGTGTGTTCTTAGCCTTTAGAAACCCAGATCATTTGTTAACCCAGACTTACCAACACAAATGGCTTCTTCTAAAGCTATCAAATACACCGCTAATGTGGAATTCACATTGGAGGGAGTAGACCTCACCAAGAACAATGTGGTAGGAAACTTTGCCTATCCTCAAAAGTTCTATGCGTACAAGAATGTAGTGAAGTATCTTCAAAACTGCTTTCTTGCTACGGCATTCACCAAGACCCCCTCAGTCATCTACCATGACTATTTGAGGGAATTCTGGTGTACTGCAGTGGCAACCAGCCCTGAGGACACCAAAGAATCCATCATCACATTCACAGTGATGAATGGGAGAAGGACCCTCTCCCTGGATTACAAAAACTTCATCAAGGCCACTGGTCTTGATTTCGCTGAGGCCTTTGAGCCCAACCCTACTGACCAAGAGGTTAAAGCAGAATTGCTTTTTCTAGGACCTCATGACCCTAAGCGTCCTGAAATGGCCGCAGAAGCCTTATTGGAGAAGGCTCCAATAGTTAAAACCTGGTTCCACCCTATCTGGAGGATCCTGATGACCTTCATCATTCAGGTCCTTGGAGGGAATAAATCCTCTACGGAGCAGTTGAACTCATCACAACAATTGATGTTGTTCAGTCTCCTGTTGGGTAGAAAAATAGATATCGGAGGAATAATCTTCCGTGACCTCGTTGCCAAGCTCTCAAGGAAATCTAGGCAAATTCTTATGTCTTATCCTAGGTTTATTTCTTGCGTGCTTCAGGACCTATTAGGCCCTAACTATGTTAGGTCTGACGTTGAAGGTACAAAACCTGACGTCCTACATAAGACAAATTATACGAGTGGCATTCCTGAGGTACAACCCATTGCCCTGACCAACTACATGCTGGTGGTTAATCAGGGGGAGAACGTTGTTTCTCCAGTACCTTCACCTACAAAGAAGGTGAAGAAGACAAAGAAGGGTCAGTCCAATAAGGTGGTTAGACCCAAACCACTCGCCACTGAGACTGATGCCTCAAACAACCCTAAACAAGGGTTAAATATGGCCGAGACCTCTGAGACACCCGTCACTGAGACCCTCTTGACCCAAAAACAAACGCCAACGGAGGGCACTGAGAAATCATCCTCAGTGTCCTCGGGCAAACCCCCTCTTCCTCAAGGCTCTACTGACATAAACAAGTCACTAGAGTCAGGAACCTCCACCCAATCACATCCCGATGAAGGCACTGACAAATTACAATCAGTGCATGAGGGAGAAAAGGGTCCTGAATCCTCGGTTGGGCAGCACTACTCAACCGGGAAGGGGACCCACACCCAATCACATTCCGTTAACGTCCCTGAGAAATCACATTCAGGGTCTCAGGGAGTCAAGGACCCTGAATCCCCAAAGGGGCAGTACAACCCTGATGGGAAGGGGGTCCATCAATCATCACAAACAGTGCCTCGTGATAGTTCTGAAAAACACCCATCAGGACTTGAAGGCGCTAAGGGGGACAAAAACTCAGAGGGATTTAAACCACCTGCTGATACGGAATCCATAACCCCCTCAGGCGGATCCCTTCTCTTGGGAACTGACCCCAAAAACCAGGCTGAGAAATTAGTTATTATGGTTAGCCAGGCTGAGACAACCCACTCAATTTTTATGGCGGGGTCAGGGCCTGGCCAAAACCAAGGCAAGTCTTCTTATGAAGAGGAGCCGGGTAACCTTTTGGAGATCGAGTCTATGGTGGATATTCAGGCTCTTCTTGATTCTGAAGATGAGCTCAAGGAAGAGAGTGAGGAGGAAGTTTTTGAGGCAGGTGATGATATGGACACTGATGCACAACCTACTGAACAATCGCATCAGTCTTCTCCATATGGTGAAGAATCTGAATCTCAGGCTGATCATTCTTCAGATTCTGAATCATCCTGCCCTCCCGAACTCATGAAGTATGACAACATTCTTCCTCTTACTGAAAGGCAATTGGTCAAGTTCCTAGAAAAGGCCAAAAATGCTCTCTTTACTGGGCTAACTGAAGAAATTTTTGACCAACACTGTGAAGCTGATGTTCATTATGTTAACCTGAAGGAATCAGTGGAATCCTATCATGATGATGTTAATGAGCACAAGTCATCTATCTCCTTCTCCCTGACAAATCTTGATGAGAATCTTAAACTGTTCAACGAAGCTCTCACCAACATACACAAGAGCGTTGCAACTATTCAAGAGTCAGTGAAAGATGACCCTAAGCTTAACAAGAAAATTCTTCAGGCTTCTGAGGACTACCATCAACAGTCTACTCAGTTGACTGAGCTGATAAACATGCTGAAATCCTCCAATCTTCAGGGACTCAGCTCTATAGTGGACTCCATCAAGTCTTCCCTGGGTCTTATGGAGTCACACTTGGCATCTTGGGCTACATCTTCTTCTTCCTTGGCTTAGAACCTTGGGCCAAGGATGACAGCAATAGAGGCTTCTCAGGCTTCTCTTGAGGCTAAGGTCTCAACTCTTCAGAAGGACACCTCAGACATCAAGTCAATGATGACTGAGATTTATCAGGCTTTCAAAGGTCAGGATGTTCCCTCAACTTCAGTGAGCGCACCAACTCTTGCTCTCACCATGGGTCAAGCAACAGTTGAGGGGGAGAATGTCACTGAAGAACAACCTGAACAACCTCCTTCTCACACTGAGGGGGAGATTCCTGAGACAAACACATCTTCATCCAGCCAAGACAAAGGCAAGGGCATTCTCACAACCACTGAGCCTGAGTCTACAATCTTGGTGCCTGCTTCCTCTGAAAGAAGGCAAGACCCTGATGAGCCAGTCAGGGTCCCTTATGAGGTGAATGGAAAAATACAACTTCTCACAAATGAGGAAATTCAGGCTCATATAGAGAAAGAGGAGGCAATGAAGAAGGCAGCTGAAGAAGAAAGGGCGAGCAAGGCTGCTCTTATTCAGGTGGTAAACGAAGAGGCCAAAAAGATTGGGTTGCCTCCAAAAGCTGTTTCAGGAAGAAAAGGTGAGGAGACCTTTGTGAAAGCTCAGACTGCTGAGATGATTGCTCTCAGGAAGAAAAGGGAAGAAAAATTGAAAAGGACTGAAGAGATTAGGCAGAACAAGATTGAGAGATATCAGTGGGTCATGACAAGCAGGTTGAAGCCATAACCAATCACTGATGTCAAGATTCATCGAAACACCAAGCCTGCCATTGTTACTGTCTACAGAAGTGCTGACAAGAGAATCTTTGAGGTTCATAACCCCTTCAGATTCGCTGACTTCGGGATCACTGAACTGGATGAATTGGGTCCTATGATAGCGAAAAAGTCAAATGTTATGGTCCCTGGTCTGTTGAAGTCCCTGAGTCTGAGGTATGAAAAACTGGCAGCAAGACCTCAGGAACTTTGTATTCCCTCTCTTCTTCCTGCTTCAGCTGAACAACATGCTCCATCTCAGTCTTCCTCAAGAAAGAGAAAGAAGATTGAAGTTGAGCCTGAGATCAAGGTCCCTGGTCTGGATTGCAACAGAGCCCTCCCAGAAGGAGTTCCATTCAGGAACAACTTGGTCATCGAACAACCTGAAAGAGGTTTTTTCTTCACTGATGAGTTTGGAGACCCAGCCTTCCAAAGATGGAGTGATATTGACCAATCAGGAATCAAGGCAATGCTGGGTTTCCTCATGATGGCCTCACCAATCAAGACTTCTGAGAATGTGAGGTTCTGCCAAGACCTGAGAACAAAGATTCAAAAGCATCCTAATCAACATGAGCTAGAGTCCAAGAAGCCAAAGCTTGAAGCCCTAGGTTATAAGTTCGACTGAATGAATCTGCCAACACCACCACTATCCTCGTACTATGTATAGTTTTGTTAGGACTTGTAATAATATTAATAAGATGATGTTTTTATTATTTCAGTGTCCTTATTTACTTTCTAGTACATTCAGTATGAGCAGAAGTCATTAGCTCACTCATAACTGATCAAAAACACTTAAGCATAATTTATATCCAAATAGGGGGAGATTGTTGGGTCCTTTAGCACCCAAGAGTCGTTAAAACAAGATTTGAATACAAATTAAGCTAAGTGTAAATTAAACCGAAAACATTCTAAGTCACTGAGTGAACAGTCACTCAGTGAGTTACCTTCAAGATGCTCAGGACGAGTCTAAGAAGAAAGATTCACCACACTGTGAGGCGGTACTCACTGAAGTGTTACTTGAGACGAAGAAGAAGGTAATGGATCAGTGAGCATTAGACAAGAGCTCATTGAACCCCAAGTCTCCTCAACAACAATAACTGAAGACTGAAGACAAATGACTGAAGAACCTAAAGCCTGAATAAAAGGCGGGATAATGAGGGAAGGTTTTAAGAAGATAAGAACAAGTCTTATCTGGGTCAGACAAATCATCCCTCAAGTGGCTAAAAGCCGAAGAAGTGTAAGGTCTAACACTCGAAGACTTTTTGGCACAATCCCCTTGGTTCTTGGAAATGACAATTACTGTTGTAGTTGTCAGACACGCTTCCTATTGGTTTATCTAGTTTTAATCTTCAGTACTCTTGATCTGTTTGCCTATAAATAGCAAACAGATGGAGAAAAGTGGGTTAGGTATTCTTGTGCAATTAATGCTTAGACTTTCACAAATACCCCTTTTCTTCTACAAAGAGTAACATATCCCTAAGATAGCTCAGCGGGTCGAATTGTTACCACTTAAGCATAGCATGAGTTTAAATAGGAGACACCATACCTTGTCTATTCAATCCTAAGTGTTTGTTCCGCAAAACACTTGGGTAATAGATTCTTTGATTCATTTCTAATAAGAATTTAAACATTGAAAATACTGTGTGTTTTTATATTAACGTTTCATTAACTGTTAGAATTAATCAATACATTGTATTAGTCATAAACACAAATAGATTAGCTTTATAGTTAACTCTAAGCATGTTGAGGGAACAACATGGATGTAGGCAAACATCACGTTGACTATTTCTGTAAGAGTGGTGATGTGCTCACGGTAGTGGTGACAACACATGCAATGGTTGTCATGTAATTGTCTTTGGTAGGTGTAGGTTAGGAGGTCAAATGGACCTCTTGGTGATGGTGGGTAGGAAGGTTCATGAGGTGGTAGATTCAACCACTCGGAAAATCCCGGTGGGAAGTCTTGTATGTTGTTGAAGGAGGGTAGAAGTTTCTATCTATGACAAGGGATGGGGATGGTTGTGGTGGAGGATGTGAAAGTCTTGGTGGGACATTTTCTTTATCCTCAAGGTATGGGTTTGGAGGTTGAGTGAGGTCTTGGTTTGGCTCCAAAGTTGGAAGGTTGTTGGTGGAAGGTGTCTTGAGTACTCCAAGGTTGAGTGGTGTGGGAGAGTTCAAGGATGGAGTTTCCTTGGGTGAGTACAAGTGTGATTTTGAGGTGGTTCTTGAAGAGGTGCTTTTGGATGGAGCCTTAGGTGGACTTGGTGACTTTTGTGAAGGAGTTGGAGATGGAGTTGAGAAGTTATCACTAGAGGAGCTTTCAAGGTTGATAATCTTTGGCTTTCCTACTCTTATCCTAGCAGTTTGTCTTTTCTTGATGGTGGTCGATGAGGACTTGGATGAGCAAGTTATGGTGGTGATGAGAATTGGAGAAGAAAAGCTAGATCTTGCAAATGTGCAAGAAACTTGGAGTGGAAGGGTTGGATTTAAGGGAAATGAGGTGAAGTGAATTATCCTAAGGTTCATGGATTATATGGTTTTAGTGTTTTATCCTATAGTTATCTATGAAGGGTTTATGGAAAATTGTGGGAAAGTGCTAAAACTTAAAAAGGGAGGATTTGAAATTTGGGAAAGCACGAATCTTCTTTTTATACGGGAGGATTTGCAAATTGTGGATCCGCAGATCCATCCGTTTGGTAAAAATGGGTTGCACTTATGACCTAAGGCGGATCTGTATTTTATACGGACGGATCCACATTTTGTGGATCCGCAGATCCGCCAAAACCTGAAATTTGGACAGAACTGCTGTGCAATTTGGGATAGTCCAAAAACTTCTATCCTAATTTTCCTAAGTGTATTCTAATGCCATGGGTTATCTCAAGAACAAATCATATCAAGCAAATAGCAAATAGTAATGATTAAACATCTTATATACTAAAAGATTGAGTAGCCTTATAAATGTAAAATGTTCATAATAAATGGCTCATGAATTGAAAGTGAAATATGTAAGCTGTAGGCAAACCAACCATCTCACAAATTGAATGTAACCTACAAATTGAAAGTAAGATGCGGGCAAATCAACCATCTCACAAATAATATAGACGAATTTAATGTAACCTCATCTTTTCAGTTGCTTTCAGTTAATTTTTTTAAGATTATAAATAACAAACTATCAACACCAAATCCATCTCACGGTTACGACCAACAACTAACAAAACAATAGCCGCCTCCCAACCACTCCGCAACTACAAATACATCCCCATCTCCATACATCACCAAGACTCAAAAACAAAAATAAAAAGAAAATAAACATGGTCTCAGGTTCTAATCACGTCAAGTTAATAGATCCTTAAAGATCTAACACAAAAACACATCATAGATCTATATGAAGCACACACTTCTTTTTAAATATCCAAACTTTTAAAAGAACAAACAAAAACCAAATCGGTTTTCATCTCTCTTTTCATTCGGTTAGAACAAGAAACGAAAACAAAAATTAAAATAACCCTATTGAAGCCGTTATCACAAGTTCTTCAAGGTGTTGTGATTCGTGTTTGAACAAAAAGAAACCACGAAAAGATCTTAGTTGTGTTATTGGTTTTCGGATATTACAAGATGATAAGAAGGGAGTGTTATTCAGTTTGAGTAAGAATCCAAGGTAAGGTCATGTGGTGACTGTTTTTGATTCGGAGTAGCAGATGTATTTTATCTAAATTTTATTGTTGTGAGAGGATGGAGAAATAAGGTGTTGGCTGCGTGTTAGATAGGAGATTATACTAGGGTTACTAGCAATTAGGTTATACTAAAAATCATTGGGCTGGTTTGTTTTCGTGTATGGGCTTTTGATCTCTTTATGCGAGAATGAAAGCAAATTTTGCTTTGTGTATGTTGTAATATCTCGATTGTATAAACATATATTTTATTTCCCATGCTATTTCCAGCCTCTTATTCTCGATTTAGATTCAACTCACGCCCCTCGAAGCATTCGCTGGTTATCATCTTACAAACTAATGTTTACATTTCATTACTTATATTACCACTTTAGATAGTCTTTATACTACCTAAATCTTTCTAACAAGTGTTTGAGGTAAAAAAAATATTAGCAAGTGAATATACATGATTGTTTGGTGAGTTAAACTTTGACTATAGCAATGCGTTATAAATACACAATATAACATTCGTTTGGTTATTAAAATGAGTTATAAATCAAGATAAGTTGTGAGATCATTGCCCGGTTGATGGGAATAGGCTGCAAAGAATATGCATGTCGCATTCTATTGTATATTATTTGAAAGAAACAAGTAACAACCAAAAAAGGTGAATTCTCGGGTAATTATATTGGAGGCATAAAATGGCATTCTTAAGGGGGTTATACTTACACCATTACTGAAATTAGTCTCATTTCGCACATTGGCCATATAATATAGTAGGATTATTATTTACTCCTTTGTAACGGATTTATACATCCTCATCTTATTTCCTATGGCATATAGGTTGCCATAGGTTGAGCGCAGTGCACAAAATATTGTAAAACGCATTAGGAAATCCGTTAATCTCTTGAAAGAGCGAGAGAACATGGCCTCATAATTTCTCAATTATCTTTTGTTTACGCTTTCTCAAATTCTAATTTAGATTGCTTTGTAATGTTGTTTAGAGGATAAAAAAGCCAAAAAGAGGAGGTTTGTGTTAAGAGATGGAATGACACTCCAATCTTGCATGGTTAAATACTTTTAGTGTTTCAATGTTAATTTGGATCGTTGGATTCATCACATGTTGTGCATAAGGAATAGGCAGTGAAGCATGTATGTGTATTCTTTCTTTATTTTTTGATATTTATTAATTGAAAAATAGAGGAATGGCTTCCAATCACATTCTCAAGGAACACTAAATGGGTGTGCTAGGCTTTTACAATGTTATTGTCATGTTGGAGCCCAAATTCATTATCTCTAGCTTGCCAGTTGCCACTATTAGTTATACACTTTTGTTTGGTATTTGTTAGGGGTGACAATTCTCGACACGACACGATAAACGACACGAACCCGACACGAAGTTAAACAGGTTTAGGTTAGTCTTACTAAGCCTCTAGTTAAACAGGTTTGGGTTGAGATTAAATAGGTTTGGGTCAAAAACAGGTCAACCCGTCTAACCCGTTTAATAAACGGGTCGTGTTTGGGTTGAGTAAATATTAAACAGGTCAACCCGTGAATGTTTTTTTTTCTCTTTCTATACGTAGAATAATTTTGTAGTTTGTAATACTGATTTATGATTGTAAGAAAAGAGAACCATGCTTAGTTAAGAATGATGACAATGATATTTGAGTCTCTTTAGGTTATAAAAGATTTATTTGCTGATTATATTGTCTTTCAAAGTAATTGCAAAACTGTTTGATGAGTGTGTGGTGAGAAGCATTGCATGAGTGTGCGGATTTTATTGTAGCGTTGAAACCCATCACCTGCACAATGCATACCATTACCATCCTAAAACATCATAATAATAGGTAAAAACGTATATTACAACATAAATTAAGCTCACGTGAATCTAAAAGCCGAAACTTATTGACCAGCAAAGTTCATCCATGACCAAAAAGTGAGAGTTTCAAATATTACAAAAATTAATGCCGAAAATTGCGTTGTCAACACTTAGATAATTGAATAAATGAAGAATGTAATGGTGTACACTATTAGACTTATAATACGGAGTATTAAATACTTTTGGTCTTCAAGGCTATAGGTGACGAAATTACGGCATTGACCAACAAAATCCAACCATCACCAAAACATGAGAGTTTCATACATGATGAAAATTAGTGTTGAACATTACACTATGAATACATAGATAGAGCCCATGTGCAACGCACAGGTCTGCATGACTAGTAATAATATATAATTCTAGCATAATAAAGTTTGATACAAGGAGGTGATCCATACTATTACAAGCTACCAAGGTTGATAGTTTAAGTACTTAGAGATAATTCAACATACCATGCAAATGTTCACATAACCACTTAGTCTAATTGGGAAGCACACACGATAGATACATCATTGTTTCATTTAACATCATCATCAAATTTGTTTGTTTATTTTGGAAAACGCTTGGGTAAGGCACTTAAACATGCTACGTCTTTCTTTCTGCTCGAAAGTCAATTGAATGCCTCGTGGTAGTGTCCTAAAGAAAGCTAAGGGATATCCCTCCTCATCTTTTGACATCACATCAGGGGATTCCTCTCCTTCTTCCTCTTCAACTACCTCTCCCTTTCCTTTGTCCTTGATGTTTGTGATGTTAATCGGATAAATAAGACGGTTATGAAGAGTAAAGACATCTAGGGATAGATTACGAGTGTATGGACAAAGATGTGACGGATTTGGTTGTGAGGACATGACATGCCTAAATAACCTAGTGAGAAACATCCCATAGAGTAATGGACCTACATGTTAAGATTTGACTTCTTGCATTCTTCGTACTAAGAAGTATGCAAGGTAGAAGCGGATACCTCTGACGAGATAGAAAAGCATGTAGCCAAGACATCCAGGCACATGATAACGTTTTCCTAACACACAGATGACATTTTCCCTAAGAATCATTTCCCACTTTTTCAGTTCTATACGTAACTCATTTGTTAAGACTCGATAGATGTTTGAACTTGACAACCTTGATGTATTGGTTTTTCTTGTTGTAATGGTATTGATGAGATCATCCAAGTTAGTGAGGTGTGCTTCGTACATGGCGCCTTCCTCTTGAGGAACATCAATCTCATCAAGAGACCATTTGTCCGAAAACACACAACTCCCTCTACATGGAATTTGAAGAATTCTAGCGAACTCATCTAGAGTGAGAGTGTTTGAGAGATTTCCAACTTTGAATCGCACCATGATTTCGCCATCGTCCTCATCTCTAAATATTTCAAAACATCGATAGAATTCGACCACAAATCTAGGACATATGGGTTCATCTAAGGTGAGGATAAAGTTTAGATTGATATTTGAAAAGGCTTGGGAAGTATTAGTGTCTAAGATGTATTATGGATCCACAAATCGTCCTTCATGAATCAGAGGTTTGTTTAGTTGTTCATATTCGCTCTTAATATCTGGGGGCATGTTTTTAGTACGATGAATCCTAGGTGAGTAACTTTTGGTGAGTTTGTAGTCGTTTTGGAAGTCGCTTGGCATTTTGACACCTAAAATATAATAAGTAGATTTCAATATACCGAGTATAAATATTATAATACCCAATTCAAGTCTAGTGTGTGCCTATATGTAAACTATGTGAAGATGCAATTATCTCGACTCGATTTTGAAAGTAAAATTTAGTTAAATACGTTTTGAGATAATCCAAAGTTCATCCTCTAGGTTTGATATTGCTCACTTGAATGTGACGAATCATACATATCAATTATGTACATTCTAAGACATTAGTGTGATCTTCATGCATGCATGAAAACGTTTTTAGTTTGTATTAACAATTCAATGAAAATGATTTCATGATTTTCCAAATCGTGAGAAGGTTTTATGAAAAGAAATTTGAGGGTTTTCTAAAAATCAATTTCTTACAATGTAGATTAGGTTTATGCATAACTGATGATTGGGAAAGCATAATAGTTTTAAACTACACTAATCTAGTCTATTTAACAATTGACTTAAGAATTATAACGAATTATATAGCAAATCCCTCAAATTAGGTTTTATGCATAAAATTAGAATCCTAGACTCAGATTAAGGATAATGAAGTAGTAATTACTTACAATAGTTGTTCAGATTGATGTAATATATGTGATTTGACGACCAAAAGCTTCCAATTTTGATAAAGAAACTAATGCGTGTGAGTGGGTCGAGGTTATGGTTTTCTTAGGTATTATGAAGCTTATGTTTTATGAAAGGGATTTTATGCAGAGTTCAGACCTGCGGATCCACATTTTATGCGGTCGGATCCGTATTTTGTGGATCCACCGATCCGTGGAAGTGACAAAACGGGACAGAACACGTTTTTTGAGATTTTGATCCTAGATTTTGACTAAAACTTATCATGAGACTCTTTCATATGTTGAAAGGAGTCTTGTGATGAATTTTTAGGTTATGACGTTTCCTCGTTGAACTTCAATGATGAGTTGCGTACGACTTTTGGATGAAAAGTCACAACACGTCAATCCTAATGTGGTTTAGATTTATGGAATATGTTTCATCATTCCTAGACCTAAATGAAGGAAGTTGAAAGGTTCACGCTTGAGTGGTTTCGTTAGAATGTCGACGATGTTATGTTCCGTGGAAACTTTTTTGATAGAAATATTTCCTTTTTGAACGTTGTAGCATAGGAAATGGTGACGAATTTCTATGTGTTTTGTTCGAGAATGTTGTACGGGGTTTTTACTTAAATCTATGGCGCCTTTGTTGTCACACATTATGACGATGTCGTTAAGTCGTATGTCGTAGTCGATTAGTGCTTGTTTCATCCATAGTGCTTGTTGGCACGCTTTGCCCGCGGACACATACTCAGCTTCGGTTGTGGAGATAGCAAGGGCGGTTTGTTTCTTAGAGAACCATGATGTCAAGCAACATCCAAGGAACGTACAAACGCCACTAGTGCTATTTCTATCTACGTAGTCTCTCGCGTGATCGGAATCAGCGTAGGCACTCGTTTCAACACCCGTATCTTTCGGATACCATAATCCTAAGTGTATTGTTCCCTTAATATATCTAAAGATACATTGGACGGCTTCTAGACGGGATTTTTTGGGATCCACTTGAAATCGAGCACAAAGACAAACACTAAACATAATGTCGGGTCTACTAGCTGTTAGGTAAAGTAAACTACCGATCATACCCCTATATTTAGTGCTATCCACGGATTCTTCATCCTTGTCTTTGGTTAGCTTGATTTCAGTGGACATGGGAGTTTTGATTGGTTTACAATCTTCTAGGCCAAATTTCTTAAGCATTTCTTTAATATATTTAGATTGATTAAAGAAGATACCATCTTCCATTTGTTTTATTTGTAATCCTAATGCTCATTTCAAACTCGTCGTGCATGATCTTAGAGAAATCATTGCATAGTTCTTGACAAGTTGAACCAAATATGATGTCGTTGACATATATTTGTACGATGATGAGGTGTGAGTTTCTTTTCTTGGTGAAGAGTGTGTTGTCTACCATCCCCATGGTATACTCATGTTCAATCAAAAATGCCTTGAGTCTATCATACCAAGCTTTAGGAGCTTGCTTAAGACCATATAAGGCTTTCTTGAGCTTGTAAACATGATTTGGTTTTTTGAAATCAATGAATCCCAGAGGTTGTGCTACGTATACCTCCTCATTGATAAAACCATTCTAAAATGCACTCTTAACGTCCATTTGGTATAACTTAAAATCTAAGGCACATGCATAAGGAAGTAATATACAAATAGATTCTAATCTAGCTACCGGAGCATAAGTTTCATCATAATCTATTCCCTCTTGTTGACTATATGCTTGCGCTACTAATCTAGCCTTATTTCTAGATACTATACCGTTTTCATCAAGCTTATTTCTAAACACCCACTTAGTTCCTATGATAGTGACATTCTTAGGTGAAGGTACTAACTCCCAAACTCAATGAATTGGTTTAGTTCCTCTCGCATTGCCACTATCCAACTTTCACCCTTTATGGCTTCGTTACCATTCTTAGGTTCAATGGTTGAAATGAAACAAAAGAAGTTACTTTTGTTTTGTGCTTGAGACCTAAGGGTTCGTTCGTTTAGTCTACCTATCACATGATCTAATGGATGATTCTTGGACTCTCTAATGTTTACTATGGTTTGTTCTTCCAAGGGTTCATTCTCATCATCTTTGTCTTGTTCGACTTGGTTTTCTAGGTCTAAGTTGGTTTTCTTCTTAATTGTAGATTCTTCATCTAAATCATCATCCACCAAGGGTGATGTTTTAGGTGGGGGAGGAGACTCATCAAATGTAACGTTTAATGATTCTTCGACTTTCATAGTATCATTATTTAGGACTATGTAAGCCTTACTATTTTGTGAATAACCTAGAAATATACCTTCGTAAGACTTTAGGTCAAACTTGGTAATGTAGTCTTTAGTGTTGAGAATGAAGCACTTGCTTCCAAACACTTTGAAATATTCTAGTGTGGGTTTCTTACCTATTTATAATTCATATGTTGTTTTGCCTAGAAATGGTCTAATAAGAATCCTATTTAAGATATATGTTGAGGTATCTACAGCATTGCACCAAAACTTTTGAGGTATTGATTGCTCATTTAATAAGGTTCTACTAATTTCTTGTAATGTTCGGTTTTTCCTTTCTACTACACCATTTGAATGAGGAGTTCTTGGAGCCGAGAAATTGTGACTTATCCCATGTGCATCACAATAAGCTCCAAATTGCGCCTCATTATCAAATTTCCGACCATGATCCGTTCTTATAGAAATGATTGAACAACTTTGTTGATTTTGAATTTTCTTGCTTAAGATTTCAAATTGTTCAAAGGCTTCATTTTTAGTTTTCAAAAATCTTGACCAAGTATATCTTGAGTAGTCAACGACTATTACCAAAGTGTAGAAGTTTCCTCCGTAGCTTCGGATTGCCGATGGACAAAACAAGTCCAAGTGTAAGAGTTCTAGACACCTATTAGTTGAAACCATATTTTTAGCCTTATGTGGCTAGCATGAGTTTGTTTTCCGATTTTGCAAGCATCACAAAAATGTCGGTCATACTTAAGTTTGGGAAGGTTTTATCTAATTCCTTAGACGCAAGTGATTGAATCAAATGCATGTTTGGGTGTCCTAATCTCCGATTCCATAAAGTTCAACTATCATCAATTGAGGCTAGGCAAATTTGATCCTTAGGGTTATTTCCTAATTTCATCACATATAACTCATGTTTCCTAGTGCCTTTACCTAATGATTCTACCATCCTTAATGATTTCACTCTCATGCTCCCAGAAGACAACTTTGCACTTAGTATCACATATTTGTCCTATGCTAAGCAAATTAAAAGCTAAGTTATTAACATGTACCACATCATTTATAGTAAGTGAGTCGTTAGAAACCGTACTTTTGCCAATGATTTTTCCTTTAAGGTTGCTAGCAAAAGTAACGTTACCTCCGTCATATGCTTTGTATGTTGAGAAGAGACTTTTATTTCCTGTCATGTGTTTGGAGCAACCACTATCTTTTACCCATTCATTTGGCTCCAAATTAACCTTTAAGCATACCCAATTTGAGAGGATTGTAATACACTTTGTAGGATGTTAGTCCTTTATAATGTGTATATATGATACTTTGAGTGAATATGATTAAGTATGCGGAACCTACTTAACCACACTTAGAAGGATATTGGTTATGGAAATGGAATAGTGATGCTTGTTATTTGAACAATGAAAACAGAAAGTATAACACCAAACGATTCAATATTATTAAGAATAATACGAGTGATCTTCACTATCACTAGGGTTACAAACCTTGAATCTCTATTACAAAGAAAAACTATTTCTGTTATGTTCAACACAATGTATATTTTCTAAGCACATGCACTTTTCTCTATTAAGCACACTTATATCTAAGCTAAGATCTCTCTCTTATACAACAAAGGAGATCTTTACAATTATGATAAGTCTTGTCGAACTACTTGCATGTTATGTGTGTCAGTCCCTAAGATACAACTTGTTCTGTGTATTCAACATGTGGACTGAACACATATCTAAGATATTGTCTACCGTATATATTTTACTTTTATACACAAATATCTTATACATACTTATCCATCCAGCAGTAGTATACGTGACACTTATCCATTCAGCAGTAGGAGGAGTCACTCCAACAGCAGTATCTGATACACTAGCAGTAGTATCCTTGCGGCAGTAGAAACTCTAACACTAGCAGTAGAATCAAATACACTAGCATTAGTATAAACACTTAGGGTATTTCTTTGAGCAGTACTGACCTAGTGAACATTTAATTCCCAATACTAGTCTTCAGAATATTTAATTCCCAACAATCCTCCCGTAAACTTGTTATTTATCCTAAATCATCAAGTTTCTTCTGAATTAAATGAGGATTGTAAAGATCTTTCAAACACTACATGGTCAGACTCTTGATCTGAGCTTTTCTTTGTTCTGTAAGATTAAGTATCTTTCTGACTAACTCATCTGCCATCAGTGAATTACTTTCATCAATAACTTCTTTGTCTTGAACATTAACAGAACCTTGCTTAGGCTCCATTCATTGCCTAAAAGATGGTGCAATTTCCTTGGATGGAGGAATTATAAGAGGCAATGGTGCTGTGTATCTTGGATGCTTGATATTATATTCCCTGTAATCGCTCTAAGAAGTCCAATAAGCCAAGTCATCTCTCAGCAAGCCAAGCAAGTGATGAACAAACGTAGTGAACTGAAATTGAAACTGAAAGAGCTTAGAAAGAACTTTCTCCATTTGAATATCTTCATCCCTTCTGAATTTATATAATACTCCAGAATCTTGTCCAAATTTCCAATATGATCTCAAGACAGAGCTTTATCATTTTAAGTCAAAGATGTCCGAACATGAAGAAGAGAGATGAAAGAGCTTATTTCCAGCATCCATCAACTGAAACTGGAGCTTGTTGAAGGCGAAGCTTCCATTGTAGGGAGAGATACAACAACTGCTGCTGAGCCAGGTGTGGGAAAAGACAAGAGCATACAAGATGATGATGCTTTTACTAGACTCATGCACTTCTTGAACTTGATCAATTTGGGCAATTTTCCTCCCCAATCTTTCTTCTTTGTTTGATCAATTTAAACTTCCTCCCCTGATTCTGAGCATACACAACCACAATCTTTCATTCTTTGAAATCTTCCTCCCCAATATTTGGTTAATCTATGACAAACGGTAATTTTCCAACAATATTTTAATAATAAATGTTAACTTGTTATTATATAACTGTTTAAATTAAGCATTCATGAGCTTGCATAACTATTTTCGGGAAAACAAACATGCACACTGTAGCTTACAGTAACTCATATTTTGGTTTACCTCATCAGAAAATGTGTATACTTCATTTTCTGATTATTACCGATCATTTACGAGAAATATCTCGCACGAAACACCGCACGCATACCAACACCATCCTAGTAACGACATGAATTCAATATTGGTTATCCGGAATCAAAAATTCTGTTTTTATATTTCTATCATAAAAACATCCTAGAAAATAACATTTCCCGCGCTCACGCTAACCTAGAAAACTCAATTCATACCGGAGCTCAACAGGACACGGGGTATACTTAACACCCACAAAATTAATACAACACAAATAAATTCTATCCTTTAAAAATTATTTCCCTTTTCTCCTTGATACACCGAACCCCACTCCCATCACTTTTATAAAACGTATAAAAAAAATTAAAAAAATTAAAAAAAAAAAAAAAAAAAAAAAAAAGAAAAAAAAAGAGGGTTAATAAAACATAACGTTATCTCTTCTCCCTTATCCCCACAAACCCACGCCTCTCTCTCTACCTCCTCCAAGACTGCCACCTAAATCGTTGCTTCCATCAGAACAAAAAAATCGCCATCTTCATTGTCTTCTTCCCCAGATCGAAAACAACAAATGGTGGTGGCCAAGTTTTCTTTTACCCTTTTCCTTGTGTCCAAGAGAAGGACGACTGCCACTCTGATTGTCGAGTCCAAGAGTCAGCACACTAAGCCAAAGAGATGACAAAGGCAAGGACTATGGCTTCTCTTTTAGGCCATGGAGCGTCTGAAGATCAAGAAAGAAGGGGTTAGACAATCCTCTGAATATCTTTTAAAACCCCTAATCGATCCACAGTGAACCCACTCACTCTCAAAAGAAAAACTATCAACACAATCTCATAAGTGGTGAAGGGAAAGTTTTATGTGGAAGAGGAGTGTGGTTTGCTTGATTTGGATACGGGTTTCTTTTGATCTCATTTGGCCTCCTGTTGTTCGACCCATCATCCATTCTTTTATAAGGATAATCCTTGTTCTTGTTGTTTTGATTCAATTAACTCCCGTATAATATGTGGTGATATTCTTGTTTTTTATTTAAATATCTCGAATGTAAACATGTTACTGCGATGCTATTAAATTTTTCTTGAATTTATAAGAGTATATGTCGACTATGTTGGTGTGGTATAACTTGAGAATGATCTTTTTTTTTAATTTTAGAAACTAGTGTTGGCTCAAAAATCTTGTTGTTATGCCATTAGCATTGTTCATGTCGATTCGTTCATCTTGTGGTCGAGTTAAATTCGTTAGGTTAGGTGGTGCCTAATTTGCTAAAACTCACGTCGAACTTGGTTTTTGAAATGTGTTACTGTGATGGTATTCCTTGCTCGAATATTTCGGATTTTTTCAAGAGTTATACTAGTTGAATCATGGTCTTTAAAATATGCACGCAACGTGTTTGTAGATATGTCTAGAAAGAAATGTCCAACTTTAAAAACGATTTGTGAGCGTTCATGAGTCCTATGTTCGTATTGTCTTGTTCATACTTGAGCTCATGTTTATAATGGTGCTTGTGGATGGGTCGAGTAGTACTCGACTCAAATTCTAACAAGGCCATTTAAGCAACGTGAAGTATTTTAAGTTATAATTCGCTCCTATGTTAGGCTGGAAAATCCTAAGTTAAATCGACCTTGAACTAGTGGTTCTAGGCGGGAGGGTTATGCCAAGGACTAGGAGTTGTGTCACAACTATGAGCTATTGCAAAAGGTTGGTTATCACTTGTGCTGAATCGACTTTACTAGTTGATTGCAACACCATTCTTGGGTGTTCTTTTGTTCGGTACAGAAGGTCCCAAAGGACTCCTAAACGAGTGCCTTAATCCTCGATAGCTAGAGTCCAGTTTACTCTCATGAGAGCTCATCGTTAGTGCCCTTACTAACTCCCGAGTCGTGTTCATTTCCAGCCTTAGAGCCACTCTTGACGAAAAATTAGTTCTAAACTCTTTTTTTTGGTGCAATGAAACTTCTTGTACTATCTCATATTGTTACTGAGATCTGAGAATGGTATTATAACATATGTATTCTTATGATAAACACAACTCTTCCTCCTTCTGTTGGTTTGCGTTAACAGACACAATCCCACAGATAATTGGGTTACTTGGATGGGCTTCTCATTAGCAGGCCATGTTTCCTCAAACATTTGGGTTATTGCTTGATCTGTTAGATTCTCGGTTGGGCCGCAACCCACAAATTAGTCCATCAACTGTGAGTGATCTTAACAGCCCGATACCAAAGCTAAAATGTAAAAACCTGTCAACATTATTAAGTCCACTTGAGTGATTAAATAATTGGGCCACAACCCACTCTCGACACGAAATCGTGTTACGTATACTCGCTTCAAATATAAAGCCGTCGTCGCAAATCACTTAACTAATAAAACGTGACAATTTTGTATTTTTACTCCACGATCTATTTAAAATAAAAACACTACTAAACATGTTTACTACTCCTATTTATATATTTAGACAACGTCACAATTTTTATATATAATTCAACGTAAAATTTCATATAGATAAACAAAAACAAAAAAAATGTTTCTCTACTAGAATGAATAGTAAATCGTCTACATTGACATTTCATAATCGTTATCCTTCGTGCGTATCTTTCCGATCATTTTTAAATCAAGAATCGCTATTCTTATTCTTTTGTACGTCCGTACACTCCATTGAGCCAATAACTGCAAATATTAAAAACATGGTTTTTAAACTTAAATGCTGCCACACCAGCAACACCAACATAAACTTTTGAAATAATTGAAACCCTTGAACTTGAATTATGAACTAAACGTACTTTACTAATCTAGGTCGTCGGTGATGCACTCTGTTTGAATTACTTGTGATTTCACTACTACTTAACGAGGTGAGTTTATAGCCCCACTCTATTTATACTTGTTTTACAATTTAGGGTGAGAAACATGCAAAACTATTTTATGGACCAACACTATTGTTTTATCAAAACTATTACGTGGATTAGCCTAAGCCCTATTATGTCCCAATTTGCCCAAACTCATGAACCGTCAATTCCTGCTGGGAAGCGCGAATGTTATAAATAGATCTATTGGGAGTAACGTCCCCGTTCGGATTGACCAGATAGGCAAACGAACGTATACTATGTCGAAATACAAGTGTCTGGGATAAACACTTGTCGGGCCTTTATATTTAACATGCTTCTAGAGCATGCACACTGTTATAGCTGCGGTTGCATGAACTTAGTGTTAACGTAATAGACAATATTTTTCTATGACATTGCATGGGTTGCATTGTTCATATACCAAACTCATGGTCCAAAACTATGATTTTAGTGCTTACTATTAAACCTATGAACTCACCAGCTTTTTGCTGACTTTTAGCATGTTTTTCTCGGGTGTTTAAGATGGATATTTATTGCAAGGCAAGGGCAGGAAAAGGGTCATAGACTCCAGTCTGATTTAATGTGGCATTTTAGTTTCGACTTGTTTCTATCTGGGACAACTTAATTATGGGCTTGATTTTCTAAACCAAACCGTATTGTAAACTTATTTAACTTTTATGAATGTATTAAAACGGAATATGTATTCCGTTCTTTATTTCCTGGTGTTGTGATATTCAATTTAGTAGCACCCCATGACCCGAATGCTTCCGCTATAACAGATTTGGAGGTGTTACAGATTGGCATCAGAGCCTAGGTTATAAAGAACTAGGTACATATAAACCCTAAACCATAACCACTTTTAAAATAAACAAGTCCCTATGACCGCCGCTTGCCTGCCTGCCTTGCTTGCTGTTTATTTACTGATTACTGTCTTAACTGCATACTACTATTTGTGGATGTTGCTCAACTACATGTACTATAAGTATTATATATATAGTTATACATAATTAACTTACACTATTTACTACGAGTATTTTCGATATACTTACACATATACCATTTTTGTCACAGACAATGCCTCCCCACAACATAGAGCCTACGCCACCATCTGCACCACATGTTCATACCACACCAGCAACTCAAGTTGCTCCTACTGTTCCTCACCGTACTACACGCATAATCATACGCCCACCCACTAGACCATCACCCCACACTACGGAGGGTACCCACAGCCCTGCTCACACTCTTCTGATATCCCCATCCAGTTATAGGTCCCTATATACCTACATGGGTACTTCTACTACCTCAGCATCACCACCACCCACCTCATCACCACATTCACCTACCCACTCTCCTCCACTCCAGAGGCTCAGAAGGGCCAATGACTCTTACTCAACAGAGGTTCCAAAGAGGAGGAATGAGCAGACTGAGCAGGTGATTGCTGGGCAGACATTGGCTGAGAGTACTCCTGCTGAGAGTACAGAGACTGATGTCATCACAGAGATCCAGACCCAGTTAGACCTGTAGACCGAGATATTAGGTCTCCACTCCGAGTTGTTTGATGAGATTCACCCAGCCCGCTTTGAGCAGTATGATGATGATTTCACTAGGCTATATGCCAGGACTCACTCTAACAGCATAGATTTACTTGACTTGGGTGACAGAGCGGGTAGACTGGAGCAGACACAAGTCATAGCCCGAGAGGCAACTCAGATGATACATGGGAGGACATTGATCCTGGAGGCACAGGTTGCAGAATTGATGAGTGCAAACCAGGCTTACCATAGGGAGAACATCGAGTTAAGGACTCGTCTTGTCGAGATGGAGGCACAGTTAGGAGAGCTTGCATTCAGATTTCGCCACCTAGACAGGACTAGAGATGAGCCTTAGTTCTTTTAGAGTTGAGATGTACCTCACTAAACTGATTAGCTGACAGTTAGGGGGATTTGTAGTTTTCCTAATTGTATTCCAAAAATTTGTGTTATTTTCTATGTACTCAGGCTTGTAATTTTGTGAACCTTAAGTGAATCAAATCTATAGCAAGTTTGACTTATTACTCCATTGTGTCAACTTTTTCGTAATTTATTTTACTCGAATATTTTACTTATGATTATACCCTTGTACAATAGCAAACCTCTCGAAATCTCAATCACTTCTATCTCTCTGTTGCAGAAAAATGCCTCCAAAGAGAACAAACAAAACCACTCGCACTCAACCAACCAATCAAGGCCCAGCTGGGGCTACTGCATCAATTCCACCCGTTAATCGAGCCGTGCTCGACCAGCTAGTAGAGGAAAGAGTGGCAGCAGCACTGGCAGCAGCTAATCACTCAACAACCGATGGTGGAAATTCTAGACCCACTAACAGCAATGCTCGAGGCTTGTACTTACCAAGACTTCAGAAAGATAATGACTGGAGGGTTTGGTGGTACTGAAGGAGCAGTTGTTCTGGTTCGTTGGATTGAGAAGTTAGAAACAGTATTTCGAATCAGTGGTTATTTGGAAGAAGATAAGGTCAAGTATGCATCTTTTACATTCCAGGATGCAGCTTTAAACTGGTGGAACAATTACTCTAAATCAGCTGGTTACGACGCTGCATATGCAATGTCATGGGAGAATTTTAAGGAAATGGTTCTTAAGAAATACTGTCCTTGAAATGAGGTGAAGAAGTTAGAGGTGAAATTTTGGAACCTTAAGGTGCAAGCTTATAACCAACATTTTCAGGAACTTGCTCTACTATGTCCAAACATGGTTCAAACTGAAACCCGTCTGTTGGAAAGGTACATTGGCGAACTACCTCCGTCCACTAAGGGAAACGTCACCACCTACAAGGCTGCTGATCTCCACGAGACCATGGAGATAGCAAACAAACTGATGGACCAGGCGATAGAAGATTCATTTGAAGCAGGGGTGAATAACAAAAGGAAATGGGATGATCACTCCGGAAACAACAACAACAACCAGAACAAGCGACAAGGGATCGCCAAGGTCTACACTGCTGGGTCGGGAGAGAAGAAGGTTTATGAAGGGAAGTTACCTTTATGTAACCATTGTAACTACCACCACAACGGGAAGTGTGCTGGAAAGTGCCACAACTGTCAGAAGATTGGACACATGGCCAAGGACTGTAGGTCTAAAACCCTTGCAAGAGCACAGACAACACCAGAAAATAATTGGAAGGCCGAGGTGACTTGTTATAGGTGTGGAAAGAAAGGTCACTACAGGAATGAGTGCAAGGAACCGAAGTACCAGGAAACGTTGAAGCAGGAGGAGAACAGGACTTGAACGTGATGTCAAAAAGTTGACTGCCCCGTATAACGAGACCTAAATTTTGACTCTCTTAAGATGTCACTAGAACAAAAAGTGGAATTGGTTACACCAAATATGTGTGACGATATACATATAGTCACACATGGTTTTTTTTGTGTGTGTGACTAAAGGTGGTGTGACCATTGGGTACCTACGGTCACATGTTTTGGTTCTTTTTAGTCTCACTTACAAAAGAGTAACCAAAACGTTAAAATGTGTGACTAAATAGGTACAATTTTAGTTGGATTAATCAGCTTTGTGTGACCAAAAACTCTTATAGTCACACGAAGCATTTTCTTTTTGTATATTTAGTCACATACAATTAACCATAAAGTGGCCAAAAGTGTTAATAACTATGACCATATGGTGTTGAAAGTGAAGAAATGTATGGTTTGTGTGACTATAGATCATCCAATTGCCACATAAATTTGGTTTTTGTGTGGCCTTTTGTACCATTTAGTCACACAAATCGTGTTTCTTTTGGGTATTTAGTCACATACAATTAATCATAAAGTGGCCAAAAATGTGAATAAGTGTGACCATATGTTCTTTAAAGTGAAGAAATGTGTGGTTTGTGTGACTATTGATCATCTAATGGCCACATGAATTGTACGTTTGTGTGGCCTTTTGTTACATTTAGTCACACAAAGCATTTTTCTTTTGGGTATTTAGTCATATACAATAAATCATAAAGTGGCCAAAAGTGTGAATAAGTGTGACCATATGGTGTTTAAAGTGAAGAAATGTGTGTTTTGTGTGACTATTGATCATCCAATGGCCACATGAATTTTATTTTTGTGTGGCCTTTTGTTACATTTAGTCACACAAAGCATTTTTCTTTTGGGTATTTAGTCACATACAATAAATCATAAAGTGGCCAAAAGTGTGAATAAGTATGACCATATGGTGTTTAAAGTGAAGAAATGTGTGTTTTATGTGACTATTGATCATCCAATGGCCACATGAATTTTATTTTTGTGTGGCCTTTTGTTACATTTAGTCACACAAAGCATTTTTCTTTTGGGTATTTAGTCACATACAATAAATCATAAAGTGGCCAAAAGTGTGAATAAGTGTGACCATATGGTGTTTAAAGTGAAGAAATGTGTGTTTTGTGTGACTATTGATCATCCAATGGTCACATGAATTTTATTTTTGTGTGGCCTTTTGTTACATTTAGTCACACAAAGCATTTTTCTTTTGGGTATTTAGTCATATACAATAAATCATAAAGTGGCCAAAAGTGTGAATAAGTGTGACCATATGGTGTTTAAAGTGAAGAAATTTGTGGTTTGTGTGACTATTGATCATCCAATGGCCACATGAATTGTATGTTTGTGTGGCCTTTTGTACCATTTAGTCACACATATCATGTTTCTTTTGGGTATTTAGTCACATACAATTAAGCATAAAGTGGCCAAAAGTGTGAATAAGTGTGACCATATGGTGTTTAAAGTGAAGAAATTTGTGGTTTGTGTGACTATTGATCATCCAATGGCCACATGAATTGTATGTTTGTGTGGCCTTTTGTACCATTTAGTCACACATATCATGTTTCTTTTGGGTATTTAGTCACATACAATTAAGCATAAAGTGGCCAAAAGTGTGAATAAGTGTGACCATATGGTGTTTAAAGTGAAGAAATTTGTGGTTTGTGTGACTATTGATCATCCAATGGCCACATGAATTGTATGTTTGTGTGGCCTTTTGTACCATTTAGTCACACAAATCATGTTTCTTTTGGGTATTTAGTCACATACAATTAATCATAAAGTGGCCAAAAGTGTTAATAAGTGTGACCATATGCCGTTTAAATTGAAGAAATTTGTATTTTGTGTGACTATTGATCATCAAATGGCCACATGAATTGTATACGTGTGTGGCATTTTGTAACATTTAGTCACACAACGAATTAATTAAACAGTGACCAACAGTGTTAATAATAGTGACTATATGCATCTTTTAGTCACATTTAAGAAATCAATATATATATATATATATATATATATATATATATATATATATATATATATATATATATATATATATATATATATATATATATATATATATATATATATATATATATATATATATATATAATTCAAATAAATTCAAATACAATAAAATTGGCGTAAAATTGGAATGTATATAAAATTGTAATGCCGTAATACCAACAGTGTTTTGATATATCAAAACAAATTCAAATACAATAAAATTGGAATGTATATAAAATTGTAATGCCGTAAATAATAAACTTCTCAATAATTTAACGACTTCTTAGTCTTGATCTTCTGAGCAGCTTCACTTTTCATGGTTTCAATAGAGATGTAGTTGCGCTTCCCTGTTAATTTAGGTGGAACTTTGTTATGCTCACTAATCATTTGTATGGTACTTGGTGGTGTTGCCTGTAGGAAACAAAAAGCCGGGTGTATCAAATACTGAATTAAATATGAGAAATTATATATATATGTAGGTTGATAAAACACATGCATGTATGTACCTGATCTTCCAAAATCACTTGCTCCTTTGGCCATGCATAAAAACCACCTACTGCCTGCATAACTGTTTTGAAACCGTTACCTCCTACATCCGGTATGCAAGCTGCATCCTGTAAGGATTTATCAATAGACACTTTGTAGCAATCCTTGGGGAGTGGTTTGTTATGAAGAATTTGTTTTCCATCACTCTTGTATACGCGGCCCAAAGCAATAATAGTTGTTCTCTTTGAGTGCCACAGTTTGCACTTAATTACCTAAAAAAATCATTTGTTGCATGTATGTATCAGAAATTAGTTAAACAAAATAATATATGAACATGTTTAAATACATACTTGTGGTAGTACTAGTAATGAAGACTCATCTTCTTGTGATTGGGAAGCTTGACGTGCATCCTTTCATTTTCCTCTAGTCGTTTTCTTAGATGCGACAGATTTAACAGTTACCTATACATATAAAACACAGTAAATAAGACATGCATGTAGATTTCAAAAATCACATGTGGAAGTTTTATTACTTACACTTGTTTCCTTTTCCTTTTCCAAAGTTGATAGTCCGTTAGACTTCTGAATGCTCGCAACTTTCTCACATCCAGAAACACGTGTTCCGGCATCCGCATCAGCACTGCTGTTTATATGATTAATGTTCACCGGAGACACCTGCAATATAAAGTGTTTAAGAAGACTGCAGCAGTTTTTAAAAGGGTCAATAAAAGATGGAATGTTACTTCTGGTGGTGTCAATGGACTTGGCGTCAATGGAGTTGACGTCAATGGAGTTGTTGCCAATGGAGTTGACGTCAATGGAGTTGACGTTGAGTTCGACTGCCCCTTTTGTGCAGCCAATTGCTTCATCAAATCCTGGATTACCGCATCTTTTTCTTGATGTTGGCGTCTCTCATACTCAAGTTCACTTTGAAGTAACACCACTCTTTCATCAGATGGTTGTTTGTTTCGAGGCAGATCAAAATACCTCCTGTAGGTTACTCCACCTCCCACTCCTCTCGCATATCCTCCCTTTTCCTTACCTAATACAACTGTCATGGCATCACTGCCATGATCAACCTTCAAGGTTCCTTGTTTGATCTTGTCCTCCGTTTCTTTCTGCACACACAATATGGGAAATAGGTTATTATATGTTGATCCCACTTTAATATAAGCAAGAAGACTTTTTAGCCCCACTATGAACATTATAATAAAATATGCAGTAAAACTTACAATTTTTTCTCCCACGGCTCTAGTATCATCATCGTAAAAATCTCCGTCTTTGTTCTTCCTTCCTGTCAACCACAGCGTGGTATGCGGTGGTTCTTCATCTAGTTCAATTTCTTTACGATCGATCTTATAAACATCAAATGCATACACACATAAGATAAACCAATATAAACGCAAGTATGATGCTATTAAGTGCAAATGTTTCAAGTTACCATTTGATCTCTCACATGGGCGTATCCACCTCGTCCCATTCTATGGTGATAAAGAGACTTGGAACGCGCCACTTTTGTTGCAGCTGATTTCACCTTGCAACACAAAATCATAAGGCGTTTAGATGTAGTAATGCTGATATACTATAGAACTAATATATATGGAAACAGCAAATGCTTGAACTTGAATAAAAAATTACTAATTAACACCTTGTATTCATCGCTTTGTGTATAATTTACAAAATTGACCCAATCATCGGCTTTTAAAATTGCATCATAGTTAGTCGGGACTTCATTTAGCTTAGAAGGTGTTTCTAGGTTGGGCAATATGTAGTTTTGTGTCAATTTCCTTCTGAAATTGCGTAGAAGTTGACCAAGACGATTCATTAACATCCTTCTGGCTGTCAAGTCAACATCAAAAAATCGTTGCAAAGATTAACACAATGTTCCTAATTAGTTGGACATAATGTAAATGCTACGTATATATTTCATGCTATATTACTGGGTTAAAAAATAGTATAGGTTTACCGTGATTTCGTCCCACATTTTGTCTCTTGCTTCTGAATCAACCTTCTTCCAGGATAGAATCCTGACACCTACATGCTCACGAACCAAGTCTCCCAAAAAACTAGAAAACAATGCTCGGTGTTTTCCTGATATCCTATTCATAGCATCGAAGGTTACACTGAGCTTCTCTCCACCTGCTTTTCCATATTCCCTTTGAAACTTTGCTAACCTGGTTATGCCCCTCTTTTTGACATAACCATTTGATTGGTTGTTATCACCTTCACCATCATCGGAAAACTACTCCGATTCATATCCCAAAGTGTGGTCAGGATTTTCATTATAAGAAAAATCAATATTATCATGATCAATCTCTTGGATTTCCATGATTCATCTGAAGCAATGTGTAAATGAAAAATAGTAAACTAAATTGGTGAATAATGGTTTAAAAAGTTATTGCTTTAATGTTTTGAATGAAGGCTGATTTTTTGGAGAAAAAATAGGGCATATGATGGGGCAGTTTTTCATTTAAGGAAATCACAATTTCCAGAGTTAATTTTAAATTTTTTTTTTTTTTGAGAATTTAAACATTTCACAAAAAAAATTGGCTCCAAAATTTTTAATTAAGAATTTAAACATTTCATTAAAATTTTGGCTCCAAAACACCCATATAACTTTTCATGACAGAAATTGTGCTTACACACAGTCCCAAACACCCATATAACTTCAAACCCGCTGTCCCAAACACACATATAACTGCATAAACACAAAAATCACCACATGTCGCATACAAATGAACAAACACGAGCTAATAGCAACAATCAATGAGCCTAAACAACTTTGAACAAGAATCAAACAATATGAGTAGTGATCACTTAGCTTAATCAGCTGTGATGCTATGTGGGCAAGAAAAAGGTCAAAATAAGTTTAGTAAATAAGCTATACAGTCCACAACAAGCTTGGATCAAACAAGACAGCCAATGACGCTTTCTAAAATACCAAATTACAAACTATGAGCTCAAGGTATGATCAAAATATGGGCTTATGAATCTAGGGTGAAAAAACTACTTGTCAGGTGCAGGGCAGCACAGGCTCAAGTTTGTAAGTTTGAGGCCATGAAAAGTGGTAAAATAAAATTCACAAAAATAAAATAAAAATACAGGATGAAAGATTAGCTAGCAAATAGTTTGCGCACCAAACTTCCGATCATGAGGTCAATAAACTGGCAAATGAAAATTCATCAAATATC
Organism: Artemisia tridentata subsp. tridentata; assembly: GCA_021014915.2. Classification (NCBI taxonomy): domain Eukaryota; kingdom Viridiplantae; phylum Streptophyta; class Magnoliopsida; order Asterales; family Asteraceae; genus Artemisia; species Artemisia tridentata. Next base: position 13,550,188 of record CP139501.1, on the reverse strand, counting down.
AGCTGTTTGGATAAGTTATGGGTTGCACAGGACATTCAAATGCCCCAACAGGCCACTTTGAGATTGATTCTAAGCAAGCACAGACAAAAACAGAGCAACACATACCAATTGAACACCTCAATTCACTTTCTTTACTATAACCAAATTCATATAATGAATTTCTTAGCTAACTACCGTAGTTGCATAGGAATATATACAAGACAAGAATTAAAAACACAACATAGACAAGAACCTTAACCATAATTTTCATTAATAATAATTCCATACATTGTTGATTAAACGATACTACATTGTTCATCACTACTTCAGATACCATTTGATACAAACCATGATACTTAACATTGTTCAAAGAATTCACAGATATATAAAACCAACACAAATTGACATAAAACTAAAAAAGATGAAACTTAGCAAAAGAAACCACCACATCCATAGCCAGCCAACCCTTCAACCAGACAACTGATAAACCTCCTGCTCCTTGATCTCTATTTGCTCCCCAACATCCGTAATGAGTTCTTCCAGCCCCTCCAGCTTCCTCCTCGTAGTCTCCCTGTCAGCCCTGATATCAATCAAGTGGTCATGATACACATCATCCTCATGTCTTAGGGCTTCCATCTCAGCAATGAGAGCAGTGATCTGGGCAATCTCATTCCTGGCTGTGGCGGCCTCTTCGTGCAGCCTATTGATAAAGCCACGGAGGTTGGATATTTGTTGTTGCTTGAAGAATACCATATACTTGTCCACTTCAGTCTTCCCACTAAAATCGATAAGGTCATCAATCACACGCCTTACAAGTTGGTTGGGACCGTTTGGTGCTGCCATTGATAAAGATATTTGGTGTTATAGGATAATGATCGGATTTTTGATAAAACTTGTTGAAGAAGAGTGATATGGAAGGAGAATGGGGAAGAGTGATTTATATAGGGGACGTTTGTGGTGGAGATTAGAGGTGTGAACAGGGGCGTGATTAAAACTAGTGGTACGGGAACCATCATGACGTTTGGTTTTCAGACGGCGGTTATTTGATTGAGGAGAGACGTTACTTACTAGTTAGAGTATAAAGATGATGATGAAACACTATGGAAACCGTGTGTAAAAGTATAAGAAATGGCAAACTAAGTCCTCCTTCTTTCAAAGTATATATCACTATAGATTAGGGTTCTTGATCGGTTCGGTTATCGGGTTGGTCGATTAGTTCGGTTTTATTAAATGTGTTTTCTTTTTAATTCGGGTCGTTAAACACATTAACGTGTAAAGACATATGAAAACAGACGTAAACGGGCAAAAACGGACAAAAACGGACTAAACGGGAAGAAAACGTGTAAGCAAGTAAGAAAAGGTATGAAACGTTAGATAATGTACGATAATGTATAAAACAGACAAAACGGTATGAAAAATGAGGAAAACGTATAAAACATGTAGAAACGGTCTAAAACATGATTAAACGGGCGAGAACGTGTAAACACGGACTAAAACGTATAAAAACCGACTAAGAATTATAAGACGTAGGAAAACTGAGGAAAAAGTATGAAAAACATGAAAATGACAAAAACCTACGAAAACGGATAAAAACGTGTAGAGACGGAGTAATCCATGACAAAACGGGGGATAACGTGTAAACATGGACGAAAACGTGTACACACGGACGCAAACGTATCATATAACCTAAAGATACCTTAACGACAGTATGACACAGTCTTCATCATAGTACATATGACTTTACTGATTTTATGGCCTCCTCAAATGTCAAAATTAACGTGCCCACCTTTAATAGCTTTAACACACTTCATATAACCTTCACAATATAACTATACACATACCAAGTCTATGCAACCCATGGATGACCGGTGATAATGGCTAATTCACATGGTGGGTCATGGGTAGTAGGTTATAACTGGTCACATTCATTAATGGGTATTTGACATCATATGGGCATTGGGTTATAGTTGTTTAGGGTGTCATGTTACGACATGATTCAATGAATAGTACGTATGTATAATATTATGTTATCAAAAACCCGACCAAATGGTCAAGATGCTCTCTCCCTGAGATATTCCCGGGTCGTTTTAACTGAGCTAATGTAAAATATTGATCATGTTCGTTAAGTTAATAAATAAACAAACATAAACGAACTTTTACCAAACAAATCATGAAATGTTCAATGAACGTTCAGTTCGTTTACAGTCCTAGCTACTCACAGGATTCTAATAGGCCGGGAAATAGTAATTTGTAATTTAAAGCCTAGAAATGCAAAATAACTTTTCTTAAGTCCTAAATGACTAAAAATAATTTTAGGAAAAATAATTTTATTTTTTTGACTTTTATTTTATTTTTTAATAATTAAAAACTAATTTTAAGTAATTAAATGATAAAAAATAGTAAACTGATTAAGAATACACAAGAAAAATGTGCAATAACTACTTAAAGTATTTAAGTTTGAAGCAAAAATAAAAGTGACAAACCAACTTATTTAAATAAGTTGTAATAAGCTTAAAAGGATAAATAAGCTAACAGCCTAAAAAGTTTGTTTATATACAAAACAATGTAAGATATTTAATGAAGAAGTCCCAAGGGCAAGTGGTAAGGGTGTGGTGTGTTGAGGCGTTCAAAAGGTTGAGGCTGGTGAGGTCTCGGGTTCGAGCCTATGGTTCCCCTTGATTTCCCAGCTTCCCTTTTTATGGTTTTTAAGAAAAACTTTTTTATAAGATATTTTTAAACTTTCCCTCCAATATGTTCTTCAAATATATTTGTCAATTCCCTCCAATATGACTTAAGAAGCAGTTTGGTAATGTGCCTAATTTAATTTTATTCCTCCAAAAAATGTCATCAACCCCATCCCAATACTAATCAAAAAATTTGTGGATAGTTAATTGGTTTAAGATTGAGCATTTTGTTTTCAGATAACATGTCAATTATGTCAGTTTAACAAGATTGCATAAGACATACTAAATTACATTACATGCATATTCATAAAAGTAGAGTTATATTAGATTCCATAATTGTTGAAAGTAACTAATTAACACTAATTGTTCAACTTAACTAACGTATAACAGTACTAATATTGTTCAAATTTAGTAATATATCATAAGTAAAATACCCCCAATGAATGCATGTTGACAACACACATCACTGCCAAAAAATTATATACTTAAGGGGGTATTTACTAACAAAAAATATAATAAATATTGTTTGAGTTCAAATGAAGCAGAAATTGTTCGAAGCTGGACACATCCAATGAAGTTAGCACAGATGAAAAACGGGATACACAGAGTCTTGCAAATGATCACCACCACTGACATCAACATTGAAATACATGAACTTGAACCTGATGAGCTTGTTTGTTGCGAAAGAGCAATCAGCGGCAAACTTCCTCCACATCCCATAGACAGTCACACCACCGGCCATCTCAGGATCGGCTTTGTGGGGCTTCATCGTCATACTCATGAAACATTCGACACCAGATGTCTCATGAGGACCTTCTGGAACGAACCCGCTGAGCGCTTCATGTGGTAGCCACCAAATTCAGCTCCGTCTTGAGTGTATCCGGTAACAAAGAAGCAGTCATCACCTTCCTCAACGAAATGCAACATCCTAACAGCCCGACTCAGGTTTTCCAAAGCAAACGTTCTCCATCTCTCTCCTGTCAGCACAATGGGGCGGTTAGTTTTAGTCTCTATTTGTACTCTGAAACGAACCCGCTGAGCGCTTGTGATGTAAATCTCCCGCCTTCCATGGTAACATGATTATGGGTTTCAGTCTCTATATGCACATATCTAAAGAAGTTGCAACCACAAGGCAAGCGTTTTATTATGGGGTTTTGCAAGAGATATGGGAGCTAGATTACCGTTACAGGCAAATTCCTCTTTTCAAATATGATTGGGTTAATCACAAAGGTGGTGTGAAACGCGATACTATTCTTGGGTATACATTGGTTGACCTGAATAATTTAGGCCACAAGGTTGATCCGTTCATATTAGCCTCACAAGCACGACAAGTGTTTTATGTGCAAGACCAGTTAGATAAAAAATTGTCTATTGTGTTTAAGACACCTCCCAAGAATTACAAAGATAAGTATGATGAAGTCGATGAGGAATTTAGTACCGTCATTCACCAGCACATTGATAACATATTGCCACGTGTGGATCGACGTGACTTGGGTAACGAATCACGAACTGACTACTATCGAACCGACTGTGGAGGTGTTGTTAAACGAAAATCCAAGTGAACCATGTTATGTAATAAGAGCTTGGGAATTGTCCAATGTATTTAGGTGTTTGTGTTATCTTATGGCTGTATAGTTTTGTTTGGTTGTTGTTTCATGTAACATTGCCTTTATGGCTCACTTTCTTAATAAATTTACCTTAATTAAGCAAACAAAAAATGTTTGAGCTGTTATTTATGCGTATTTTGTGTGACTATTATTCATCCAATTGCAACATGAAATTGATATTTATGTGGCGTTTTGTAACATTTAGTCACACAAATTAAAGCATGTTTCTTTTGGGTATTTAGTCACACACAACTAACCATAAAGTGACCAAAATTGTTAGTAACTGTGACCATATATGTTGTTTAAAGTCAAGGAATGTGTATTTTTTATGACTATTGATCATCCAATTGCCACATGAATTAGGTTTTTGTGTGGCCTTTGGTAACATTTAGTCACACAAACCATGGTTTTGGGAGTGTATTTACTCTCATATAACTAGCCATAAAGTGACCAAAAGTGTTAATAAGTGTGACCATATGATGTTTAAAGTTAATGAATGTGTATTCTGTGTGACTATTGATCATCCAATTGCCACATTAATTTGGTTTTTGTGTGGCCTTTACTAACATTTAGTCACACAAAGCATGTTTTTGGGAGTGTATTTAGTCACATACAACTAACCATCAAGTGACCAAAAGTGTTTATAAGTGTGACCATATGCTGTTTAAAGTGAAGGAATGTGTATTTTGTGTGACTATTGATCATCCACTTGCCACATGAATTTGGTTTTTGTGTGGCCTTTGGTAACATTTAGTCACACAAAGCATGTTTTTGGGAGTGAATTTAGTCACATACAACTAACCATCAAGTGACCAAAAGTGTTAATAAGTGTGACCATATGCTGTTTAAAGTGAAGGAATGTGTATTTTGTGTGACTATTGATCATCCAATTGCCACATGAATTTGGTTTTTCTGTGGCCTTTGGTAACATTTAGTCACACAAAGCATGTTTTTGGGAGTGTATTTAGTCACATAAAACTAACCCTAAAGTGGCCAAAAGTGTTAATAAGTGTGACCATATGCTGTTTAAAGTGAAAGAATGTGTATTTTGTGTGACTATTGATCATCCAAATTCCACATGAATTTGGTTTTTGTGTGGCCTTTACTAACATTTAGTCACACAAAGCATGTTTTTGGGAGTGTATTTAGTCACATACAACTAACCATCAAGTGACCAAAAGTGTTAATAAGTGTGACCATATGCTGTTTAAAGTGAAGGAATGTGTAGTTTGTGTGACTATTGATCATCCACTTGCCACATGAATTTGGTTTTTGTGTGGCCTTTGGTAACATTTAGTCACGCAAAGCATGTTTTTGGGAGTGTATTTAGTCACATACAACTAACCATCAAGTGACCAAAAGTGTTAATAAGTGTGACCATATGCTATTTAAAGTGAAGGAATGTGTATTTTGTGTGACTATTGATCATCCACTTGCCACATGAATTTGGTTTTTGTGTGGCCTTTACTAACATTTAGTCACATAAAGCATGTTTTTGGGAGTGTATTTAGTCACATACAACTAACCATCAAGTGACCAAAAGTGTTAATAAGTGTGACCATATGCTATTTAAAGTGAAGGAATGTGTATTTTGTGTGACTATTGATCATCCACTTGCCACATTAATTTGGTTTTTGTGTGGCCTTTGTTAACATTTAGTCACACAAATCATGTTTTGGCTACACTTAAATAATGTGTGACAAACTGTTTAGTGTGACTATATGTACTGGATTTTGGCTACACTTAAATAATGTGTGACAAACTGTTTTGTGTGACCGTATTTGGCATTTGGTCATACTATTAGAAGCAAATGTGACTATAAGTTTAGTGTGACCATATATGGCATCAAGGTTACTTGTATTTGTCACACGTTCCAAATGCATATGTGACTAAATGATCTGGAACAAAATCACCAGTTACGTTTAGTCACATAAGGGTCGATTGTGTGGCAATAGAGTTCTTATGGTCACACATTCGAAATGCTCATGTGTGACTAATTCGTAAATGCTGTCAATTTACCTACCTTCAGCCACACAAATATTTGAATGTATGGCTGTTCCAAATCGACCATGTGTGACCATAGGTCGTTTTTGTACTAGTGTGTATTCCTATAAGGCCTTGTTAGCACTTTTCTATGAACCTCGTCGTATTGTATGAATTGGTGTACGTTTATCTTGAGTTGTAAGCTTATTTGACTCACAACTATCTACAATCTCATATCGACTAGATGTATCACTCGCCGCCATTGCACTACTTATTTTACTACCATCTAATAAATCACTCTATTATCCTTTACGTATATTTGTTAACAGATCATAAACTGTTTGTTACCTTGCTACCCTCTATTAAAATGATAAATTGGGTCATTATTAACATACAAATAAGTTTGCGATTATCTTACAGCCCGTGTTGCTCTCACACTACGAACTATTTTACTCTTATAAACTACAAATTTGCTATACCTTGCAAATAATAAATTATTTTTATCATTTCCCTAAAAGACTATTTTACAAAACGCCTTACCAACTGTCCTACTATCACCCTGCGAACTATTTACCCCCTTGGAAAGCATTTTATGCTATCACCTCATAAACAGAATAACCAATAATTTTCCTTTTTAACCAAACCCAGCATTGCATCGTCGGACCTTAATTATACAAAGCCTGATCACCTATGTATAATTCAGGTAGGACCATGCTATGCTAGGATTATTTGCCTTAAATTTTTATCAAAAGGGTCAAAGTCTTTATTTTCAAGAAATCAAAAACTCGCGTGTAAAAGTAGTGCAAAGTCATGGCATCCGTACTAGCAACCACAACAACCAATTGGGCACCAATACAACCTTACCACTTAGAATCGACCTTGTCTCACACCCTATTCTAAACCAAAGGGATAAGTTACACCACTAGCTATCATGAGGCTATCTACCGGAGAGCATGACCACGATCAACGAGATTACCAACGATTACAACCTTAGAATTTCATGCGAAACCCAACCTTATGACGCTTCACATCGCTACTTCCAATTTCAAAGAATCTTACCGTCAGACCAACAACCTCAGGATACGATAGCTACCTGATAACTCATAATCCCGTGTATGATTGAAACATACTCTCCCTTAAGAGCATCTATGTCAATCGTTATGATGACAACAATCATACGCTCTCCATTGGATACTGGGTACACCCCTGAATCAATCAACGTATTTCTAGTGGCAACCAACATCATTCTTCAAAGTTGTACTTTAGAACTTCTAAACTACTAAATCGACCTCAACCTCCTTCCAGTCTCACCTGGAAGCTCCGATATCATAAATGGTATGGATGGGATATCCAAGTACCGTGTCTTTATGCGATAAGAAGATTGTCCGTGCACCTTAACCTATCCAGAAAATGGATCGAAAAGTCAAACGGCTTAAGCAAAGCCGCATTCCTATTGTTAAAGTCCGCCGAAACTCTCGAATAGGTCCCGAATACACGTGGGAGCGTGAGGACGAGATCAAGCGTAGATACCCACACCTTTTCTCTACTCCATCGGGTAACTCTAAGTGAAAACCGAGGACGGTTTTCCTTCTAAGGTAGGGAGGATGTGACAAACGGTAATTTTCCAACAATATTTTAATAATAAATGTTAACTTGTTATTACATAACTGTTTAAATTAAGGATTCATGAGCTTGCATAACTATTTTCGGGAAAACAAACATGCACACTGTAGCTTACAGTAACTCATATTTTGGTTTACCTCATCAGAAAATGTATATACTTCGTTTTCTGACTATTACCGATCATTTACGAGAAATATCTCGCACGAAACACCGCACGCGTACCAACACCATCCTAGTAACGAAATAAATTCAATATTGGTTATCCGGAATCAAAAATTCTGTTTTTATATTTCTATTATAAAAACATCCTCGAAAATAACATTTCCCGCGCTCACGCTAACCTAGAAAACTCAATTCATACCAGAGCTCAACAGGACACGGGGTACACTTAACACCCACAAAATTAATACAACACAAATAAATTCTATCCTTTAAAAATTATTTCCCTTTTCTCCTTGATACACCGAACCCCACTCCCATCACTTTTATAAAACGTATAAAAAAAATAAAAAAAAGGTTAATAAAACATAACGTTATCTCTTCTCCCTTATCCCCACAAACCCACGCCTCTCTCTCTACCTCCTCTACAACTGCCATCTGAATCGCTGCTTCCATCAGAACAAAAAAATCGCCATCTTCATTGTCTTCTTCCCTAGATCGAAAACAACAAATGGTGGTGGCCAAGTTTTCTTTTACCCTTTTCCTTGTGTCCAAGAGAAGGACGACTGCCACTCTGATTGTCGAGTCCGAGAGTCAGCACACTAAGACAAAGAGATGACAAAGGCAAGGACTATGGCTTCTCTTTTAGGCCATGGAGCATCTGAAGATCAAGAAAGAAGGGGTCAGACAATCCTCTGAATATCTTTTAAAACCCCTAATCGATCCACAGTGAACCCACTCACTCTCAAAAGAAAAACTATCAACACAATCTCATAAGTGGTGAAGGGAAAGTTTTCTGTGGAAGAGGAGTGTGGTTTGCTTGATTTGGATACGGGTTTCTTTTGATCTCATTTGGCCTCCTGTTGATCGACCCATCATCCATTCTTTTATAAGGATAATCCTTGTTCTTGTTGTTTTGATTCAATTAACTCCCGTATAATATGTGGTGATATTCTTGTTTTTGATTTAAATCTCTCGAATGTAAACATGTTACTGCGATGCTATTAAATTTTTCTTGAATTTATAAGAGTATATGTCGACTATGTTGGTGTGGTATAACTTGAGAATGATTTTTTTTTTTTAAATTTTAGAAACTAGTGTTGGCTCAAAAATCTTGTTGTTATGCCGTTAGCATTGTTCATGTCGATTCGTTCATCTTGTGGTCGAGTTAAATTCGTTAGGTTAGGTGGTGCCTAATTTGCTAAAACTCATGTCGAACTTGGTTTTAGAAATGTGTTACTGTGATGGTATTCCTTGCTCGAATATTTCGGATTTTTTCAAGAGTTATACTAGTCGAATCATGGTCTTTAAAATATGCACGCAACGTGTTCATAGATATGTCTAGAAAGAAATGTCCAACTTTAAAAACGATTTGTGAGCGTTCATGAGTCCTATGTTCATATTGTCTTGTTCATACTTGAGCTCATGTTTATAATGGTGCTTGTGGATGGGTCGAGTAGTACTCGACTCAAATTCTAACAAGGCCATTTAAGCAACGTGAAGTATTTTAAGTTCTAATTCGCTCCTATGTTAGGCTGGAAAATCCTAAGTTAAATCGACCTTGAACTAGTGGTTCTAGGCGGGAGGGTTATGCCAAGGACTAGGAGTTGTGTCACAACCATGAGCTATCACAAAAGGTTGGTTATCACTTGTGCTGAATCGACTTTACTAGTCGATTGCAACACCATTCTTGGGTGTTCTTTTGTTCGGTACAAAAGGTCCCAAAGGACTCCTAAACGAGTGCCTTAATCCTCGATAGCTAGAGTCCAGTTTACTCTCATGAGACCTCATCGTTAGTGCCCTTACTAACTCCCCGAGTCGTGTTCATTTCCAGCCTTAGAGCCACTCTTGACGGAAAACTAGTTCTAAACTCTTTTTTTTTGGTGCAATGAAACTTCTTGTGCTATCTCATATTGTTACTGAGATCTGAGAATGGTATTATAACATATGTACTCTTTTGATAAACACAACTCTTCCTCCTTCTGTTGGTTTGCGTTAACAGACACAATCCCACAGATAATTGGGTTACTTGGATGGGCTTCTCATTAGCAGGCCATGTTTCCTCAAATAGTTGGGTTAGTTGGGCCGCAACCCAAAAATTAGTCCATCAACTGTGAGTGATCTTAACAGCCCGATACCAAAGCAAAAATGTAAAAACCTGTCAACATTATTAAGTCCACTCGAGTGATTAAATAATTGGGCCGCAACCCACTCTCGACACGAAATCGTGTTACGTATACTCGCTTCAAATATAAAGCCGTCGTCGCAAATCACTTAACTAATAAAACGTGACAATTTTGTATTTTTACTCCACGATCTATTTAAAATAAAAACACTACTAAACATGTTTACTACTCCTATTTATATATTTAGACAACGTCACAATTTTTATATATAATTCAACGTAAAATTTCATATAGATAAACAAAAACAAAAAAAATGTTTCTCTACTAGAATGAATAGTAAATCGTCTACATTGACATTTCATAATCGTTATCCTTCGTGCGTATCTTTCCGATCATTTTTAAATCAAGAATCGCTATTCTTATTTTTTTGTACGTCCGTACACTCCGTTGAGCCAATAACTGCAAATATTAAAAACATGGTTTTTAAACTTAAATGCTGCCACACCAGCAACACCAACATAAACTTTTGAAATAATTGAAACCCTTGAACTTGAATTATGAACTAAACGTACTTTACTAATCTAGGTCGCGTGTCAGTGCTGCACTCTGTTTGAATTACTTGTGATTTCACTACTACTTAGCGAGGTGAGTTTATAGCCCCACTCTATTTATACTTGTTTTACAATTTGGGGTGAGAAACATGCAAAACTATTTTATGGACCAACACTATTGTTTTATCAAAACTATTACGTGGATTAGCCTAAGCCCTATTATGTCCCAATTTGCCCAAACTCATGAACCGTCAATTCCTGCTGGGAAGCGCGAATGTTATAAATAGATCTATTGGGAGTAACGTCCCCGTTCGGATTGACCAGATAGGCAAACGAACGTATACCATGTCGAAATACAAGTGTCTGGGATAAACACTTGCCGGGCCTTTATGTTTAACATGCTTCTAGAGCATGCACACTGTTATAGCTTCGGTTGCATGAACTTAGTGCTAACGTAATAGACAATATTTTTATATGACATTGCATGGGTTGCATTGTTCATATACCAAACTCATGGCCCAAAACTATGATTTTACTGCTTACTATTAAACCTATGAACTCACCAGCTTTTTGCTGACTTTTAGCATGTTTTTCTCAGGTGTTTAAGATGGATATTTATGGCAAGGCAAGGGCAGGACAAGGGTCATAGACTCCAGTCTGATTTAATGTGGCATTTTAGTTTCGACTTGTTTCTATCTGGGACAACTTAATTATGGGCTTGATTTTCTAAACCAAACCGTATTGTAAACTTATTTAACTTTTATGAATGTATTAAAATGGAATATGTATTCCGTTCTTTATTTCCTGGTGTTGTGATATTCAATTTAGTAGCACCCCATGACCCGAATGCTTCCGCTATAACAGATTTGGGGGTGTTACATAATCTTCCTCCCCTGTTTGGAAGATCTCTCACCATCATCTGAACTTGACTCCGTTGATGAACTAGAAGAAGTTCATCTTCCAATTTGGATACCTTATCAGACAATATTGTACATATAGCCATCAATTCCTTAAATTTCACTCTGCTGCCCTCATCACTTCCAGGTGTGTTAACTCCTGTGAGAGGTGAATCATGGAGCAATAACTCATAATCCATCATTAGATGGGTTTCTGAGCCATTATGAATCCAAAATATTTTAAGAAACTTTTGACTTAGCAGTATGAACTTGATTTTAATTTGAAAAATCATACTGCTAACAACCATTTTGAAGGGATTAAGTGTAGTAACAGACACTTAATCAAGATTTAAATTAACCTCTGGTTGTGTGAGAACCAATATATTCAGTTATAAATAACTGCCTGTGTATAGATAAACCCATTCAAAGGGCTTTCTTGACAGGGTTTCCAGCTCGTGGCAATTGTTGCCTCTAACACAAGTGTTAGATTCACATTTGCTCGCTGTTCTTTCTATCAGATGTCCTTAGACTTGCTCATTATACTAAAAAGTATAAAATGATAGAAAGTGAGTTGTGTCAGTTACTATCTGACCAACTGAGCCATCAAGTCAATGTGAAACATCATAATTAGGTTTCAAGAAAGAAGTTTTAAAGAATCAATTTAACTTAGGTGTAAACCTTTGTTAATGGATTCCCAAACTATGTCCATCATGAACCTATTATGTCAGCAACTTGTATCATCATTCTGCTGCTCATATATTTCACTTGAAACTTCCATTGTGCTCAAATGTTCATACCTGAAATTGTTAGTCCAAAACCAAGAAAACAAAATGCAGATCATTTGTCTTATAGCAGTAGAATTATATGACTAATAGTATGAACAAAACAATCCAAATTTGTACTAGCAGTACAAACTTTTCAATAACAGTACTAATTGACAATGCGTAGTACAAACTTAATTTTATGTACAAAAACACAGAGTTTTAAATCATTGAGGATTAAGCATCACAATACTTGCTACCAAGTATTGAAATCTTCCTACATCAAAAACTTTTGTGAGAAGATCTGCAAAGTTATGATCAGAATCAATTTTAACAACTTGAATCAACTTTTTCTCGTTGCAGTCTCTAATAAAATGATGTCTAATTTCAATGTGTTTTGTTTTAGAGTGTTGCACTGGATTTTTAATTATGCAAATTGTACTACTATTATCAATATATATGACAGTGTTCATGAAATTGTACCCATAATCAAGAAGTTGATTTTGAAGCCAAAGTACTTGACCACAGCAACTTGCAGCAGCTACATACTCAGCTGTTGACTTTCTATCCATAAAGAGCTTTGACAACCTTGTACACCTTGTCTGGATGTTCTGGATCAATAAAACCTGGAGGTTGTGAGACATACACCTCCTCTTCAATAGTACCATTTAAGAAAGCACTCTTGACATCCATTTGATAAACTGTGAAGCCCATAAATGAAGCATAAGCTAAAAATAATCTAATGGCTTCAATTCTTGCTACGGGAGCAAAAACCTCTTCATAGTCTATCCCTTCCTCTTGTGTGTGCCCTTGGGCTACAAGTCTAGCCTTGTTTCTTATCACTATGCCCCTTTCATCCCTTTTATTTCTGAAAACCCATTTAGTGCCAATTACCCTCACACCTTTGGGTAAATCCACTAGCATCCAAACCTTCTGTATTTTAAATTGGAGAAGCTCTTCTTGCATAGCTTCTACCCAACTTGAATCATCTAAGGCTTTAAGAACATTCTTGGGTTCTGCATGTGAGAGGAAACATACAAATAAGCAAGAGTTTGCATACTCATGCTGTTTTGATGCATAAAGAGCATCAAAAAGCCCTTGTTGGTCTGAAGACATAAGTTGATTCCTTGTCTTCACCCCAGATTGTACATCTTCAATCACATTGTCCAGGGAGTGGACTTTGTGAATCCTTGTGTGTGGTGTAGAAAGAACATGATAGTGAGGTGGGAGATTGTTGAAATCCACCTCATCTTCTGAGAATTCTGCTTCATTTGGTTCTGATGGGCCAGCTATAGAAACATTTGGCCTAGCATTAGAAACATTAAGCCTAGCAGTATCTTGCTTTGTCTCAGCAGTACTATCATCATGAGAACTGTTAACTGGATTCTCTTGTTCCTCAGTTCCATCTTCCTTGTTTTCATCTTCAATCCCTTCTTTAGCTTCATCAGAAGAAGGTTCATCATTCATTGAAGTTGAATCCACACTTGTCCATATTGGCATCATCACATAATCTTGATCTTTCTCTTTTCCTAACCCTACCTCATTTGTTGCATTATCAGCTTCTGAACCTGAAAAATCATTAGTTTCTGCAACAACAGGCACATAATTCATTGATTCGGTTAGTATCTCAAGATCAAATATCCATTTAGGACCTTCACCTGCTACATTGGATTTGTTTTCTAGAAATTCCACATGCAGGTTTTCCTCAACTCTCCTAGTTCTTGAGTTGTATACTCTAAATGCTTTGCTATTGAGAGAATATCTAACCAAGAATCCTTCATCTGCTTTACCATCAAACTTTCCAAGATGGTCTAAGGTATTCAGAATTGTCACATGACATCCAAAGGGTCTAAGAAATCCTATTGCATGAGTTCTTCCTCAAAAAAGTTCATAGGATGTCTTATTGTGAGACTTAACAACCAAAACCCTATTCTGGACATAGCAAGCAGTACTAACTGCTTCAGCCCAAAAAGTGATAGGTAACTTAGAGTCAGCTAACATGTTTCTAGCAGCTTCTTTGAGTGTCCTATTTCTTCTCTCAGCTACTCCATTCTGCTGAGGAGTTCAAGCAACACTAAATTCTCTTCTAATACCTTTTTCCTTGCAGAAATCATCCATAACTCTATTCTTAAACTATGTCCCATTATCACATCTAATGACTTTTACTTTCTTGTCTACTAAGTTTTCTATCTCTGTAATGAATGTTTTAAGAATGCTAGAAGTCTCATCCTTAGAACTTAAAAAGAAAACCCATGTAAATCTACTATAGTCATCAGTAACAACTAGACAAAATCTCTTATGCTTTATACTACTCACAGAAGTAGGACCAAATAAGTCCATATGAAGCATAAACAATGATTGATCAATAGAGTTAAAAATCTTGGGCTTACAAGTGGCTTTATGTTGTTTGCCTTTAAGGCAAGCAACGCATGTTTGGTCATTTTCAAATCTTTTCTGAGGCAAACCTCTTACCAAACCATCTTTGACAATTTTATTTATGGTTTTGAAATTAATGTGACCAAGCCTCCTATGCCATTTCATAGATTCATCCAATGTGGCCTTTGCAACAAGACAAGTAAGGGCCTCTTTAGGAACAATATTCTTCATATCAACACTGTACATGTTGCCCTTTCTTGGAATTTTAAGAAGTACTTGACTTTCATCAGGCATCTTAAAATCAGAAGAAAGCACAAGACATTCAGTGTCAGTAAAAAGAACTTTGTTCTTTTTGTCACACATTTGTGAGACACTAAACAGGTTATACTTAAGCTCTTGCACATAGTACACATCTTCAAAATCTAATTTACCGGTTTTAAGAGTACATTTACCAGTAATTCGTCCTCCTATTCCCCCTCCAAAGGTAACATATCCTCCATCCAATGATTGAAAGTCTGAAAGATAAGACATGTTGCCTATCATGTGCCTTGAACACCCACTATCTGAATATCCTTGATCTTCATCATCTGCTTGTGAATGTCCCTGCACATAAATAAGGAAATTAGTTTCCTTGGGGAACCCAAGCCAATACTGACTTGGATTTGCCTCGTGCATCAATGTAATTAATTCTTTTAAGAACAGTTGATGCACAATTGGATTTAAGAGGTCTCCAAATCCAACATGCTGAGGCCTTAACAGCATTAACCCTCTTTTCCCTAGCAGCAGTATGAACTGCTTGCCTAGCAGTATGAACTACTAGCTTTGCAGTTGTACCCTTTAGTTTCCAAATTTGTTTTTGGACCACTGCTTTTGATTGAAAAGGCTTTTGAGCAGTTTTAGATGCATAATTGTAAGTTGTTTTTGCATTTTGAACTGCTGGTTTTGGGTAAACGGTCTTAAATGTTCTAGCAGTACTAACTGCTTGTCTAGCAGTAGAAACTTGTTTTGGGCCAGACTTTAATGAAACTACTCTGGGTGTGGTTCTAGTAAAATTAGAGTGACTTTTAGTTGTATGCCTTTTTAAATTCACCCTATGGTTTGAATACCCAGATACCCTTAGGTTGCAGAAGGCTGCAAGATGGTCAAAATCTCCACAAACGAAACAAGCTTTGTTATAGAAGTCAAAGTCATCACTTAATTGGTGAGACTTGAGGTCATTCCAATTTCTTTGGTTACCTCTGGGCTTGTTTGTGGTTCTATATTCCTCACAATATCTTATTGGTTGCCTAACATGTTTAACAGTTGTTTTAGGCCCAACAGTATCATTTTTGACTACCTTAGGAACACTTGTTCCTGCTTTCTTAACAACATCAGGTTTAGACATAACCTGTTCTTCTTCATCAACATCAGATTTTCAGTCCTCAATTATTGGACCATCTGATTTCCTACCGGAGGACACCTTGTCCTCAGGAAGTGAAGTATCACTTAAACTCTCACTTACTTTTATAGGTTCATCAACAACTACATCTTCTTTTGGCTTAACACCATATTCTAATGTAGGTTGTTGAAGGTCAGACAAGCCTATATGCTCTAGGTCTATCCCTGGGGGTGCAGGGATTCCTCTGTAAGGAGGTGGGACATTTTTATATCCTAACCCAGACTTGGCTTTGTTGATCACTTGACATTCAATTATTTTGCTTACCCCCTTAGAGGCATAGTCTAATGTTTCTACACTTAATTGAATGTTTTCACTCTTCTTTTTAAGCCTATCATACTCAGTTCTTAAAAAGCTAATTTCAGCATCTTTAAAAAATATGTCTTGTTTAAGAAGAGCTTTGTCATCAGAAAAAGCAAATTCATTGTCTTTATAGTGTATGATCTGCTTCTCTAGGGTAGCTAAACCTACCTTATAATCTGTTAAGTTTTGATGAGTTTTGTTTAGTTCTATCCTTTGTTCATCATAATGTTTTCTTAAAGAGTTTAGTTCTTTAAGAGCAGTGCAAGTATTAGAAAAAAACTTTATCATTTTGTACCTCAGTAGCAGAGAAGGCCATGAGAGCCATCTGAGTAGAAGGTTCTTCTTCATCTGCCATGAAACTCCAATCAAAACCTAAGCCATCAATAGCTACCATAGCTTTTGAGTTTGGCTCAGTAACCTCCCCTGTTTTGGACTTGCTTCCAAAACCTTTGCTTTTGCCATCTTGATGCCTTGGTCTTCTACATTCCCTTGAGAAGTGCCCCATCATGTGGCAGTTGTAGCATTCTATCTTTGATTTGTCAAAACCAGCAGTATCATTGCTGCTGATAGTGATTTTCTTCCCTGTTCTTTGATAGAATTTCTTAGCCCTCATGCTAAGAAGAGAAATTTGCCATTTTAGGTCCATCTCCTCCAAATCATCATCATTGATTTCCTGGAGGTCTTCATGAGTAAGCATAGACCCATCATTCTGGCTTGTGAGAAAAGCACAACATGTTTTCTCATCCATAATACCAATAGTACTGCTTGAGGAACTAGCAGTACCAACTCCCATATCAACCTTCACATCTTCAACTGGATTTGAGGTACTAGGAGATGACACAAATGCCAAGTTCCCAGTGCTTGAACTAGCACTTCCAGCTTTCTTCACATCTTGTTCAACAATTTTGAAGTTGTTGTACAAGTCATTCAGACTCATTGAATCAATATCTAGCTTGTTTTTCTAGACAACCACATGCATAGCCCACTCTGCTGGTAGACTTTTTAAGAACTTAGAGTTTAAATCTTCTTGAGGTATCTCTACACCAAGAACATCAAGTTGGCTCACAATCTTCTGAAGCCTGTTAAACATGTGATCTAGTGATTCATTGGTTGTTGAAGAGAAGTTTTCAAATTTCGGTTTGAGAAAAGTCTTCTGGGTCTTCTTGGTGGCTTCATTTCTACCATACCTTGCAACAATGGCCTCAAATAATGACTTGGCATCTTTGAACTTGCTGAAGTTTAAAAGTTGATCATTTGGAATGGTCATCATCAGCATACTTCTAGCCTTGAGGTCATTCTTCTCTTTACTCTATCTTCTCCAGTTGTTGGGTTGGTATTCACAGTTGTAACTACCTTGTCATCAACTGTTGATGTAGTGGTTGTAGGCTTGAAAGAGTTTCCTTCTTCAATAATTTCCCAAAGTGTATAGTCTTGCACTTGGAAATAGTGCTCTATCCTTAACCTCCACATATCAAACTCATTTTGCTTGAGCATTGGAAACTTTGCAGCAACATTCGTTTGAATAGACTCCATGTCCATTTCTTCTTCTTCTAAATCAAAGATATCAGCCTGTCTCTGATACCAATTGAGAGGATTGTAATACACTTTGTAGGATGTTAGTCCTTTATAACGTGTGTATATGATACTTTGAGTGAATATGATTAAGTATGGGGAATCTACTTAACCACACTTAAAAGGATATTGGTTATGGAAATGGAACAGTGATGCTTGTTATTTGAACAATGAAAACAGAAAGTATAACACCAAACGATTCAATATTATTGAGAATAATACGAGTGATCTTCACTATCACTAGGGTTACAAACCTTGAATCTCTATTACAAAGAAAAACTATTTCTGTTATGTTCAACACAATGTACATTTTCTAAGCACATGCACTTTTCTCTATTAAGCACACTTATATCTAAGCTAAGATCTCTCTCTTATACAACAAATGAGATCTTTACAATTATGATAAGTCTTGTCGAACTACTTGCATGTTATGTGTGTCAGTCCCTAAGATACAACTTGTTCTGTGTATTCAACATGTGGACTGAACACATATCTAAGATATTGTCAACCGTATATATTTGAATTTTATTCACAAATATCTTATACATACTTATCCATCTAGCAGTAGTAGTATACGCGACACTTATCCATTCAGCAGTAGGATGAGTCACTCCAACAGCAGTATCTAATACATTAGCAGTAGTATCCTTGCGGCAGTAGAAACTCTAACACTAGCAGCAGAATCAAATACACTAGCAGTAGTATCAACACTTGGTGTATTTCTTTGAGCAGTACTGACCTTGTGAACATTTAATTCCCAATACTAGTCTTCAGAACATTTAATTCCCAACACAATTTAGTGACACATAAACTCAAACGTTTGGTCCCTATTGTCTCATGGGCCCGTACATGTTAGTATCAAACATTCTAGCCATTTGATGAGTTTGTTGCATGAATGCAAATGGTGAGTAAACTCCCCAAGGCATGAAATGTTGTTGATGACTAGTGGTCCAAGACATAGGATATGAATGTTGTTGTGTTGGAACATTTTGTCTTCTCCTAGGTTGAGGTGTTTTTTATCTAGGTTAAGAGTTAACAACTCTTCTAGGTGGAGGTGTTGTTGATCTAGATTCATTTTTAACATAATCTAAACCATGCTTAAGTGAAGGTTTTAACGGTTGTGTTTGTTTGTTTTCGTTAGTTGACGCTTTCTTACTAACTACAACAAATTAGGTCCTAGATGAAGTGTTAGATTTTGGAATTTCCTTTTCTCCACTCGCCTTAGACTCTATTAGATCACAACTAATCTCAAATTTAGGTTTCAAGGCTTCACGACGCATATTAAACAATTCTGTCATGTTTTTGCACTTCGGCGGATCCACGGATCCGTATAATACGGATCCGTCCACTAATTTTGTGGATCCATGGGGTGCCAAAACATCAGGACTTCCCTTTATAAATTTTATACCTTTGATTGCACTTGTTGACGCTTCATTTACGTTAAATCCTAATCTTACTTTATCATTAGGAATTTTAACTTTGGCTATTATATTCTTCAACGTATGCGTACTCTTTTCAAATTGTACAAATTTAGATGCGTCCTTTTCGAGTTTAGCTTGTGATTCCTTTAGTTTTATATTCTCTAATTGTAAAGCTAGACATGACTCACATTCTATGGCTTTGTTTCTTTCTAGTGTTTTTATTTTCTCTTTTAACTCAACTATCTTGTTTTCTAGCCGTTTTCTAATGACTTTCATACTCTTGTTTTTATGTATGATTTTTAAACTAGTTTCACACATTTTGTTATATTCGTTTTGCATAGTATCATCATCTATAGAAGACGCTTCATCACTATAGTAAGATAAATCGGAACATACCTCGTTAAATGATTAAGCGATAACAGTCGTTTCCTCATTGGTCTTTTCATCGTCCTCTTCAACACTATCACTCCAAGAACCTCCGACAAAAGCCTTTTGGTCCTTTCTTCTATGTGGTTTTGGACAATCACCAATGAGATGATTCGGGTCTCCGCATCTATAGCATTTCCAATCATTTTTGCCTTTCTTGTCATCCCGGCTTTTCCGAGTTGACTTCTTTTCGTCTCGAGGTTGTCTAACAAATCTACGTCTTCTCTTAAAGAACTTTTTAAAGCCCATCACGGCCATTGCATAATCCTCATCATCATCGCTATCCGATGACGAAGTTTCTTCATCACTTGACTCTTTCTTAGCTTTCAAGGCAATAGACTTCACCTTGTCTCTTTTACCTCTAATCACTTCTAAGTCTTTCTCTATGATCAACTCATAGACTTTCAAATTTCCAATGAGCTCATCTAGTGAAAGTGTCGTCAAGTCTTTGGATTCTTCAATAGCGGTGACTTTCGGTCTCCACTTTGGATGAAGTGCCCTATGAAACTTACGAACATAGTTTTTGCTAGAAAAACTTTCGTCAAGAGCTTTCAAAATAGTTATAATAGTATTAAACCTAGCAAATCCACTATCAATAGATTCATATTGTTGCACAAGTAAGTCAATCTTGTTATCTTTGACTTGGCTATTATCTGGATGAGTGATTAACAAATTTTGCCAAATTTCTTTTGCCGTGTTACACATAAAAAAAATTTCATATTCTTTCTTGGGTAATGCGTTGTAAAGAAACATTTTAGCTTCGTTATTTTTAGCAAGCCTCTTTTTAAGTTCATCTGAATTGTTTTTCAGAAGGTATGATTTCATCTTTTTGAGTAGTTTCGTTTCTTACGATAGCTTGAAAATCACCCTCGGTAACGACATGCCAAAGATCAAGATCTTTTAATTTCACATAGGTCTCGAATCTATTTTTCTAATATATAAAACCATCGCTTTCAAAAAGTGGTAGTCGTTGCATAGATTGACCCTCTTTGCAGTTTTCGAAATCCATAAATCGATTCAAGTTTTAAAATCCAATAAATTTTAAAAATCTTGGTTGACGTGGCTCTGGTACCAATTGTGGAAAACTAGAAGGGGGTGGGTGTTGAATAGTTTTTACCCTTTTTAGTTGTTTAGAAAAACTTTAGATTTGATAACTTGATATGAAATAAACACTACACACGATATATAAATATAAACAATCAGTAATAAGTAAATGCATAAATGTAAAAGAAAGATCAAACCAATAGACACGGTTGTTTATAGTGGTTCGGCACGAAACTCTCTTCCTCGCCCTACTCCACTCCCCGAGTACCCAACTCTAGAGTTTGCAAGCACTATATCAACAAGCTCCTTTGTGGCGGAGAAAACCTTACAACGTCGCTTCACTTCTTTACCGATACTAAGCTAGATATCGAGTCTTTCACAAGGCAAGACCAACCTTATCACTCAATGTATTTTAAGGCCTAAAATACTGACCGAACTCTCTAGATTGTTGTATGATGATCACTACCCAAGTTGGTAGTAGATGGTGAAATATAAAGACACACAAATGATATACAAAGTTATACAACTAAGTATACGATGAAACACTAATAACTACAACACTTGAAGGCTTGGAAAGCTTCTTGTGTTCTTCACTTGAATTTAAAGTAGAATCGTGGGATCACTTTAAATGTGTTATAGATCAAGTGGAATGATCAAATAGTGTTAAAATGGTGTTATAAGATGAAGGAAATAGTAGTAGTATGCTTTGAATGGCTGTGTTTCATTAGTTGGGAAAGTTTGACAAATGAGCTATTTATACTACAACTTTCTATCCCAAAAACGGCATCAGGCGGATTTGCGGATCCGTATTTTGCGGATCCGCCCGTTTAAAATACGGATTCGCGGAGTGTCATGAGACAGCTGTTTGTACTAAAACTATTTTTAAATTCTAATCCTTCTAGAATTACTTGGGCACAAAAGGATTAATTTAAATTAATTTTTATTAAAATAAATCACTTAATTAAAATGTCTAGTGAATTTAATAAAGTATACTTTGTGTGTTTATTAATAAAAAATGTGTTTACAACTTATAACTTGACTACGTAAACATTTACGTCGTATGAATTTACAATTGCCTTATCAACCGTGAGAGACCGTAAAATATAAATAACGTTTTTACGCAATATTTGTATTAACAGGTTGTGAAAGTCTTGATTGAAAGATACTATTGGTTTTTTTTTTTTTTTTTTTTTTTTTTAAGAAAAGCGGAAAAACTACTTTAGAAAATATACGACTAAACTGAACACGTTGTTTATGTATTTATTTATTTTTACAATTTTTTTTTAACGAATTTATTTTTACAATTAGATGCAGCCTAAACTCTTAAAAGAGGGGTTACAATGTGGTAAATACCTTTTTAAAACAAGATGACTCAGCTAAAAACTTTGATTTCTTAGTATTTGAAAATTCACAATTTGATTACTGCTTTATAAGTCTTTAACTTGAATAATAATAGATAACGAAAAAGACATGATGAAAAAAATTCAACTAAAATCAACAATTTTAGGTAAACAAACCTAGTAGGTTCTTAAGTAACCGAGTTAGCTATATCTTTAACAAAATTAACGATTTTGTAAAAGATAGGGTAGAAATATATTTGTCACTCCACAAGTTAACAACAATTAATTATGCAAAATTAATAATGCCATGCGTAATAACTAATAAGAAGCACCGTCCCACGTCAAAGAAAACTAGGTTTGCCGGTGGAGTTGCTTCCTTTCTTACCAACAAACCAACTACGTCATCCTTAAGGTTGACTTTCACAACCTAATTTTAGGTCGACACAAATTAATTTTAGAAAATTATACAAGAATAAACTTAATTCAAAATTATCTATATCCCAAATTGTCTTTGTTTCATATCTAAATTTGTCAAACTACAAGGTAATAGACGTGAAGGCTACATATATACATATTCACAATAATCAAGATAATGTTATGTATTTTAAATACTAAGCCTCACTTGTTCTTGGGACGTGCATACGTTTCTAATAAAGCCTGGCATTGTGAAGAAAACACTCCCATACACGCGTAGAAATGCAATATGAACATGTGTTAATAAATATTTCAAATTAGGGAAAGTAAAATGAACTAATCTAAACATTTATTGATAACGAGTATGGCAATGATCCGTCGCGTTGCGGCGGGGCGTTGTGAACGACGTCGTTTTGGTTGCCTTTTAATATAACTTCGCGTTGCGGCAGGATTTTTTTGATTAAAGTTAAATAATAATAATAATAATAATAATACTGTAGCTACAGTACTGTTCATCAGCCCAGTACTGTAACCCCGTGCGTTGCGGGAGGAAGGGGTGAGTTTGTTGGGAAAATTATTTCGTTAATAATGACGCAAGTTTTATAATTTTTCGAGGCCGTTTGGTACGAAAAAAAAAAAAAAAAAAAAAAAAAAACTGGGCCGGTACTGTAGCTACAGTACTGTAGCAGCCCAGTACTGTAGCGTGGCAACTGCAGCAATAGCGACGTCGTATTAAATGTGTTATAATATATATAGTAATTAAGTGTCGGTAAACATATTATTTAAACGAGGGAAAATGAAAGCTGGATTTAAATGGATAAACCTAGAAGACTTTTATGGATTGTTTAGTGCCTCGATGGTATCTAGTCATGTATGAGTCATTTGTGGAAATTACGTAGTATTTATGAGTGTGGAAATCCCAACCACGTTTATCAAATTTTCAAGGGTTTTTTTCTTTTTTCTTGGTAAGAGATAATGACCATTCTACCTTTCTACGAGGGGAGTAAATGACTTAACCACGTGGGGCGACCAAGTGGTTTGGATTTGATCTCTTAAGTGGTTAAAGTCTTTGGAGGTCTCAGATTCAAATCTTGCGGAGAAAATTAATCCTCATGTGGTCACGGAGGTTCACCTGCGATGACTCCGGGCTATCAAAAAGCGTAGTCGCCCTGGGATTAGTCGGCTTGCAATATTGAGTCGGAACCCAAGTAATTAAAAAAAAAAATAATAATAATAATAATAAAAAAATGACTTGAGTATTCAGACATTGCTTTGAAACACCATAATAAGTGATTAAGTGAATTACATGCATGGTCATGTGGTTATTATCAAGTTACAAATTTGTTCTACAAGTATCCAAACTTATACGAAGAGTTACTAATTTTAAAATTTGTGACACCTTTGATCCTAAAAACTAATGGCCGTTACACAATTCGTTAAGTTTAGACATGTGTTTTACGTGTTAAGGCATATATCAACTTTGTATTGATTTATTCATGTTTCATATTCTTTTCCTAGCCTCACTCGTCAAACTTACAAACACACAATAAAAACGCTCTACTGTCAAAAATTCAGATCAATACTACAACATTGTTTGTTAATAAAATCTCAAGCTTTTCAAAAGAAGGTTTTGTGATGATTATGTTTTGTGGGGGTGTTAAGATGAGTGAGTAACTCGTAAAGTTGGTTGTGGTTTTAGGGACTAAACGTGTAACATTTAACAAGCTTCAAATTAAAAGCATGCTTGTGCAATATTAGATGGGATAATTACCTATAAATGTATCTCACTAGTTAATTTTTTTAATTGTTTGTAGCCTTCTTTATATTTTGCTTATATATATTCTAGAAACTTTTGAATTTCGACCTTTGTGTGTATTTGCTCATGTAAAAGGATCATCTTAACCCTTATATTTGTAACCAATCTATTGACAGCAAAAGATAAAATTGTCATTTTACATGAAAAAAATACACAGAAAAGTCAAAATCAAAAGTTTACGGTATATAATAGTAAAAAAATAAAGAAAGCTGCACATAATTATAAAAAGTGACAAGTTGAATGCATTCTTATATAATTATCCTCATATACTTGGTAGGCAGACGCCTTATTAGAAATGAACCGCATGGACCTTTTGTATAATCGACTCAAACGTTAAGGTTATTTCATATATGTATGCGTACCTCGGTGAGGTCTAGTCATCTATAAGTATTTGATTATCTATTAATGTGTGCATCGATGAGATAAAGTCATATATGTCATCTTAACTATCAGATACTATTTGTATCAGATCAATGAAATTTACTCATCTATGTTATCTTGACTTTCGAAAAGATATGCACCTCGATGAGATCTATTCATACATAAGTCATCCTGACTATCTAATGTATGTGTACCACGACGAGATTAGTCATCTTGACTTGCAATAAAAATATGTAATAATAAAGGTGTCATTTACATTCCTAAAGGTTGTTTCATAGCTTATAATAATGTTACAATATTTAGACATGAATGCATGCGGGATTGAAGTATATCCAAAACTCATTGACCTATCTATCTTAATAGCATCTAATCATCTATGAGTAAGCATGATATATCATCCATGTAATAGATTGAGTTATATAGTCAAACAGAAGAATATGAACAAACATCTGTATCATGGTCATTATATTTTGCTTAAATTTTAAGTAATATTTATGTATCACGGTCTTTTTTTTTTTTTTTTTTTAATTGTGACGCGTCCTAAAAGTGTAAGATATATAAAGAATTTTTTTTGATAGTTTGAAGCGTATAATGAAACGATAACAAGTAAATGCAAGATAATATAACTTATAGAAATGTTTGTTGACATTATATGGTTTAAATCAGTAACTTAGTGTCGAAAATGAACATATTTATGTAGGATTCGAACAATATTAGTTCAAAACACATATATTCAAGAAGATAATGTGAGGAGGTTCTTGTATTACATATGTACATTTTAGACTACTTGCAAAGTTGTGTTTCTTTTTTTCCCTTAGCTAAGGGAGTGGGTCCATATAACATTTAATAATATTTCTTTTTAAGTAGGACCCACTAGTTTTCCCTTACTTCCTCTATATCCACCAGCCAAAAAATACTAACCTCTCCCCATTAAGATGCTAATATAGATGTGGACCCCACTATTCCTTTCTCATACAAAAAAAAAAGAAACAACCCCTTAGACTACTTGCAAAGTACATGAAAACCGAAAAAAAAAAAAAAAAAAAAAAAAACAACAACACATTACTTTCACAAATGTTGTAAACACCTTTATTATTATCACATATATACTTGTAAACTAACCTATTTCAATTGCTTTGTACTAAATAAATGTAGAATGTTTGATTAAGAACGGTCACTTCTAAAGTAAAATAGCACACCGTCCCTCATAAATTGTTGGATATCCAGTTGACGTCAACCCCACCATGACCATCCTTTTTCTTCTCCGAAACACCTGAACTTCCATGTGGGGCTTTTCCACCCAACTCACAAACTTGGTTTAAATTGCATACCTCTATCTTCTCACATTATCAAGTTAGCTCCTTGTACTTTAGAACAGTGTCAGGTATTGTTAATTGGTCATTATGTTTTTAACAAGTGAAGTTAAAAGTCTAAAACTATCTAACTTTTGATGTTGCCTTAGAGAAAAAAAAAAAAAAAAAAAAAAAAAAAAAAAAAAAATCGAAATAACAATTTGAAAATGGATATAATCTGACTCATTATTCATGTGTATTCCAGTAAAACTTTCTTTTAATGTATAAACTTTTATTTTAACCTTTTGTGTGTATTCTTTAGGGTAAAGATCGATACATTTGAATGAATAATTATATGAAAATATATCAAATTTAATACATACAATAGAATAATTTTAAGTTTATATATTCAAAAAAAAAAGTTGCCGTTCTTAAAAGAGAAAAAACAAAAAATAAAATAAAATAAAATAAATTGATACACTTATAAAGAATAAAAATCAAGTTCGATACATTACCCTGAAATTAGTTTTCTTTCAAAATGGGTTTTGAATTATTTATTTATTTATTTATTTATTTTCCCAGCATAATATGGATTATATAGTGAGTTACACGGATGGTTCATTTGGTTTAAACTACATTACTAATGTGACATAAGAGTTCAAAAATTACATGGATAGTTCATAAAAGGAAAAAAGTTGCACACTTTTGGTCCATGGATAAGTTAAGGTTAACAAATATTTGTTTGTTATTCTACTTAGCCTTTATCAGTTGTCTAGTTTTATCGTTATTCTTTTACCAAAAAAACCTTTAATTGTAGCTTAATCAGGCGGCTAATAGCTTGCATTCGCCTAACAAAAGTTATCGATCAGGAAATGCATTTTTCATTTCAGAACCCTTGATTGTAACTTAAGGGGTATTTTTGTTTGGGGCAATTGCATATATACCCACTAAAACTTGCATATTTACATATATACCCAAAACATGCTTAACTTGCATTGTAAATCATGCATTAAAAACTTGTATTTTGGAGAAATATGCAAATTTTTGAGTTTTAGTGGGTATATATGCAATTCTCCCTTTTTGTTTTTAACATGTTTTGTGTTTGATCTGCAATACCATATATGCATGAGAAGAGGTGTGTCGAAAGTCTGAAATGACTGTTTGGAAAATTGGTCCGTTGCATGAATCTAACACTACTCCTAACAATCACACCACTTCACATTCCACCTCAGTATCATATCAGTTTTTTCTCTCCTCTCACTCCCTCTCACTTTTCACTCCCAATTGTTATCACGCATTCATCTTTCATTAAAATACTCTCTTTTATACAAACGCACCCAAATAAATACCCCCACACATTCACAAATCAAATAATAAATAATATAAACACAAAAGGGACCCACTTGGCACGATTCCATAAGGAGTGACCTGCTCACCGTTGGTTCCTTGATTTGTGTTACTCACGGCGTGACAGTGAGGCTGCAAGCAAGCCTCACGCGGCATCTTGCTTGCTCACGATGGCTTACCACCATTGGTAGGAGCAGTATAAAATATGTTTGAGAGCGTAGTAACTTACATTCCTTTACACTTTTTATCATGAAACATATTTTTTGGTTTTTTTATTGTACTTTATTTGTCCAAGTTCCACCATGTCTTAATCAAGCAAATCAACGGGTTACAACTCACAAATATGAAATTATGGACCATAATCTTGGGTGATCTAAGTATGCTTTCAGAAGTAAATCACGTTCAATATCTAAGCATGTAATGAATTCACCTTGGACTAGCAATTGGACCACATGTTCATATCCCTTCCAAAGCTCAAAGTGAAAATCGTCCTAGTTGTAAGTTGTTCAAATATTAAATTGGGGAGTGAGAAACATGATCTATCCTAAACAAAAAAAAAAAAAAACATTATGTTTTTGGGGATCTTGCAGGTTCAATGTAAGTTGGCATGTTAGAAACTTGATTTAATATATTGTTTGTCAGGTTAATAGTTAATTTTGATAGGCCATTAGTCAATTTCATAATGCAGATAATGTTTTGATTTAAGATAACAAAACTTTTTTTATATACCAAAGGGATTAATCTTCACACTTCATCTTTATTTGATCTAATTGATGAGATTAATCACAACAATTTAAAAAATCTACTTTCATCATTTTTTTTCAAATATTAATATTTTTCAAACCGTTAATCGTTAAGTGAAAAAAAAAATATACCGTTACGACGAACATTTAATTGTCTTTCTATAAATAGGCACTTCGATATACTTTCGACAAAATTATTTTTTTCGTGTTTTTCACATTTTTTTACCTTTTTTTCGTTACTGAAATTTGCATGAAAAAATCATATGTGATTTAACACTAATATCACATGTGATATTACATATCATATGTGATTTAACACTAATATCACATGTGATTTTTCATGCAAATTTCAATAATGAAAAAAAAAAAAAAAAAAGGGTGAAAAAAACGATTTTTTTTTTTTTTGTCGAAAGTATATCAAAGTGCTCGTCTATAGAAAGATAATTAAATGCTCGTCGCGATGGTGTAATTAATTTCGCTTAACGATTAACGGTTTAAGAGATATTTAAATTATAAAAAATATGTGAAATATTTTAATTTCAACTATTGATTTTATTTTAAATGGATGGTAGAGAAGAGTGTCTTGATATGTATCCTCTAATGTTTTTTATGGCGACTTTGGTGCACAGTTTTAGCTATATTTTTTTTGTGATATCTTAATTTTGAAAAATCTGATTTGATAAAAGTTATTCTGACCAACATTTTTTGCACACGTATATGGCATGTCATGATCATCTCGAATTCTCTAGACCGCAAGAATTACACTACACCGTTCACAAATTATTTAAGTTATTGTACGAGTGTGTCTATAAAAGTGTATACGTGTAATGTGAAACAAATGTAATTTTTCTTTTTCACGGCTGTTTTTTTGAAGTAACAGCTTAAACTTGATCTAACTTAAAGTTTGCAATATTCATATGTTTTTGCTTGAGTTGATTATTGGAAAAATTAAATATAAAAATATGTTGGAAAGCTATTAGGTGTTATTGTACTGTTAGGCACGGCTAAAAATAATCTTAGATGTACGGGTATATAAATTTACTGCACATGGTGTTCGGTGAATAGCATTTATAAACATTTAGGGCACGTTTGGTACAGAGAATTTCAGAGAATAGAAATGAAGTAGAGAATAGAATTCAGAGAATAGAAATGGGTAGAGAAATTAAAGTCAATTCTAGTGTTTGGTAACATGAGAAATAAACTCGAGAATTGGCAAAAAAAAAAAAAAAAAAAAAAACTTTTTATTGAAAGAATTAGAACTTTTGTTTGTTGATTATAAAATTAATTATTTTTTTTATTTTTTTTAAAAAAAAACTTATTTAAAAAAAAAATTTTTAATTTATTTTAAAATTTATTTTTTATAAAATTAATTAAAAAAATTATTTAAAAAAAATTATTTTTTTAATTTATTTTAAAATTATTTTTTTATAAAATTAATTATTTTTTTAAAAAAAAAATTATTAAAAAAAAATTATTTTTTTAAATTATTATAAATTTTTTTTTATAAAATTAATTATTTTTTTTTATTTTTAAAAAAAACTTATTTTAAAAAAAAAATTATTTTTTTTAAATTTATTTTAAAATTTATTTTTTATAAAATTAATTAAAAAAATTATTTAAAAAAAATTATTTTTTCTAAATAACAATTCTATAAAAAATATATTTTAAAAAAATATATTTTTTTAAATTATTTTTTATAAAAAATTTATTTTAATTTTTTTTTAAAAACTTATTTTATAAAAAATTTATTTTAAAAAAATTATTAATTTTTTTTATAAAAAATACATTTACGTAAATCGGTTTGCAACTAAAAAAAAATGAAAGAAAAAAAAAAAAAAAAACTTTCTCTAACATACCAATTCTCCACCAATTCTCCCATTTCCATACTAAAACTAGTGGAAATCAAACTCAAAAATTTACACTACCAATTCTCCACCAATTCCCCACAATTCTCCACATTTTTATTTCTCTAACATACCAAACAAGAGAATTCTTGAGAAATCTGAGAAATCTTGGCCCATTTCTCTTGGCCCATTTCTTTGTACCAAACAAGAGATATTTGTTGAATTCCTTTTCTCTTGGCCCATTTCTTTGTACCAAACATGCCCTTAAGAGTGTTGAATGGTAAGAGCAGAGTGTTATGATTTTTTATGATTTTTAGTGATCGTTTGGGAAGCAACAATTAGCTTTATCATTTTTTTTTAATACTCATTTTTTAACATTTAGGAGCGCTGAACATTTGAGAGTTGTTTTACATATTATAATTATATTTACAACTACGTTACCAAACATTTTTATAGAAAGAAACAGCTACAGCTCACAACTACTTATTACAGTTAATGTTTACTTGTTTAGTGCTACTTTTGTTATCTGCTACTATTGACATCATTCCCCTAGTTTTTCAACATATAATTTTTTTTCTTTAATTATATATTGGTAACCTATTATTTAAACGAGGACGGCCGCAGACCGCCGCGCTGCGGCGGGGCGGTGATCCTATAGAAAAACATTCCGCTTTTGGTTTGTTTATAAATGATTATCAACAAAAACACACCGTCAGAGCGATATATTTCATCTCATTTGTACAAATATATACTGTTAGTTTTATGTGATGAAAATTTAAAATATTATTAGACTCTATCCAGAAAGAGCATAACGATAAAGTTGTGCTTCCGCCATTTTCTCTATCTTGAAAGGATGTTGTGCAAAAATACGTTAGCAGCAGCTGTTGCTGTTACCGTTATTCTTCCACTTTTTGCAGACCGTTCCACTATCGAATGATTCACCTGTCATTATATCGTGTACCGTTACGTCTGAAGGTGGAGATGGTAGCAAACACAGGTGATATTGTCTCATGCTCATGTACTGACTCCAAATTGAGTCAGGTCTATTTGACCAGTCTTCAGCACCTGCATAAACAATGTTGATGATCAATTTACAAAAAACATTAAGATATTAATTGTAAAACAGTTAGACAAAGAAGCAAGGTAATTGGATATAGATCCTCACATAAGTGAAGGAATCAACTTGTTGGCTAAAAGGAGGGCTCTGCAGCAGCTCCATTATATCCTCTGGAGTCTATTCACCCTGCAGTCCCACATAAATTCTTAGGCTATGTGAAATAAAGTATATAGTTAGTCGCAAAAGACAGAAGTCACACGATATCCGGGTTGAGCAGGTTCGGTACGGGTCAAAATGAAATGGGGGTCAGTTTGGTTAACCCACAAACACTTATATTGCTTCTACTGATGTAGGGCTAGATAGCGCTTTTTTTAGATAACCAAGTATCAATTAAGTTCACATCTAGAACCTGTCCGGGTTGAGCAGGTTAGGTAATGGGTCAAAATGAAAAGGCCAGGTTAGCCCAGAAACACTTACATTGCTTACTTAACTGGAGCAGGCTAACGCACAATGGATGACGCAAGGGAAAGTTATTGACGCTGTATAATATTGTCCTTTAGATAGAATACACCTGCAAAACATGTTTGATTTGGTATGGTTAGTCTTCATATCTGCAACAATACATCGGAACAAAAGCGAAAGATATCTAACAAACAATTGAACTGGAACATGGCGACAAACATAGCCGGTATTCTTTCATGTTCGCATACTCCTGATCTTGTACAGGGTCAGACGTGTACGTATATAATCGACATCAATAGCGCGCTTTGGCTGCAACCACAACTCCAGTTGCCCCGCCAAGGAACGCGCGTCGAAAAAATGTAATCGTACAAACCTATCATCGTCTCCTTAGTGACATGGCTGCAAAGCTAAAGTAACATTAACCAATAAACGGCAGTCAATCAGTTAAATTGAAATTCATATTCAAACTGAAAAACAAATCACAATCTTAACTCCAAAAAACACAATTTTTATAAAAAGGTACCTTCTTTTGTCCAAGCTTATTATGGCCAAAAATAGCCAATCTTTCTTAAGCAGCAAAAGTAGTAAGACCATCTTTACTACATCTCAAATTTTCAAATACTTCTTCAATGGGTATACTTTCCTACAAAAATCAACCAAATTTATAACATAAAAACACAAACCTACTAATAAAAACAAAAAAGTTAATTCCCAAAATTACCAAATCAACAGTTTCCTTAAAAACAGCTTCAAGAACTTCAGCTTTTTCTTCACCCATCACTTCAAGATCACTACTTTATCACTAAAGATTGAAAACCCAGATCACAAAAACCTAAACTTTTATTAAAACAATAACAATAAAAGATTCAATAATATCAGGAACTCGATAAGAAATATAAGAACAACAAAAGGACTAAATTAAACATTAACAGGAAACACTAAAGCAAAAATGAAAACGAAAATATTTTTTTTTACTTTTCATCACTTCTAACACAAATATTAACAATTAGAACAGGAAAAAAAAAAACACTTTTAAGGTTAGTATGAAACAAAAGTTAACAGCTTCAAAGATACCCAGAAGGCATACCCAAAAACACCAACAGAAACAGCAAAATAAAGGTATAAAGAAAGCCCTAAAAGATAAAAACCAACGAACCACAAAATGAATAAATAACAGACAATCGATACCTCTGTTATTCTTTTCTTTCCTATCATCATTGATTCAATTTGTGTTTGCGGAGGATTTATGGAATCTTCTAGGTTTCTCGCATGTTTATGTCGGTATAACAAAAGGATACATCAGGCCTGGATATAGGGCAAAAATGAAAACATAAAAAGGCCATTTGGGCCGTTTCATGGACTGATATTTGGGCTCCCATATGCTTGCGTCAGATGACATCATCAAAACGACGACGTATTAAACGGGGAATTATATATATAGTAATTATGTATTTTGTGTGAGGTGAAAATATACACTCCTAATTTCGCTCAGTTCTCGAGTTGAAATGGAAGAGGAAAGGAAAGGAAATGGATAGGTTTTTGTGTTCTTGAGTTTTTTTAAGGGAGAAAAGGGAAGTGGAAAGTAAATAAGAGGAAGTTTTGTTAAGTAAATCTTCCTCCCACTTTTGGGAGGAAAGGGAAAGGAAAGGAAACCGTATATATGTAAAGACTAATATATAATTTTTAAAAGATTTGACATAACAACTAAAGGGCATATATGTAATTTGCCAAGTTATTTTCCTTTTCCTCCTACTCAAGAACATGATTATGATTACTTTCCTTTTTTCTTTCCTATATCTCAAGAATATAACAACTAACATTTACTTTTCTTTTCTATTTCTTTTCTTTTTCTCATTCTTTTTCATTTTTCTTTATTTAAAACTCGAGAACTGAGCGTTTATGTCGTTGAACATATTTTATTAAATTAAAAAAAATGGAAAAGAAATATATGGTGTATAATAATGGGGATTGATACTTACACATATGAAATTGATTCATACACATAAGAATCATTGTAAATTGACCATTATACCCTCATTTATACTTTAGCCATATATTATTTGGAGGACATAATGGTCAATTTGCAATGATTCTTATGTGTATGAATCAATTTCATATGTGTAAGTATCAATCCCCATAACAAAGGAAATAAAATACACGCCACATATGATAGCTCAATTTGCATTTTGGTTTTTGAGCCACATAATTGTGATGGCTAAAGACCAAATTTTGTGCAATCACTCAATGAATTGTATGTTCTGTAACTGTAACCCCATCCATGTGTTTTGCAACTTCCGTGAAGTTCTAAAAATAACTAGGCATAAGAATATTCTAAAAATAATTCTAATTAAGTTAAATGTCATAATTCCTTATCTTTCGTGACCACTTCTAACAACCGCATATACCTTGATACTAAAAGTGCATTTCATTCATCGTACCACAATGGAAACAACAAATACAGAATCATTGCATTTTGTGTCACATAATTTTGATGACTAAGGATTGGAATATTAGGCAATCACTCAATCAACTTCATGTTGCTAGACATTTTCAAGACGTTAATCATTTTAAAAACCATATTTTGAGGCAGTATCCATGTATGTCTCCGAATTACAGTGACAATGTTCATGAGGTTCTAAAATGGCTAACCAGAATAGTCTTAAAAAATTATTTAGAATATTCAGTAAAACTTTTTGGGGTACCTTCTAAAACAAAGGAGCATTTTTTATGAGTATGGACTAATCTAATGTGCTAAATAAATAAATAAATACTAAATTCAAAAATACTTCTCGGTGGTTTGCCAATTTCATAGTTTTTATCACTTTCAGAAAAGTTGAGACACCTACATCCTTTTGTCAATAAATGTTACACAATATACATCCCTAGTAAAATAGTTTAGCCATGAAACGGTATGCATAACGATTCTAATACTCAAATATATGTAGCATTGAGTTTTTTTTTTTTTTTTTTTTGAACGTCGACATTTCATTAAAAGAAAACTAGCAAAAAGCTAGCAATTATATGAGAGAATTTAACCAATTAGTCCAACTATAAAGCAGACTTAAGCCAATAAAAAGAGTACAAATGAATATTATCAAAAATGTCACTTTTCCTCATAGAGTGAGAGTTAAAAGCGACATTATTACGAAACCGCCAAATCCACCATAAAGAAGTCGCAATTATGACATACATATGATGAATTTTCTCTTTAGAAACCTGACAAGAGCACAACCAATCTCTCCAATGGATGTGAGATATGAATAAAGGCGTGGAGGCGTCGCACCAAGTACGAACGAGCCTCCAAATATCTTTGGCGATGTCACCCTTGAAAAAGATATGGAGGTTAGACTCCACATTACCATTACAAGAAGGGCAAGAGATCTTCGGGATTTCGATACCTCGGGACGAGAGATTGAAACGATGCGGAAGCCTGTCAAGCAATAAACGCCACATGAAGATATTCACTTTGCGAGGAAGAGACTTGTCCCATGTAGTAGGAGGATCCAAAGAGGGAAAAAGTTGAGCGTCAATATGCCTACGAGTCACTCTTATTGAGAAAACGACGTCATGTGCAATAGACCAGACACAAGTGTCCGAATCAGAGAGGATATCAACTTGGCTAATTTTGTTCAACATGTCTCTAAGGTAAGTCTCGTCACGAACACCCAATTCTGATCTATACCAATTCCAACACCATTGGCCATTTGAAATATGATCTACAATCAAACAATCCTTATCTTGCTCTAACTGAAAAAGTCTATTGAATCGGAGATATAACGGGGAGTTACCAAGCCACGTATCTTTCCAAAAATGAATAAGAGTACCACAACCCACCTGGAAGCGTAACGAGGCATCAGGAAGAATGGCACTTGAATGTAAATAATTAGAAGTCCCCACAATTTTGCCCCAAACACCGTTTGTTTTACACCCCTAATGTTCGAAGCCACCCTCCTTGACCGGATCTACACACACTCCTTGTGTTAGATGTGATACTAAGAATTATGCTTAGTCTAGCACGCGAAATTTACTAGCTAGCCCTTAGAAGACTTTATGTGTTTTGTATGATTTGAATGAAAACAAAGAACACAAAATAATAACCTTCAACGATTCAATATTATTAGAATAATAATACGAGTGATCTCCTATCACTAGGGTTTACAACCTTGAATCTCTTTTTTCTAATTCGTACTTCTATCATGTATATAAATCTAAACCTAGGCAATCCTTTTATAGACTAAGGATTCCTTTACAAGATAACTATCAATCTAATTCTATATGATATACACAATATCTTTTCCATATTTATCTACTTATACAAATCATAAACCGTACTAACTTCTTCAATCAGCAGTCTTAACTGCTCATGTCTTCAACACTCTTCAGTAGTCTTAACTTCCACCTTCAACAGTTCTAACTGTTACCTCCAACAGTCTTAACTGCTTAAGCTTAGTTTCCTAACAATACTCCCCTAAACTTATGATTTCTATCCAAATCACTAAGTTTCTTCAAATTAAGCTTCTTCTTCTTAATGCTGAAAATTCTTTCAAACACCTATCAAGCAAATCTTTTAGATCTAGCTTTCACTTCCTGTGCAAGGTTGAACATCTTTGTTACTAGCATATCAGCCATTTCAGACTCTTCATTAGCTTCTAGTTTTGCATATGTCAGCATAGTCAAAACACCTGGTCTGAGTGGATAATGTTTTTCAACCAGCATATATATCTCTATTCCATCCTTGGTAGACACCCTGTGTACTCCACACATTCCAAATAACTTCCAAGAGATATCCTTGACTTGTGCTTGAAATCTCCATATCGACTCTCCACCATCTGGTTCATAAATTCTCTTCAATTGAACCCATAGTTCTTTGTCTTTATCTTCAACAGGATCAATATCTCTGAATTTTTCTTTCACTAAGCTCCAAAGTTGATTTAGATCTTCTCTGTCAAAGCCTTTGAGTAAATCTTCAAACAACTTATATCTTTCAGAAATATCTCCAAGTCTAATAATCTTCCATCCCTTCATTCTACCATCAGTAAACACTTCCCAGTCAATGATTGGATGCTTTACTTACAAAGGTTTAATGTAAGAAGACTCTGGAATAATCATCATCATGCTTCTGATCTTCTCATTAGTTAACCCTTCTTCATCAGACTTTTGTTTCTTAGCAACTTCTGATTCCATAGTTTCTGCTTCCCTCTTCTTACCTGTTTTGATACTTCTTCTTGGAGAATTCAAAATAGCATAAGTTTCACAGAATTCTTTTTCAATTATAGCATAAGACTTTCCCTTGAAATCATTCATGGAGTAATTTGCTGAGTTCTTCAAATAATGCTTCATATCTTCAACAAGTTCCTTCTTTGTTGGCAATCTTGTCTTGTACCCTGACTTCTGTCTTTCTCTTATTCTATGAATCAGATCTTCCCACGTTGCAACTCCATTCTTCTTGAGTATGAATTCTTTAAGCTCCTCTGTCTTCTCTTCTTCATTCAACTCTTTATCTTTAAGAATCATTGAAGCTTGTGCTCTTACAATCACATCAGAATCCAGAAAATATTGTAACTGTTCATTGAACTCTTCTTGATTTACTTCATTTGATCTTTTTCTTTCCATGAATTCAGCTATATTTCTTATATCATCAGCAGCCATTTTCCTTGCAAATTCTTCATCATGAGCAATCTGAGCTTATTTAGCTTCCTCACCAGCCAAATCTTCTTCTACCAATTGCCTTGCAACTTCTGCATCATGATCTATCTGTTCTTGAGTTTTTGGTTTCAACCTTTTAAGCCTTTCAAGTTCTTGAGCAGCAGCCACTTCTTCAGATGTCATAGGCTTCTTCCCTTTATCTGCTCTTCTCATTTCATAAACTTGTTCAGCAGAAGTTTCTTCAGTTGGAACTGCTTGATATTCTTTCTCAGCAGTTTGAACTGTTTCTTGCTCTGTCTCAGCAGTTTGAACTGCTTCTTTATTTGGAACTGCTTGATGTGTCTCAGCTGTTTCTTCATGAACATGACCAGAACCTGAACCAATATCAAAACCTTCATCTTGTTCAGAACCTTCTTCATACCTCCCCTGAGATGCTGATCTATCCTTACCTTTACCAAATTTCCTCCCCTGTTTGGAAGAATTTTCATCATCCCCGTCTGAACCATCTGAATCATCATCATCAGAATCATCATCCATTATCACTCTTGCCCTTTTCCTCTTCAACTGTTCTTCAAGCTGCTTCACCCTTTTTGTTAACTTTGTATAGACTTTGGCAAAAGTCTCCTTGTGAGCTTGGAATTCCTCCTTGGTTTCCTTTAGCTCCTTCTCCAAAGTGTCAACCTTGGCTACTAACTTGGTACATAAAGCCATCAATTCAGTTTGTGAAGAACTACCCTCATCACTTCTAGCTGTATTACCTGCTATGAGAGGTGAATCTTTGGGCAAGGATTCAGTCACAACCCTAGTTAGATTAGGTTTAGACCTTCTCCTATAAGTGATGGGTGGTTGTTAGGTTGTTTCAAATTCTTGAGTGGATGTGTGATGGGGATCAGTTGGAACTGCTGAACCTTCACCCAACTCAGTTTGAATCATTTAAGGAAACAATGGAACTGGTTTCCCTTCAAAAAGTCTACTAGCCATAGCCATATTTTGAAAAACCTTTGATTGTAGACTAGGCGTAGCAAAAATTTCAGTTGGTTTTGTAAGCAGGTTTTTCTTTTTATTTAAAATTGTTTGAACAAACCTGGGATACATTAAAAACTTTGTTTTACTGTCAGCATTTGATGCCATACCCTTAAAAAATATTTTGAAAAGTTAAAAACTCTGTTTGTAGACAAGCAAATGAGAGCAATAGCAATATTGCTACTGAACTGTTCCCAAGCAGTCTTTTTATTACTTAAACAACATAGAAGAGTATGTATCAAAAATCTCCATTGGGGTGAAAAACATGCCTTTTGAAAAGTCAATTTATGTTTAGATGTATTATACCCCATGTTTGTAAGTTCTTCCCAAATTTTAGTATTTAGCATAGTGTGGATACCATCTGAGTCATTTAATTTAAGATGTCTCCTAAGTATAGACTCGGTAACAACAAATTTAATGCCATCTACTTCAGAATAAAGTTCTAAGTCTCCGTCATCACTTGTCAAAATAGATGAATTCTGCTAGAACTGTGTGATGTGCGAAACATAAAGAGTAGGAGAAACAATTAGAGCATACCTTATGTGAGAGTGGTTGAGAAAGTCCACAACCTCATAAAATTTCGGCCCATCTCCTTGCTCTGTTTTCTCTAAAAACGCAACCTGATTGTGACGCTTAACAAATTTCAAAACATCCATTCTTAGCAGTAAATATTAGTTAACAGCCGTGAATAGTAATAATCTTGAGTGGAAAGATAGAAGATGAAAGCAATATTGAGAGTTTATGGAGAGAGTTGTAGGGTTTCAAGTTGACCGACTTAAAGAATATGGTAACTATTTATTTTAGTATAAGAATATAATAGAATAAAAGTTAAAATATCTATAAGATGATCCCTCGAAATCCATAATTCATCCAGTAAAAATCGCAACAAACCGCCAACGGCTAGTTTTTACCCCAAAATTAATTACTGACACGTCAGTCATAACGGCTAGTTGAACCGTACCAATATTTTGTACTACCCGTCCCAACTGTTGAAAAAATTTTGTTGATCCGTACCAACTTTTTCAAATAGAATTTTAAAATACCATGGCTCAAACATAGTTTTTAGCAAACTATCAACTATCAACGGATTTGATATGTCTTTACCAATAGCCGTTTGCTTTGGACTAGCCAACT
Source organism: Artemisia tridentata subsp. tridentata (assembly GCA_021014915.2). NCBI lineage: Eukaryota > Viridiplantae > Streptophyta > Magnoliopsida > Asterales > Asteraceae > Artemisia > Artemisia tridentata. The sequence continues at coordinate 13,510,743 of CP139501.1, read as the reverse complement.
CTTTACATTTAGATATGGTGAGCTGATAACCATACAATTTTTGGTAAATTGTCAACCATCAACGGATTTGATTAGTCTTTACCAGAAACCGTTTGCTCTGGACTAGTTGGTTCTTATGTGGATAAGACATGGTGAACCAATTACCATTTGTTGTATGCAAAGATCACATACTAATCTTCAGAACACCATTTAGTCCAAAACATCAAGCATTCTTAATCCCTTGGTGTTTTCTCTCCAATTCTGCAATTATTAGTCCAAAAACAAAGAAACAAAATACAAGCATATGACTAACAATGCACACAACAAGAAAAATTAATTTCCTTGTGAAACCCAAGCCAAAACAGACTTAGGCTTTCCTCTAGCATCAACATAATTTCTTCTTTTCAAAACAGTCTTAGCACCATTGGGTTTAATTGGTCCCCATACCCAACATGCTGAAGCATTCACTCCATTACCCACGTTTCCCTTAATAGTGTTTTTTTTCACACCAGTACCAATTACCCTGCTAGCAGTTGGAACTGTTGGCTTGGCAGTTGTTACCTTAGGTTTCCAAACTTGGTTTTTCACCACTGCTTTCTCATAAAAAGTTCTTTTACCAGTTTTGTATGATGGTTTAAAAACATTTATTGGATTTTGAACTGGTGGCCTTGGGTGAATTTGTCTCATAGGTCTGACAGTCTGAACTGCTGGTCTAGTAGTTTGAACTGCTTTAGGTCCAAACCTCAAAAGAACTGATCTGGGTATCATCTTGTCATTCCTAGGAAGAGTTTTAGGTCTTTCTAGACACATGCTTTTGTTTGAATACCCTCTAACATACTTATCACAAAAAGCTGCAAGATGGTCAAAGCTACCACAAGAGTAACAAGCTTTCCTATAGCAAACAAAATCCTTTCCTAATTGGTGGGATTTGAGGTCATTCAAATTCCTCTAGTTACCTCTTGGCTTGTTTGTGGTCCTATACATCTCTGCATACCTAACTGTTGGTCTAAAAGGTTTGACATTTGATCTAGGCCTAACAGTCTCAAGTTTAACCATCTTTGGAACTTTTGGTTCCTCCACTTTAGCACTAACAGGCTTAACCACAGCCTGATCATCCTCATCATCAGAGATCCATTCCTCAATGGTTGGAGCATCTGAGTCCTTAGGTGAGGACCTATCAGAAGACACTTTGTCCTCAGATAGTGATTTATCACTTGCACTTTCAAAAACAGGTTTATCAACTACATCCTTCTTGGGTTGAGGACCATAATTAAGCACAGGTAATTGAAATTCAGGGAGTCCTGTATATTCTAAGTCTACACCTTTGGGTGATGGAATTCCTCTATAAGGAGGTGGAACTGACTTATATCCTAGGCCTGACTTAGCTTTATTTTGGATCTGACTCTCAATTATCTTTTGAACACCTTTTGATGTGTATTCTAGTGTGTCTACACTCATCTGAATGTTCTCCTTAGCTTTCTTAACATGTTCTAACTCATGTTTTAAAACAGTAATTTCATTCTCTCTAAACATTAAGTCTCTCTTAACAATAATCATATCATCAGAAAACTTAGACTCATTGTTTTGATAATGAACAATTTTTTCTTCTAACACAGCTAAAGCTCTCTTATGATTTGCTAAGCTAAAAGCAGTTTCAACTAATTCTTTTCTCTGATTCTCATATCTTGTTTTAAGTGTTTCTAGATCTTTTAAAGCTTCACAAGATTTAGAACATTTTGAAACTTGTACCTCAGAATCTGAGAATGCCATGAGAGCAACCTCTGTAGATGCTTCAGCTTCCTCCTCTGCAATATAGCTCCAGTCAAATCCTAAGCCATCAATGGCAACCATGGCTTTTGAGCTTGAATCAGTAACCTCCACAACTCTTGACTTGTTTCCATATGCTCTACTCTTTCCATCTTGTTGACTTGGCAATCTGCACTCCCTTGAGTAATGACCTTTCTTGTGGCAGTTGAAGCACTTAATCTTGGACTTGTCATACCCTGCAACATCATTACTGTTTATGACAATCTTCTTGCCAGTCTTCTTCAAGAATCTCTTAGCTCTCAAACTGAGAAGAGAGAGCTGCCACTTAATATCCATCTCTTCAATATCATCTTCATCAATCTCTTGAAGATCTGAATGAGTCAACATACTTCCATTGTGCTGAGTAGTCAGAAAAGCATAATAAGTATCATCATTCAAAAGTCCACTAGTACTGCTTGAGGTGCTAGCAGTACCAAGATTTGCACTAGCAGTACCAACTGCTCCACCAACTTGCACTTCTTCATCTGGACTTGAAGAACTGGGAGTTGATACAAAGGCCAAATTCCCTGAGCTTGAGCTTGAACTTGATCCAGCAGACTTCTTAATCTCATGTTCAACAATTTTGAAGTTGCTATATAGATCCATTAAGCTCATGGAATCTATATCAAGCTTGTTTTTCCATACTACCACATGCATAGCCCATTCAGCTGGTAGACTCCTCAGAAACTTAGAGTTGAGATCTTCCTGAGGCATCTCAATTCCTAAAACAACCAATTGACTCACCTGTTTTTGAAGCCTATTGAACATATGATCCAACGACTCATTGCTTGTTGCAGTAAAATTCTCAAACTAATGCTTGAGAAGGGTCTTCTGGGTTTTCTTGGTGGCTTCATTCCCACCATATCTTGCAACAATAGCTTCAAAAAGAGATTTAGCACACTTGAACTTACTAAAATTCAGCAACTGATCATTGGGAATAGTAATCAGCAGCAAACTTCTAGCCTTAACATCATTCTTGTATCTTGCCTTCTCTTCATTAGTGGTTGGCTTTGTCTGCACTGTACTCTCAGATTTACCATCAACAACAGTTGTTGTTGTTACAGGTGTAAAAGAGTTTCCATCTTCAATGATCTCCCACAGTGCATAGTCTTGCACTTGGAAAAACTGCTCAATACGAAGTCTCCACATGTCGAACTCATTAGGTTTAAGCATAGGAAGCTTAGCAGCAATGTTGGTTGTGGATGGTGTTGTTTCCATGTCCATCTTTGTTCTTCTCGGATCTTCTAAATCTATGTATCAGCAAACCTGGCTCTGATACCACTTGACCGGATCTACACACACTCCTTGTGTTAGATGTGATACTAAGAATTATGCTTAGTCTAGCACGCGGAATTTACTAGCTAGCACTTAGAAGACTTTATGTGTTTTGTATGATTTGAATGAAAACAAAGAACACAGAATAATAACCTTCAACGATTCAATATTATTAGAATAATAATACGAGTGATCTCCTATCACTAGGGTTTACAACCTTGAATCTCTTTTTTCTAATTCGCACTTCTATCGTGTATATAAATCTTAACCTAGGCAATCCTTTTATAGACTAAGGATTCCTTTACAAGATAACTATCAATCTAATTCTATACGATATACACAATATCTTTTCCATATTTATCTACTTATACAAATCATAAACCGTACTAACTTCTTCAATCAGCAGTCTTAACTGCTCATGTCTTCAACACTCTTCAGCAGTCTTAACTTCCACCTTCAACAGTTCTATCTGTTACCTCCAACAGTCTTAACTGCTTAAGCTTAATTTCCTAACACTCCTACCCTTGGAAGGCCTTAATAACTTTCACCCATAGAAGTTTCGGATTAGAGATAAATCTCCAATGCCACTTATGGAGAAGGGCAAGATTAAACGAATTTAAACCGCCTATATCCAAGCCGCCTTTATCGAACGAAGATAAGACATTAGACCATTTTATCAAAGAAAAATTTTTTGAATCTTGGGAGGCCCCGCGCCGCAACCCCCCCCCCCCCCCCCCCCCCCCGAAAAAAAAAGAACATAGCACGAATACTTTCCAATGCCTTTAAAACAGATTCAGAAACTTTGAAGATAGAAAGGTAATAAATCCCAAGACTTCCAAGGACGGCTTTAATTAACGTGAGACGACCCCCTATAGAAAGAAGATTTGCTTTCAAGGATGAGAGCCTCGAGAGAAATCGGTCTAGTAAGAGCTTCCAATTTGAGGTAATATTCATAGTAGAACTGATTGGTAACCCAAGATATACAAATGGAAAGGAACCCGATGTACATCCCGAATTATTTGGCATAAGAGAAACTTCTTCTGCTGAAACTCCAATACCATAAACATTTGATTTACGAATATTAATTGCGAGGATTCTGATACACTTGGTAGGATGTTAGTCCTTTATAACGTGTGTATATGATACTTTGAGTGAATATGATTAAGTATGCGAAATCTACTTAACCACACTTAGAAGGATATTGTTATTGGAAATGGAACAGTGATGCTTGTGTAATGAACGATGAACATAGAAAATATAACACCAAACGATTCAATATTATTGAGAATAATACGAGTGATCTTCACTATCACTAGGGTTACAAACCTTGAATCTGTATTACAAAGAAAAACTATTTTCTATCTTGTTCTATCAACTCAGTTAGTTTTTCTAATTAGTTACACATTAAGCACTTTTCAACACTTAGACACTTTTTCTAACTAATGTCTAACTCTCTATATATATGAAATATCTAAGCACATGCACACTTGAGTGTTTGACTACTTGCTAGCTTGTGTGTGTCAGTAGCAAAGATATAACTTGTATCTTTGTACACAACTGGTTGACTGATCACAAATCAAAGATATTATCTACCGTATATCTTTGACTTTTATACACAAATATCTTTTTCATACTTATCCAGTCAGCAGTAGAATACACGATACTTATCACTTCAGCAGTAGTATCTGATACTTTAGCAGTAGTATTCTTGCGGCAGCAGAATCTCTAACACTAGCAGTAGAATGAAATACACTAGCAGTAGAATGACACTTAGTGTATTTCCTTGAGCAAAACTAACCTTGTGAACATTTAATTCCCAATACTAATCTTCAGAACATTTAATTCCCAACAATGCTCCCCTAAACTTGTGATTTATCCCAAATCATCATGTTTCTTCTGAATTAAATTAGGATTGTGAGAGTCTTCCAAACACTACATAGTCAGGCTCTTGATCTAAGCTTTCCTTTGTTCTGTAAGACTAACTATCTTTCTGTCTAACTCATCTGCTTTCTGTGAATCTCTTTCAGCAATAACATCATCTTTCTTTGTCTTGAACACAAGCAGTACCTTGAATAAAAGATGGTGCAATTTCCTTGGATGGAGTGTTGGTCACGTTTAGATCTTAAACACACACACGTTAAGACAATAAGAACTCGTACTACTATCTATATTAATAAGCTACGTATGAAAATAACCAATAAGCTAATAAGCTAAACTAGAGAAGAGAACTAAGAAGAGAAGAATAAGAATGATAGGCTTTTCAATTGATCAAACATTACACAAGCATAGCTTCCGCACAATGCATGAAAAACCGACAATAAGAGTGCACCCCATGCCTTGTATTTATAGGCAATGGGAGGGGAATCATTCTAGGAATATTCCCATGCATGTGATTAACATGAACTATCTAATGTGACCGGTCCATGGATTACTAATGGACCGGTCCATAATTACAAACAATATAATCCTATTAAACTTGCAACATTATAAATGAACAAGACTTGTAAATATTTAAAACATGTTCCTAACAATCTCCCCCTAAGTCTTGATCATCAATGTTGCCCGACGTCTTCTTTGCTTCTTAGGCTTCCGACGTCTTTATAATCTTTGGTTCTTTGTTCTTGTGTAATGATGATATGATATTGTCTCTATCTGCCAATCTCCAACGTCTTCTCGTCTTCTCCATCATGCTCATATGTCTTAGACTTGTTTTCTGCAACTTGTTCTCACTTTTCAATCTTATAACTTGAGAAAGGTTGATTTGCTTGAACTTTTGACTTTACTATATCATATGTTGAACTTTTGATGTCACTGAGTCTTTGAGAGAACATTTCTTCATGGTATGAACATGATGGAGTCTTCATGGTCGAACTCCAGCTCCTCAGCAGCAGCAGCAGCAGCAACAGCACGAACCAACCGGTACTTACAGGCTCAGACTTGAGATCATCAACAGCATAGTGTGAAGACTTTCTCAAATCCTAACCCAGACCGTTCTGAACCGGATTCCCCCGAAAGGGATTACACGGACACACCGAAGTGCACCCACGATTCAGTGAGTCGCTGGAGATCACCCCACGACTGTAGACCGTTTGGAGCAAACACTAAGCGTAACCCACAAGGAGTTACCGAAGTGACCTGCTGACAGAGTTGTTTGATGTTGCTCTGGCAGGATTTCCATTCAATCATTGATAATCACAAATGTGACTTTTCTCATGAATGTTCTTTGCAGATTGCTGAGATCTGCGAAGGACACTTTTCCTAAATTTACAGCTGATGCCCATGATATAGAACACCAGAGTAATTCTAAGTGTACCTAAGAGATCTTTTGATGAATCTCATGGCTCTAGACTCAATTTGTGCACATTTGTTTGGTCATTGGAGGCGTGGAGCAGATTGTCTCCTTTTCAATATCAACACTCTCGTAATGAGAGGTCAATAGATTATGAAGGGTTCTCCGTGTGAATGAAACAAATGTCTTTTGAGAGACACTTGAGTGGCTAAGAAGGTTTATTAGTGCGTCACTGGGTCCATGACGTCTTTGGTCTTTAATACCGGTGATGCTCATCAACCAGTAGATTATGAATTGAACCCGGTGTCTGCCCTAAGGTTGAACAAATGGAGGGCTATTTCTTTTCACCCTTTTCTTTGATTTTCTTTTTAATTCTTCAACCCCTTCTTTCTCCGTTCATTCATTTTCTCCTTTTTTATATCATACCTAGGACTTTCTAGTTCTAAACTATTGGTATTGTCCTTGGGTAGATCCCTCCGGCTCTGGCGGATCATAGGACGGTTTTCCCTAACCTTAGTCACCTTATAACTCCATGACTATCCTAATGATGCCATATAACCAAAACCTTTGAAAATCTCTCAAAGTGTCGATAATTGTAATGGACATTTTGTTGACACCTTGAGAGTTTGATGATTTTCAGAAATACTCCCCCTTAACATGTGCGCATAAGTAATAAATTTGAAATTTGCACATGCCGGAAAGAGTTGGCACTTTTGAATTGATTGACTTTCAATGAACCTGATCGTCGCGAGACACGCTTACATCACCAGTTAGACTGGCTTGAAATTATTACCCGTCCAGATCAGATTCAAAGATTATCGCTCGAAATTGGTACTTTCTACTCAGACACGTCCTTTGCGAGACACGCTTACATCACCAGATAAACTGGCTTGAAATTATTACCCGTCCGGGACATGTCCTTTCGACTACTGACTTTCCTATTCGTCAATTCGAGGGTCAATTCTGAGTTTGAGCACACGAGATTCCAGCAAATGAGACATCATATTTTAATCATCTGTTTCTTCTCCCCCTCAAAAATAGCATACTCATGATGTTTTTGGAAAAACGTTTATGATTAAAATATGCTGTTTTTGAGTTTTAGGGAAGAAGTTTCAAGAACTTTGATACTTCTTTTTGAACAAAGATTATATTTTTCAAATACTCCCCCTGGACGAGGGAATACTTGTCCTTATGAGCAGAATGTTTGAAAAACGTTGGAAAACATTCTGATTTTAATTATGCTCATAAGTAAGAAGCTTTCGCTCCTTTTTCAGGATTGAGGCACTGAAGCGTACCTCAGGGTCCTTTCTTTGGGGTCCGGGTTGTACACTGTTATGTGTGCACAAGCCGTAATATACAGGCCAATTATGGAAAGAAGAATGATATGATGAAATTTGAGAATTGATTCTTACATCATCCACCTTTACCAAAAGTTGTGAACACTGGGTCAGTTCGCTGAAACAGTCTGATGGCGAATGGCGGACGACCCCCAACATAGCTCTCGAGCCTCCTTATCTGATCCCGATGATATAACCGTTCTTCCATCGTCCGAATAAATTCTTTTACTTGTCGCAGCTCTTTTGAATTCCATCTTCTGGATTTTCCCAACATCGAATCTCGAACTCTATTAGCTAACCCATCACGTACACTCTTGAGGGTATCATCACAGAACTTGTGAATTTCAGTGAATGCCATGAATCGGTGAAAATCAGTTGTGCTTCTGTAGACAAACCCAAAATTTGGACGATGTAGCATGGTGTACTGAGGATCCTTATTGCTGTTTAGAAGAAACTGTGGTTCAACAAGATTAAGCTGAGTCTGATAACTTTCCACACCAAGCTGGAGATCTTCTACACGTTCTTTGATGATGGTTCTCCTGATGTAATGACAGAGGGAAGTACTAAGTGCATATCGAAGCTCATTGGTCAGATGCTGCAATTTGCCTTGGACCTTCATTAGATACATGTCTTCGATATCATTTAGATTTAGATCAGGAAAATCCGCCTCAGAGAATTTGTAAAGATTGTTATCGATTCTTCTTACTGTGATCTCTTCTAGAAATATGTAATCGCATCTTCTTGATCCACTTATATTGATGACTGCCATTATTCTGAGATCACTGTAAACTGGTTCTTTTGATTTCTGAAGGACAAGTTTGTACTTGTACCAGCTTTGTCTTTTAGAGTACCAGTGATGAATCCCCAGCTCTGCATCACGATCATATTTGACGAGCTGTTTAACAAACAGTTTGCTGTTGATAGCTGCCTCTTCAATAGCTGATTGTGTGTAATGAGCAGCTGGTGTGAAAGTGATCGATGTAGCGTACTTTGTTGTCCCTTGAGCTCCATTCTTTAGAAGTTCCAGGTCTTTGTTGAAGAACATTAGAAAAGGAATTTCCGAGTGATGATGTCTTCGAATCACGGTCAGTGGCTTGGTCCAATCAGTGGTGATTGGTTGATTCTTGCCAACTTGCCTGACGATGTCTGGACTAGCCCAGTCAAAGTCACTTGACATTGCCCGTGCAATGTTTTCAAGGTGATATTCGAGTTCTGCTGCACTATTGGATTTGTTCTTCAGAAGAAGGAAAGCATCATTCTTGATCCGACGAAGTTCTTTCTTGGTCATTTTTTTGATATTGAGAGTTCTTTTAATTTCTTGAGTAACAGCAAAGGTGCTGTCTTCAACTCGTGAAGCTTCGTCAGTCTGAACTTGAGCGCTTACAAGATGATCGAACCATTCATTTCCTAGCACATCCGTATCATTATCCAGCCATGAGACAACCGTTGGTCCGGTAGATGACTTTCTGCTGTGTGAAGGCTTGGACTTGGATGGCTTTGACTTAGGTGACGGTGATGGTGATGGTGAATGAGGTTGATCATCGTGTGGCTGGAATTCCATATCTTCATTTGTGAACTGTTCATTGTGATGCTCGGTTTCAGTTGGACCAGAGGATTGATGTTTGGGAGGTTGAGATGATGGTTTATGTTCAGTTGGCTCCTGTATGTGAATCCCTGACCCGCCTTTGTGTTTCTTTTGTGCGGGTTTAGGGTCCTGATCATCCTCATCATCTTCTCGAATCCGTTTTCCTTTGTCAGCAGTTTCTTTGCAGGACTTTTTCTCAATATGTGCTTGAAGAGCCGCAATCAGGTTAACTTCTTCTGGAGAAGGAGAGGTGATTTCAAATAGTCGGTCGAGAAGCACAAGCTCGATGTACTCAGTGGAGAGTTCAGGAAGTGGTTTGGGTTGTGAAGAAGAAGAGACAGCTTCTTTGATCTTTTCGTCAAGTTGTGCATCAATATGATCATTTATATTCTGTTGAAGATCAGGAAGAAATTGCTTAACAAATTTCTTTGCCTTGCATGTCATATGATCTTTGACGTTGAAATCAAGAAATTCATCTATCTGTTTCTTGCTTTTCTGCATTTCTTCCATTTGCTGAGACAACTTCTTGACCAAGCTTTCCATTTCTGCCAATTTTGTTGTAGCTTGGTTGTCTCGTTGAGCTTGTGCTCTCTTGACAGCCTTTTTAAGTTTTTTAGCTGCAGGAGACACAACTTCGACTTTGGTTACATGGATGATTCTTCTCTTGCTCTTTCCTTTGTAGGCCTTGAGAATGTTTTCAGAAACCGTTGCTTTTGATTTAGGTTTTGGTGATGAAGATCGCGAAGATGATGGCGTGAGAGAAGGGATTGGTTCATCAGATTTAGTATTGGATTCCTCTTGAGGTGAGGGTGGAGGTGTAGGATTCTTCGGTGGTGACCCAGGAGGTGTCTCGGGTGAAGAAGCAGACGAGGGCTGAACTGATGGTTGTTCTTGCTGCTGTTGTGGGTTATAAACAACCATAGTCAGTGCAGATTTGGCTGTGTCTTTTGGAGGGGAAGGAGGAGGTGTTGGAGTGTGAGAACGAAGATAGCTATCTGCTTCCAGGTTAGCTTGAGCATCCTCCTTACTTTTCCTTTCTTCCTCTTGTCTTCTCTGCTCTTCAAGATCTTTGGCTGCTTTAATTGTTTGATCTCCCAGAATATCTTCTTCTTCTTCTAAGTTCCAATCTTCATTATCATCATTGCGTGTTTGTTCCTCGGGATTGTCATTAAACATAGAATCAGAAATATCCTTGTCAGATAACACAATGTTGCTATCCTGATCTTTTTCCTTTTCCTCCTGAGATGGTGCTCCCAAGTCGGGTTGATTAACCGAACTTGTTTGCTGTGAAGAGACCTTTGTTGATTCAGCTCCAGACCCTCCGGGTTGATTAACCGGATCGTCTTGGGTCGAAACTGCTTTAGGAACATTTTGTGATCCTCCAACTCCATGTGTTCTTTCATACTCCCTCTGTTCTTCCAATACTTTCTTTGCTCTACGCTCTTCATCTGCTTTCAATGATTTGAGACTTTGTTTTTGTGCATTCTCCTTAGAGATCTGATTGTGAAGTTCAGCTTCTTCTTCAGTCATGAAGACACGTTCTTCTTCAGATTCAGATGATTCAGAGTTAGATTCTGTGTCTTCATCAACGATTCTATATGGTTCTGGTTTTGGCTGTGGTTTGCTGGGTACTCTCCTCTTGATGAATGTTGATGTTGGATGTTTTCCTTTTGGTTTAGAGATACTTGAGGCACTTCCTATCTTAGTCTTACCTTTTGAACGAGTCTTTGAAGACTTAGGTTCTTCAACCATCTTGGCAAGACCTACACAACGTTCACGATATGCTAGATCATAATCATGATAAGCTTTTGTTTCTCTAACCTCATCTGGCATCAAAAATTCTGGCAACCTTGCACCTTGCTTTCGTGTACTCTCCTTCGGGAAATAAACTTTGCCCAATGTTTTATCCATGCTATATTCATGAACTTCTTGATCTGTAGGACGTTTATCAAGGTCTTCATGTTGATCAAGTAAATAGCTGATAAGAACTTTGGTGAATCGAACAAATGGGATTTTCTTGAACATTTTACGCTGTAAGTACATTATATCATCCCAAATAAGAGCAGCAAAGTCAATGGGTTCTTCGTTTAGAAATCCCCACAAGACTTGAAGATGAGCCAGTCTAGGATGCTCGAACCCACTATCTCTTCCAGATATTGAATGTGTTACGATGAAGAAGATAGTCCTCCAGGGTTGAGGAATGTATCTGGCATTAACCTTGGAGATTGTGGTTAGTGGTGTATCAGGCTGAACATCATAACCAATATCTTCCAGGAATTGCATGACCTCTGACTCTGAAGGTGTTGGGTGGAATCGGGCAGCAGCTTCAGGTGCCTCTGGAAGTTTCAAGGCTTTTCTGAGAGTAGCAGGTGTAACTCTGATTTGCTTCCGATCCAGTGTGCAAGTAAAGTACTTGTCATCATTGCTTTTAGTGAAGGTATCCCAGAATTGATGAATATATAGCTCTGGAATGGTGTCTGAGCTGTCAAGAATATCCCTGCATTTGTGAGCTTTGAGAATCTCTATAGCAATCTGACAACTTGGATCAGAACATTTGATTTTGTCCAATTCTACCCGTGAATTGTTCTTCCCTATTTCCAGAGTATACCCACGAGGAAAGACTTCTTCTTTGGTAAGAGCAGGAAGTGGTTGTTGTTGGGAAGATGCCATTGATGTGTATCTGAATCAACAATCATATACAAGTATACAGAATGCATGTTTGTTAGAAAATTGTTAGTTTAAAGAACAACACATGGCACCCTATTGTATTTATGATTAGTTGATACATGCTTGGTCAAAGAATTTATCAAAATTTAACCAAATTCAATAAAACTTGATAAATTTCAATAAGTATATAAGAATATACCTAAGGAAATTGATTAAATTCTATATCAGATCACAACTGCGATAATCAAAGACAACTGCGATAATTAAAGACAACTGCGATAACTATAACAAATGCGATAACTATAACAACTGCGATAAATATCCAATCAAGATAACAAATCCAACTGCGATATTTATCCAACTGCGATAATCATCCCATCTGCGATAATCATCCCAACTGCGATAATCATCCCAACTGCGATAATCATCCAACTGCGATAATTATCCAACTGCGATAATTATCCAACTGCGATAATTATATCAATCAAGATAATTAAACCAATCAAGATAAACAATCTCAACTGCGATAATTATCTCAACTGCGATAACTATCACAACTGCGATAACTACCACAACTGCGATAATTTTGGCCAACTTCGATAAACTCTAATACAAGAGTTTACGAACACTTTTGACGATGAACAAACACTCAAATCTTTATCGTGATTCATTATAACTCATGGTTTATGTCCACAGATATTCACAATCAACTTAGATGACTATTATGAGCATTTGGACTAAGTTATAACATTAACGAACCACAAATTTTCAAGAATCAAATCTGCTAGTGTTCATGTTCTTCTTAAACCCTAAAACCTAATTAAATCACTTAAAGTGTTTCTGGGTATGATCCAAGCATGGCAATAATCAATTAAACATCAGACAACAACTTTTCAGTAAACACATTACACAATAACGCATTCACTAAGTTTTCCCCAAATCGTTGCTAAAACCCTAAAATTCAATTCGATTAATTTGAGGTTTCTGGGTATGATTAAGCATGCAATATAGGTTCCCTATCATTGTATAAGTGTTATCGTGCAATCATTTTCAACACAAACACTCTAAATCAATATCCCCAATTTTAACGCAAACCCTAGAACTAAATGTCTCAATTTTGGATGTTCTAGCCGTTGGATCATGATACCGTTCAAAACCATGTTTTATAATAACAATATAAACATAATAGTACTCACAAAAATCAAAGATCTTGTTCGGATTGGCAGAATCAATGTGAACCGTTGATGATGGTGGGTGGGTTGTATTTACTTCGGTTGGTGAAGAATGGCAGTGTAATAACTGCGGTATATTAAATTTTCCAACTTAAATATCTACCAATGATTTTTGCAATTATTACACATATAGTCCCCTAACCTTAGAAACTTTGAAATTCTAGTCCTAAACCACCATCAAACTAAGCACTAAGTCTCATTTATCACATTTTAGGCACACAACATTTCTATCTTGACATCTTATCACCAAAAACTTGTGAAACAACAATTTCTGAAAATATGCAAGTACAATTTTAAGATTTTGGAAAAATTATGTCTCCCCCTCAACACGTGTTCAAAAAATTGAAAAATGAACCAAGTGTTGGAGAAGGAATTGTACTTGCAACTTTTTTTTTTTTTTTTTTTTTTTTTTTTTTTTTTTTTTTTTTAATATATATTTACAAAGATAGTTTGGATATTTGACTCATTTATTTGTTTTTGAGAAAGTTTGTTAATTCTTGAGGAGTCAAACATCGCATTCCAATTTGATGAACCAATTTCACAAAACGTTCATGAGGTAAAGCTTTCGTGAAAAGATCCGCCAATTGGTGTTCCGTTCCCACAAAATACAGCTCAACGGTACCCTGCTCCACATGCTCCTTGATGAAGTGATATCTGAGAGCGATGTGTTTGGACTTGGAATGTTGGACTGTGTTGCATGAGATAGCTATGGCACTCTTGGAGTCGCAGTACATCGGGATTTTGTTAAATATGTAACCATAGTCCATCAGTTGTGATCGCATCCAAATGATTTGAGCACAACAGGCAGACATGGCTACATATTCTGATTCCGTGGATGATAGAGACGTACAATCTTGCTTCTTTGACTGCCAGGACACCAGTTTATCACCGAGAAATTGGACACCACCAGATGTGCTCTTCCTTGTATCAATACATCCCGCATGATCCGCATCTGAAAAAGCAGTTAGTGCAAAACCAGAATCCTTTGGATACCAGATCCCCAAGTGAATGGTTCCCTTGATGTATCGAAGGATTCTTTTAACAGCAGATAAATGTCTTTCTGTTGGGTTAGACTGATAGCGGGAACACAGGTATGTGGCAAATACAACATCCGGTCTGCTAGCTGTGAGATACATAAGAGACCCAATTATACTACGATAATTTGTAGGATCAGTGGGTTTCCCATGTAAATCAGCATCTAGCTTCGGGGATGAGGAGGCCATTGGGGTGTTATAGGTGTCACTAGTTGTCATGCCATGCTTTTTTAATATCTCTTGTGCATATTTAGACTGACTCAAGAATATACCACGAGGTGATTGGTGAACTTGTAATCCTAGAAAAAAGTTTAATTCACCGATCATGGACATCTCAAAGTTTTGTTTCATAAGTTTTGCAAAAGCGTTTGAGTACTTTTTATGGGTAGACCCAAAAATGATGTCATCCACATAAATTTGTACGATGAGAATGTCCTCCCCGTGTTTTTGTATAAACAGAGTCGGGTCTACAGATCCTTTAGTAAAATGATTAGCAAGCAAGAATGCAGCAAGTTTATCGTACCATGCCCTCGGGGCTTGTTTAAGGCCGTAGAGTGCTTTCTTAAGCCTGTAAACGTGTTGTGGATGTTCTGGATCAACGAAGCCCTCTGGTTGTGAAACATACACCTCTTCACGAAGTTGTCCGTTCAGGAATGCTGTCTTCACATCCATTTGGTAAACCGTGATGTTCTTATGAGCCGCGTACGCCAGAAACATTCGCACTGCTTCAAGCCTAGCCACTGGAGCAAATGATTCCTCGAAATCAATACCCTCTTCTTGGCTATACCCTTTAGCAACCAACCGAGACTTGTTCCGAATAACCGTTCCTTCTGCATCCAGCTTATTTTTCCAGATCCATTTTAAACCCACAACGTAAACTCCATCTGGTTTTTCAACGAGTTCCCAAACTTCTAATCTCTTGAACTGATCCAACTCTTCTTGCATTGATTCAATCCAATTGTCGTAAGTTAAGGCCTCTTTGATATTTTTCGGTTCAGATTGACAAACGGTGAGAGCGTAAATGCAGGTTTCACCATCTGTGTGGAGTTTCTGTCGTGTCATAACTGGTTTATCTGGATTGCCAATCACATTTACTAATGGATGATCCCTTGTCCATTTATGAGTTGATGGGTAGTGTTGAACGTTGTGATGATGATATGATGGGTCCATGTTGCTCGAGGATGATTCTCCGGAATCTGGAACAGTTGGTGGTGGAGCAAATGGATTAAAGAAGGCATTCCCGTCATATCCTGATGGTGGTGGAACATTGTTAGAAATGGGGGATGAATCTTCAACTGCTGCTTGAGGTGTTTTCTCCATTGTTGATGATGGTTCAGGTTGTGGTGCATCGGCAACAACTACTGTAGAGGTAGATGCTGATGGATCAGGTGCTTGATGTGGAAGTTGTTGAGCAGCGGAACGGGTGGAAGCATCTGATGCACTAGTAACACGAACGTCATCGAACATTGGTGCAAACAAATCTTCCAGATCCTTCCTGTTGAAAGGTAGGGGTGCAGATGAAGATTCAGGAAAGTTCAGACGGTTGTGTGCGGGTTCTAAGCGGTTTTGCTCAGAAGCCATTTCGGTGAGTTCATCAAAATTAGCGTGGATGGTTTCTTGAATATCCCCAGTCCGACGATTCCAAATACGATATCCCTTGGAGTTCTCACAGTATCCAACAAAGATCCCAATATCTGCTTTAGCCTTAAGTTTACCAAGATCATCCTTATCATTCTTCGGATAACACAAAGCTCCAAAGACGTGAAAATGGTTGATGTTTGGTTTTCTCCCTTGTATAATCTCATATGGTGTTTTGGTGTGTCTTTTGGTGATCATTGCACGGTTCTGAGTATAACAAGCAGTATTGACAGCTTCAGCCCAAAGATAATCCGGTAATTGAGCATTGATCAACATAGTTCGAGCTGCTTCCACGAGTGTCCGGTTTCGTCTTTCAACTACACCATTTTGTTCCGGAGTGCGAGCAATAGAAGTCTGATGAACAATCCCATGTTTCTCTGTGAAATCCCGAATGATTTGATTCTTAAATTCAGTCCCATTGTCTGTTCTGATGATGCGAACGGTGTTGCGGACTTGAACTTGAATTTTTGTGAGAAACGTGATAAGGATAGACGGAACTTGATCTTTAGTTCGAAGGAAATAGACCCAAGTCCATCTTGAGTAATCATCTACTATTACCAGAATATACTTCTTCCCGTTAATACTCTGAACGCGCATCGGACCACACAAATCCATATGAAGCAGTTGTAGGACATGGTCTGTGCTGTGTTCTGTTTTGGGAGGAAAATGGGCACGATGACTTTTCCCTTGTTCACAAGCAGAACACAAGTGATCCTTGGCATATCTGAACTTTGGTAGACCGTCAACTAATTTCTTCTTGGCAAGATCAGTCATGGTTTTAAAATTGAGATGAGACAATCTTTTGTGCCATAACCAAGCTTTCGTGGGATGAGCCTTGGAGAGTAAACAAATAGGAGAAGAAGCTGTCATGCCGTCAAAGGAGATAGAATACAGACTTGTTCCGCGTTTCCCTTTCATAAGGTCGTTCCCTTGAAGATCACGAATAAAGCATGTTTTCTCCCTGAATGCTACTTCCAAGTCTCCATCGCAGAATTGTCCCACGGAGAACAAATTATGACCGAGACCTTCAACATAATACACACGGCTGATTTCGATGTTCCCATTAATATAATCCCCATAGCCCATAATTGCAGCGAAGTGATCATTCCCGAATCTGACCGTTCCGATAAACTTTGCAACAAAGTTCTGAAGAAGTTTGAGATTGCCGGTCATATGTCGGGAGCACCCGCTATCAACAATCCAAAGGATGATTTGAATCACCTGCATCACAAACATCGGAAACAGGTGGAGAATTGATAACGGTTGGATCCGCTGGGTTAGTGACACAAGAGGTTAGTATTTTAGGTAACCATTTAAAATCAAAAGTGTTCTGTAACCAGCGTTGCCAGGTCCAACTAGTCTCTGCCTTTTTCCTAAGGTATGCACTAGGTGATTTTTTGGTCTTGGATTGGGGCTTTTCTATTTTTTCCTCAGAAACATCTAGTGGAGGCATCCCTAAAATGGATTTTGCAATGGTTTTAAGCCTAGAGGAAGCGCCACGAGTTCGTTTCTTTCTCTTAGTCAGCAAAGTTTTAGCAACACATTTTGTATGATCACCAGATAGTATGCTATGACGACAAAAAACACAAGTAGCATCAACCAAAACATCTGCATTAATATTTAAAAAGTTATCATCTGTTACATCATTCTTAGAACTAGACTCAGATAAGTGCAATTCTATTCCTGATGTTACATTTGTCTTATTCAAACTACTTTCTTGGACTTCTTCAGACTTAGATACTTCCTTCCTAGATTTCTTGACTCTATTCTTCTTCTGTTTCTTGTGAGTCTTGGAATGGTTGATCTTAGAGGTGGTTTCTAGTCCTGTGGAAGTACAAGTAGCTGAATCAGTGGTTGTGTCAGATGCTTGGGTATGTTCTTTGTTCACTACATACATTCCTGGAGCAATTTTATGAATGTTTGCTTTGCTATTGTCTAAAACTCTGATCTTCTTCTTTAAATCAATAATGATGTGTTGGAACTCTTGATTTTGTGAATCTAATTTCCGGTTTAGGTAGACTATGTCATTTCTGTTTTGAATAACTTCATCCAGGTCTTTTTCATTTTGAAACAGTTTAACTTTTAAGAAAGCCTTTGTTTCTTTGTTTTGTTCATGACTGTTTTGAAATGATAGAGATCCCATGAGATTTTGAAATTTGAGTTCAAATTCAAGACTTCGTTTTTGACACCAGTCCAACCGTTTTTGAAGATGAAAAACTTTGTTTTCCACATCACTATTGATCTGTCGAAGATGCTCATTCTCATGTACCAGATTATCAATTTCCATATTCAACATCTTAATATCCACAGCATGATCATTCACAAGTAAAGCATTACCAGATTCATAGAGCGAGTTCATAATCACAGAGACCACATCATAACACAAGACTTTTTCCAAGAGTCGATCATTTTCTTTTGCTAAAAATTTCTTTTGAAGTTTTTGACGTTGAACCTTGTCATCTTTAGCTTTGAAAATGGATTTCATAGATGCTAGTTCTGTATATAACTCCTCTTCCCATCTTGTTGCACCCTTTTTCAGATTTCTGACATGAGGAAGAATTTTCTTTTGAAGAATCTCCTTCTTTTCTTTCTGAACAGGAGAAAGAAAAGACGAGATAGGAATTTGAGAACTGAACTCAATTTCATTCTCCAAACGAGAAATGTCATCCATAAATGTCTGAAAATATCGAAGAACCCGACATTCTTTAGGCATTTGTGGATCAACAGGATCCTCTGTCAAACAATCTTTAAATTGTACACCAGTCATAGGATTAGAAATTATAGACGAGGGAGCACTTATGTTTGTGTATGTTAACGTTTGTTCTGGATGATCCTTAGGAGGAACAAATGATTTACTCAAATGAGGTCGGGCATTATAATCATAATGTACGTTTGAAAACTTTGTTTGTGAATTGGATCGACCCTCAATCTTGTTTTCAAGAAAATCGGTTTCTTCATCAACAGAATACATAACAACACGTTGAAAAGAATCATCTAACAGAAATGTTGCATTGTATAACTTAGGATTCTCTTTGAGTGCTTTGTGTAAATTGCGGGGTGTATCACTGCCAAGTGCAAAACTTACTCCTTTAGGACTTGGTTTTACAACATTTTTCTGAATTTGTGTTACAGAATTACCCGTTTTATACACAACGTTTTGAAAATCTTTGAGTTTGGTTTCCAAATCCAGAATTTGATCAAGATAGGAGTCAACACATTTCCTTGTGGCTTTCTTTTCTTCAAGAAGATCCTTCTGAGATGCAGAAAGCTCAGATTGAGTTTTCAACAACTCAGAATTTAAAGCATCAATTTGAATTTTAAATTCAAGTTGATCCTTTTCTTTCTGAGAGAAAAGCTCAGCTTTGGCAATGGTTAGCTCACGAACTTGACTTTCTAAATTTTGAACTTTTACATACTCTTGTTGGAAAGCCGTTTCAAAACCTTTTTCACGTTTATCTTGTTTTAGATATCCGGAAAGTTGTAATTTATAACACTCATTATCCTTTGTTAACACTGCAATTTTCTCTTTGAGCTGATGATTGATGTCATTGCATTTTTCTATTTGTGATTGGGTGGTCAATAACAAGGCCTGTAATTCCGAATCTTGATCATTCAAATGATCTTTTTGTTCAAGGTGATCACAATGGTCATCATCAATGAGATCATCAAAGGAGACAACAGTTTTATCATCATCAAATGATACAACCGTGTTAACTTGATTATCAGATGGTGATGAAAGTGACTCATTCTGAACAAAAGTTTCTTTTGTAGATGAAGATACAGAAAGTGAAGCAATTTCATGAATAAGACATGTCGGATCAGGTACCTGAGAAAGACCATCGGTATCATATACCGGGCCTGACTCGGACATATTCATTTCGTGCATGTTAGCCATAAGCATGACTGCAGCGTTTGCCTCAAGGTCTTCCATTTCATCATCTGATTCCACATTTGCCATGAAACTTTGATCATTCTGAGTCATCATCCCAGCAGCTCTTTCATCTTTGAGTGCCATCATTAGAGCCTCTTTGTGATACTGACTGCCCATTGTTCTCGGCTTCGGACAAGCATTAGCCATATGTCCGTTCCCCCCACAATTATAGCATGTGATAGTGATGAGGCGAAAAGTGTACCGCTTTTAAGGGTCATTTAAGCCCTAAATCGTATTTATTTGATCAAATATTGCCCTAAATCGTTCCTTTTGTCATTTTAGGTACTTTTGAGGAGAAATCTGGAAAAGGAGGCATTTTGGACGTTTTTGGAGCATTAAAGTGAAGAAAACGGCAAAGTCTCAAAAATCGGCTAAAAGTTACTCTTGACGGCGTCAAGATTTACTCTAGACGGCGTCATGCCTTGGCAAGAAAAGTTGGACGTGAAATTTACTCATGACGGGCCAGTGAAAATGGCATGTGAATTCTGACGGCGTCACGCTTTAACTTGATCGAGGGCGTCACGGCTTAAATCATAAGGGGACGGCGTCACGTTCATGGTTCGACGGCGTCAAGCCTTGATAAGCCAGAATGGATTTTTGAAGAGCTAAAGAGGGACGGCGTCAAGAAGGTCATCCGGGAACCCTAAAAGCGGCGAGGTGACGGCGTCACACTCCATAAGGTGACGCCGTCAGATCCAAAAATCTATATATAGTTTTCTAATTTTTTGTCATTAGGGAGGGCTTAGTGTGTGGAATTTTGGGATAAAACCCTAGGACGAATTCAGCTACTTTTTCAGGGCTTTTTGCCTTGAGATCTTCCATGTTTCATTGAAAGATAAGTTATCAATTAATCATTCAATATGTCTATGTGTTGTTTGATTCTATCTTATTCTTGTCTTTTGTTTAACATGTTAGGCTAAATTTATCTTGTGTTTGCTTAGATCTAATGAAACCTAGCTATTGATTATTGGTTGTTAGTGTGTTATTAGTTGTATTGGATGATTGTTTATCTATGTTAGGCTTAAGAAAACTGGCTAACTTCCTATTCGGTAACTTGCTTGAACGTCTTAAGAAACATGAACCAAATGCGTACTAAAGGTTTTTATGGTTGTATTTAATGCACAAGCGAATTCTAGTGATCCCATGTTAGGAGCTTCCTAGCCGGCTCGACATAGGAGTGAAGTAGGAGCTTGTAGAGTTGGGGAAGTAAGTACGCCACCCCACGAATGGTATTAAGGAATACACCCGTCATCCACTCAACTAATACACACTAATTAACCGGTAAAAGATAGTTAGGGAGTAAGGAAATCTAAGTAAACACATTTCTCTACACATAAGTTTCTCACCACATTTTCATTTTTGTTATTTTATTTTGTTTGCATCCGTAGTAATTTGGGTTAGTTGACTAGCAACTAATTCCGCCCACTCCTTCAAACCCGAGATTTTACTTGCTTTCATAAAAACTATAAAAACATAAAAAAGAATCTTCCTCAACCTTTAGACCTAATTAGAGTAGTCTTTCATACCTAACGAACACTATTCCCTGTGGAGAACGATCAATCCCCCGTACTTACCACTACACTATACTACATCGGTCAGGTACACTGCCTGGTGGGGTTGTAAGCCTCTTGAGATCCCTCGAGAGGTAAAACCTGTTGTAAGGTTACAAAACCATGCAATCAAGTTTTTGGTGCCGCCGCCGGGGAATAGTTATTGTTTAGGTTGAATTTTTATTTTATTAGGTCTACTCACTAGATTCCTTTCTAGTGAGATTTTTATTTTATTTTTATAGGTTTTCTTTAGCCTATCTTTTTCTTTGTGTGTTTGTTCGTAATTTTCATTGACTCTTCCGTTCACCATTATGGAGTACGCGAATCCACCATACCACCAACCACAAAGGCCATTCTACCCTATTGACATCTCGAATTTCAAACAATATCGAGATGAACCCATATATGATGCATGGACTCGTTTTAGAAATTTACTCCGAAAATTCCCTCATCATAGTTTCGCTTTAGCATCCCTAACCCGAACCTTTTACTATCGTGTTGGCCAATATGACCAAATGCGCATTGAGGATTTTGCCAATGGGGACTTTAGGGAATTAAGTGCTGAAGAAGCATGGGATGCCATAGAAGATTGTGCCCAATATTATTATTGGGTAGACAACCCAACAAACGTTAGTACAAGTCAATTGAATATAAATTTCCTGGATCATGAAACAAGTTTGTTTGGGGATGAATACATTAGTGTTGAGATACCTAAGTGGTTGTCATGTAATGCCATAGTACAAAACAAACACATAGGTGACCTTGATGTGACGGAGGATTTAGCCGAACATGATCACATTGATCAAAAAGACCTAGGTTTTGTGATTGATGACGTCGAATCTCAAGAAACACATGATGAATCTTTTAGGCAGTTTGAATATAGCAGTCAGAATATTGAGGATGATCCTTATGATTCGGACATAGAAGTTGAGATGCCTAGAGAAGCACTTGAGATACTAGGGAAAATGTTAGGGTTAGATTCTACTAAAACACATGATGAGGATATAGGTGATCTTGACACAAGGAATGATGAGGTAAGTAACATAAGCCCACCAGTTACCCCACAATTCCTACCATCATTTGAGGCACATACACCGCCCGTGACTTACCCGAAAAAAGTAGAAGAGACTATAGGAACCCCAATAGAGGTAGAGCCCTTGGACCAAACACAACTAGAAGAAATAGGTTTGAATACTTGTAGTCATAACCTTTCTTTTAGTTCTATGGAAGTTCCTAGTTTTGATGAACCGGAGCCTAAACCAAAACCGTTACCTAATCTTCCATCCTTAGATGTGAACTTAGGAATTGAATTAGGTCCCGACCCACCCATCAAACCATATAGTCCGGGTAGTTTTATGTTGAAGGTAGTAGACTCTAAGCCTTGTAGAGAGGAAGCTAACATAGGAGTGAACCATAACCTTTCATACTTACATCACCCGTTTATGATTGATCACAAGAAACATTATGGGTTTAAACCGGGTTTATTAGGTCAAGATGGATTCCCAACTAGGAATCTCTCGAAGTTGATAGAAGATGATCCCTTTTTAGGAGAAAACTTTAATTCACCCATTGACCAAAGTGAACTAGGTAAGGTTATGATGAAAGGAGCACACCCCTTTGAGTATATAATTCATCCGTCACTCTCTCCTCACGTGGCATACTTCCACCCAGATGGTGTGTATCGCTACTATCACCCGCACTTAATCCTAAGTGTAGAAAAAACCTCTCCTTTATCCGTTAAATAAGGGTAGAGTCAGGCTCGTGACTCGAACAAAAACAAGCGCTCTTGGGAGGCAGCCCATGCTTTATTTGCTTTGTGTGTTTATTTATTTGTTTGTTTGATTTTATTTGTTTCCATATGTGTGTTTAATTTTTATTATTATTGATTCATGTTAAAAACTAATTTGTGAAAATGCTTTATGTTGTTTTTAACTTCGTCTTAACTACATATAAAGGTATTTTGCAAAACATAAGTGTAAGGGAAATCTAAATCGGTTTATTAGAACACAAATGAACATGAATCGTAATAATAATAAATTAGCATACATATTATTATTCGTTTGAGTCAAATGCTTGTATCGAGTCATAATGATGTTTTGCAGGATTTCCAGGAAGTAAGGTAAAGGTTTTTCCAGAAATTTTCCGGAAACTTAAAATGAAAATTTTTGTCAGGTCATTTCTGACGGCGTCAAGGTTTATAACCTGACGGCGTCAGATTTAATTTCCAGAAATTTT
The DNA here is from genome assembly GCA_021014915.2 of Artemisia tridentata subsp. tridentata. Taxonomy (NCBI): domain Eukaryota; kingdom Viridiplantae; phylum Streptophyta; class Magnoliopsida; order Asterales; family Asteraceae; genus Artemisia; species Artemisia tridentata. The sequence continues at coordinate 13,487,185 of CP139501.1, read as the reverse complement.
TGAAAGTTTTGTTTTCATAAAAAGTTTTTATTAAAATCTCCAACTTATAATCTCCAGGAATCTGCAAAATTATCATTCCACAAGCATTATATCCTTATATATAGATTTTTCCCGCCGATGTTACGCAGGTTTTCGTGTTTGTTTTCTCAGGTTTAACAGGTTATTTTGGACAAGGAAATGTTTTTGGATCAAGCTTGTGGCGATGCATTAGTCATGGAGCTTCAACATTCTCTTTGGAGGAAGATCTAACCGTGTAATTTCATTATCCACCGAGCGAATCAGGGGAGTATTTGATTTCATTCTTTTACTTTTTGCTTTTACATCTTGTTATTTGAACATTGGGGACAATGTTCATCTTAAGTGTAAGGGGAGGGTAAAAGTACGATTTTAGAGAATACCATTGCGCTTGATTTTTGTTTGTTTAATGGTAGATGTGTAATAAAACTGAGAGAAATACTTGATTAAGGTAATTTTAGTGCCAAATTTAAAATTTTTTACAACATATAGGAGTGAAACTTTGATCTTAATGAGCGTCTCACGGATAGGAGTTATATGACTAGCACAAAAACCGTACCACTAAAAAATTTCCACCCCCAAATATGTGAGGTTCGCCCCTAGAATTGGTAGGAAAAGCATTTTGCTATGATGTGTGTACCGGTAGCACTTAGATTCTAGAACTTGCGTTAGGACCATTCCGAGGCCACAAGTGGGACTACATTCGTGTAGTTAGATTTACTACATGATAAGAGGCATTAGGATTAACCCATTGTTTTACACCTGTGTTTTTGTTATAATTACTTTGGCTACATTGGTCAAGTAATTCTCCTACACCCTTTGCGTTGTACTCATTTTTAGTACACGATACCCCTAGTACACCCCTCAGAGCCTATCTTTTCGTTTCGACCTTTAAGCATTTTTACTTAAAGGAAGAATTTGTTACACCCCATTAAAATGTACACCCAAATCACCTTAGCCTACCTTGTATGCACTCATTTTTAGTGCATTATTGTGACAACATTTGTTTAAACCCAAGTTAATTATCTAGTTGATTACATGGTTGCTAAGTCGAGTCATATCCTTGTACATATTGTTTTGGGACGATTGGGACTCATGGGTAAAGTACTAGTGTAATGGAGTAATGGGGAAGAACATCATTTATTACCCCCATATGTGCTAAATATTTTAAAAGTACTCCAAGTTTTTCAATTATCTTAATTCGAGTCATTAGATTAGTATTTGTAAAGTTATGTAAAAATTCAAGTGTAAGGGGAATGCAATGCCCCTATGATGTAATATTTTGGATGGTAGGGCAAGAGTGTATGCAAAAAAAAAAAAAAAAAAAAAAAAAAAAAAAAAAAAAAAAAAAAATTCAAGAAAAACACAAAAAAATGAGAAAATGAAAAATAGAAAAAACATACGGACTACCATCCCGTTTTATTTTATGTTTGTTTTATATTTTTGTTATTTTGTTATTTCATTTCTAGCTTAAGATCGAGTCTAGTCTTGGCTTAGCAACATTGTATAGTACATGTAATTGATCAAGATCTTTAACTCGCCACCAGTAAAATATCCTTTATCCAACAAAACCGTGTTTTCCTTTTCCCAACACCTAACGTTATAACCCATTTAAAAGCCCTCTTTGATAGTTTATCTTAGGTGCTTACGCCTAGTGGAGGAGGTTTTCGATCCTTTCCCAAGCCTATGGTAATCTATTTGCTATGACAGGTAGTGAGAGATATTATCCGTTTTCATTTATGAGATTTATTTTGATGACACTTGAGAGATGTGAGTATCTAAACACTACTTGTGAGGTGCTAGTATGTAATCTCCGTGCTTATTATGATTGAAGTGGAACGATTATTTGTTGTAATTACTTTTATGTTAGCATTAAATGACCCCTAACTTGTATTTTGATTAGAATAAAAGCGCATTTGCTTGAGGACAAGCAAATCTCAAGTGTAAGGGTATTTGATGAGGCGAAAAGTGTACCGCTTTTAAGGGGTCATTTAAGCCCTAAATCGTATTTATTTGATCAAATATTGCCCTAAATCGTTCCTTTTGTCATTTTAGGTACTTTTGAGGAGAAATCTGGAAAAGGAGGCATTTTGGACGTTTTTGGAGCATTAAAGTGAAGAAAACGGCAAAGTCTCAAAAATCGGCTAAAAGTTACTCTTGACGGCGTCAAGATTTACTCTAGACGGCGTCATGCCTTGGCAAGAAAAGTTGGACGTGAAATTTACTCGTGACGGGCCAGTGAAAATGGCATGTGAATTCTGACGGCGTCACGCTTTAACTTGATCGAGGGCGTCACGGCTTAAATCATAAGGGGACGGCGTCACGTTCATGGTTCGACGGCGTCAAGCCTTGATAAGCCAGAATGGATTTTTGAAGAGCTAAAGAGGGACGGCGTCAAGAAGGTCATCCGGGAACCCTAAAAGCGGCGAGGTGACGGCGTCACACTCCATAAGGTGACGCCGTCAGATCCAAAAATCTATATATAGTTTTCTAATTTTTTGTCATTAGGGAGGGCTTAGTGTGTGGAATTTTGGGATAAAACCCTAGGACGAATTCAGCTACTTTTTCAGGGCTTTTTGCCTTGAGATCTTCCATGTTTCATTGAAAGATAAGTTATCAATTAATCATTCAATATGTCTATGTGTTGTTTGATTCTATCTTATTCTTGTCTTTTGTTTAACATGTTAGGCTAAATTTATCTTGTGTTTGCTTAGATCTAATGAAACCTAGCTATTGATTATTGGTTGTTAGTGTGTTATTAGTTGTATTGGATGATTGTTTATCTATGTTAGGCTTAAGAAAACTGGCTAACTTCCTATTCGGTAACTTGCTTGAACGTCTTAAGAAACATGAACCAAATGCGTACTAAAGGTTTTTATGGTTGTATTTAATGCACAAGCGAATTCTAGTGATCCCATGTTAGGAGCTTCCTAGCCGGCTCGACATAGGAGTGAAGTAGGAGCTTGTAGAGTTGGGGAAGTAAGTACGCCACCCCACGAATGGTATTAAGGAATACACCCGTCATCCACTCAACTAATACACACTAATTAACCGGTAAAAGATAGTTAGGGAGTAAGGAAATCTAAGTAAACACATTTCTCTACACATAAGTTTCTCACCACATTTTCATTTTTGTTATTTTATTTTGTTTGCATCCGTAGTAATTTGGGTTAGTTGACTAGCAACTAATTCCGCCCACTCCTTCAAACCCGAGATTTTACTTGCTTTCATAAAAACTATAAAAACATAAAAAAGAATCTTCCTCAACCTTTAGACCTAATTAGAGTAGTCTTTCATACCTAACGAACACTATTCCCTGTGGAGAACGATCAATCCCCCGTACTTACCACTACACTATACTACATCGGTCAGGTACACTGCCTGGTGGGGTTGTAAGCCTCTTGAGATCCCTCGAGAGGTAAAACCTGTTGTAAGGTTACAAAACCACGCAATCAGATAGACGTATTAGCAATGCCTTTCTGACCATTTCCAACATTCGAATTTCCTCTCTGAACATTCCCCATACTGTTTCTGTTTGCCCCTGCAGTATTGTACCTATTTCCTTCTGACTGAACCCTTTGATTACCATATCCACGATTTCCCGAACCATATCTGCCTGAAGACCTGTTTTGAACTTCTACTCTGCCATCATTAACAACAGCCTGATTTCTGGTATTTGAAGATGAACGAAGACGGTTGTTGGATTTGGTGAATCTGCCAAATGCTTTAGCAATCAATCCAAATGCTTCATTAAGAGAATTGAAAGCATCCTCTTCTTCATCATAGTCTGTATTGGAGTACATCACTGAATCGGTGTTGTTGTAAGGAACCATCTGGTTGTCAGAGTATTGTTGAGGTGCTTCATAGGAAATGATTTGATTATGAGGTTGGGGTGGAATGCTTGGTTGAAAAGATGAGTTGCCAAATTCCTGTTGTGGTAAAGAGAAGTTAGATTGAGCAACGAGAGCAAGTGAGTTTGGTGTTGGTGCTGGTGTGAAGCCTCCTCGTGCTGCAATTTCTTTATCCACTTCTGATTGATGTTGTCTGAGGTAATCATACATGAGTCCATATTTGACATCACCAATTTTCTTTGTTTGTCTCACAAAAGTTGCATATTTTTGCCATTCAGGACCAAGACATCCAAGGAATTTAGAGTTGACAGCAATCTTTGGTAACTTTATATCATGACGATCAAGATCGTTGATAATGTTAGTGAAACGGTGGTAGTAAGATTCAATAGTCTCCCCTGGTTCCATGATGAAGTGAGTGTACTCCATATATAACTTGGACTCAAGATCTTCTTGGTTCAATTCTGTTCCTTCCATGAGGAGATGAACATGTTCCCACATATCTTTGGCTGTCTTTTGAGCATCAATACTTCGGTAGATAGGATTGGGAATTCCTTGAAGTATGAAAGACATAGCCAATTGGTTTGCCTCTTGCTGTAATGTTTGCTCAGTTGTGTAGTTGGCAACCGGAATGGGTGTGGATGTTTCTTCTCTCTCTGGAGTTGCTGAAACCACAGTAGCTGGAATAGGATAGGGTCCTTCTTCAATGACCTTCTTGAGATATTGACCATGGGGTTTTTTGAGTTCAACGAATCTGAGGAATCTACTAGCCCACTGTACGTAGTTACCCGGAGTTAGCATTGGTGGAGTTTCTTGACTTCCAGCTTCATGACGTGATTGCTGACTACTGATTGCTTCATACATCTTGTTAAACCAATGAGGTTCTCTGGAGTAGGATGAATAGTTCTGCAGTTGTTGATTCTGTTGCATGATTTGTTGTGGGGATACTTGTGGTGGAGAGAGAAATTGATGTTGTTGGACGAATGCTTGTTGTTGTTGATACTGAGGATGATATTGCTGTTGTTGTGGATGTTGCTGTAGCTGATAGTAGTAGTTGAAGTGAGGTGGTTGAGACATATCTGGATCTTGAAGATAATTAAGATATGTGTTGATGAGTTATGGAAAGTTGGTATTGAAAATCCAAAAGATTCTGTTCAAATGCGATAGATACTGTTCACCAATTGCGATAAGTCAATTCACCAAATGCGATAGAACAAGTTCACCAAGTGCGATAAGGTCAATTCACCAAATGAGATAACCTTCAATAGCGATAACGAAAGTAGAAAATGCGATAAAACTATGAAGTGCGATAAACAATTACAATTTGGAAATATTATCTTAAAGAGCGATAAAATATCAACTGCGATAAGATAAGAATTCAAACTGCGATAATTTATAGCAACTGCGATAATTTTATCACAAGTCCAATTTCGATAAATTCTCAATCTCTAATACAAGAGAAGAGAAGCAACCAAGTCGAAGTATGTAATCTTTCTAATACAAGAAAGTACAATACTGAGTCCCAAATGCGATAATCGAAGATCTCCCAAATGCGATGAAACCCTAATCTATCTTGATTGCCAACTGCGATAGAACCCTTAGTTAACTTGCAACTGCGATGAAACCCTAATCTATCTTGATTGCCAACTGCGATAAAACCCCTTTTTTGTCGAAGTTCACTCAGAAACCAAAGTAGCACTTTTCATCAACTTTTTCCAATCGCTAAAAATACGGATTACACTAAATCGTCCAAATAACCAAAAAAATCACGATTGTTTTTGACGTTAAACGATTAGTAACCAATAGATTTAATGAAGATTAAGCTTGTTAACGATTAGAAAATGAATTTAGACGAAGATTTGTGAAAGTTTAACGAGCTCAAAGTGATTTTTCAACACAAATAAGAGTTTTAACGTAAAGATTTGAACAAAAACCTTACTAGTTCTTAAAAACCAACGTAATCAATAATACTAACGACTCAAACACACTATCCTAATAATCCCTTGGCGTATGATACCACTTGTTGGTCACGTTTAGATCTCAAACACACACACGTTAAGACAATAAGAACTCGTACTACTATCTATATTAATAAGCTACGTATGAAAATAACCAATAAGCTAATAAGCTAAACTAGAGAAGAGAACTAAGAAGAGAAGAATAAGAATGATAGGCTTTTCAATTGATCAAACATTACACAAGCATAGCTTCCGCACAATGCATGAAAAACCGACAATAAGAGTGCACCCCATGCCTTGTATTTATAGGCAAGGGGAGGGGAATCATTCTAGGAATATTCCCATGCATGTGATTAACATGAACTATCTAATGTGACCGGTCCATGGATTACTAATGGACCGGTCCATAATTACAAACAATATAATCCTATTAAACTTGCAACATTATAAATGAACAAGACTTGTAAATATTTAAAACATGTTCCTAACATGGAGGAATTATAAGAGGCAATGGTGCTGTGTATCTTGGATGCTTGTTCCAAGAAGTCAAATCGTCTTTCAGCAAGCCGTTGCAAGTGATGAACAAACGTAGTGAACTGAAATTGAAACTGAAAGAACTTAGATAGAACTTTCTTCATTTGAATGCTTCATCCCTTCTGAATATATATAATACTCTAGAATCTTGTTCTTTTATGCTTATTCCCAGCATCCATCAACTGAAACTGTAGCTTGTTCTTATTATTGGCTGAATAATAAGACATGTTAGCTTCTCAAAAAGCTGACATCATCATCTTGTATGCTCTTGTCTTTTCTTGAACTTGATCAATTTTGGGCAATCTTCCTCCCCAATCTTTCTCTTTTGCTTGATCAATTTTAAATTTCCTCCCCTGATTCTGAGCATACAAAACCACAATCTTTTCCTCCCCTGATTGGTTAATCTTCCTCCCCTGAGATTTATCATTTCCTCCCCTGTTTGGAAGATCTCTCACCATCATCTGATCTACCAATTAGAACATGTTTTCAGACAAAGTTGTACATGTAGCCATCAATTCCTTAAATTTCAATGCTGCCCTTATCACTTCCAGGTGTGTTAACTCCTGTGAGAGGTGAATCATGGGGCACTGACTCATAATCCATCATTAGATAGGTTTCTGAGCCATTTTGATAATCCTTTTTAAGAAAACTTTTGACTTAGCAGTATGAACTTGATTTTATATTGAAAAATTATACTGCTTACAACCATTTTGAAGGGATTAAGTGTGTAACAGACACTTAATCAATATTTCGGTTTAATTTAACCTCTGGTTGTGTGAGAACCAATATTTTCAGTTATAAATAACTGCCTGTGTACAGACAAACCCATTAAAAGGGCTTTCTTGACAGGGTTTCCAGCTTGTGACAATTATGTCCTCTAACACAAGTGTTAGATGCACATTTGTTCGCTGTTCTTTCTATCAGATGTCCTTAGACTTGCTCATTATACTAATTAAAGTATAAAATGATAGAAAGTGAGTTGTGTCAGTTACTATCTGACCAACTGAGCCATCAAGTCAATGTGAAACATCATAATTAGGTTTCAAGAAAGAAGTTTTAAAGAATCAATTAACTTAGGTGTAAACCTTTGTTAGTTAATTCCCAAACTCTGTCCATCATGAACCTATTATATCAGCAACTTGTATAATCATTCTGCTGCTCATACATTTCACTTGAAACTTCCATTGTGCTCAAATGTTCATACCTGAAAATGTTAGTCCAAAACCAAAAAAACAAAATGCAGAGCATTTATCTTATAGCAGTAGAAGTATATGACTAACAGTATGAACAAACAATCTAAATTTGTACTAGCAGTATAAACTTTTGAATAACAGTACCAATTTACAAAGCTAGCAGTACAAACAAAAATTTATATACAAAAACACATCAGTTTGAAAATTTTAAGGATTAAGCATTCCAATACTTGCTACCAAGTATTGAAATCTTCCAACATCAAAAGCTTCTGCGAGAAGATCTGCAAAGTTGTGATCAGAATCAATTTTAAATACTTGAATCAACTTTTTCTCATTGAAGTCTCTAATAAAATGATGTCTAATTTCAATGTGTTTTGTTTTTGAGTGTTGCACTGGATATTTAATTATGCAAATTGTACTACTATTATCAATATATATGACAGTGTTCATGAAATTGTACCCATAGTCAAGAAGTTGATTTTGAAGCCAAAGTACTTGACCACAGCAACTTGCAGCAGCTACATATTCAGCTTCAGTTGTTGAAGTAGCCACAATTGTTTGCTTTTTACACTGCCATGAAATAAGTCTACATCCAAGGAATTGACATCCTCCAGTTGTTGACTTTCTGTCCAAGCTTGCACCTGCATAATCACTATCTTAGGAGTTACTTGAAATCTTGCACAAGCACAAACAGAGAACATGATATCAGGTCTTGATGATGTGAGATACATCAAAGAACCTATCATAGATCTGTATGTGTGTACATCCACATTTTCTCCATCTACATCTTTAAGAAGAGGCTTCTCAGAGTCCATTGGTGTGCTTGCCACTTTTGAATCAGCAAACTGAAATTTCCTTAGAATCTCTGCAACATATTTATCTTGGCTGATAAATATGCCTTCACTTGATTGCTTAACTTGCAGACCCAAAAAGAATGTAAGTTCCCCCATAGAACTCATCTGAAACTTATCATGCATAAGCTTCTCAAACTCTAAACATATCTCCTTCCTTGTAGATCCAAATATGATATCATCCACATACACCTGAACTAGCAAAAGATCTTTCTTGTGCTTCTTGTTGAATAATGTCTGATCAATCTTGCCTCTTTGAAATCCATTTTCTGTCAAATATGAAGCCAGTGTTTCATACCATGCTCTTGGTGCCTGATGAATGCCATAAAGAGCCTTAACTACCTTGTACACTTTGTCTGGATGTTCTGGGTCAATAAAACCTGGAGGTTGTGAGACATACATCTCCTCTTCAATATTACCATATAAGAAAGCACTCTTGACATCCATTTGATAAACTATGAAGCCCATAAATGAAGCATAAGCTAAAAATAATCTAATGGATTCAATTCTTGCTACTGGAGCAAAAACCTCTTCATAGTCTATCCCTTCTTCTTGTGTGTACCCTTAGGATACTAATCTAGCCTTATTTCTTATCACTATGCCCCTTTCATCCCTTTTGTTTCTGAAAACCCATTTAGTGCCAATTACCCTTACACCTCTGGGTAAATCAACTAGCACCCATACCTTCTGAATCTTGAATTGAAGAAGCTCCTCATGTATAGCTTCTACCCAGCTTGAATCATCTAAGGCTTTAAGAACATTCTTGGGTTCTGCTTGTGAGAGAAAACATACAAATAAGGAAGAGTTTGTATACTCATGCTGCTTTGAAGCATAAAGAGCATCAAGAAGCCCTTGTTGGTCTGAAGACATCAGTTGCTTCCTTGTCTTTACCCCTGATTGTACATCTCCAATTACATTGTCCAGGGAGTGGACTTTGTGAATCCTTGTGTGTGGTGTAGGAGGAACATGATAGTTAGGTGGGAGATTATTGAAATCCACCTCATCTTCTGAGAAATCTGCTTCAGTTGAGTCTGATGGGCCAGCAGTAGAAACATTTGGCCTAGCTGTAGAAACATTAAGCCTAGCAGTAGCTTGCTCTGTCTCAGCAGTAGAAACATCATTTGTACTGCTACCTTGATTGTCTTGTTCCTCAGTCTTATCTTCCTTGTTTTCAGCTTCAATCCCTTCTTTAAGTTCATCAGAAGAAGGTTCATCATAAGAAGTTGAATCAACACTTGTCCATATTGGCATCATCACATAATCTTGATATGTCTCTTTTTCTAACCCTGCCTCATGTGTTGCATCAACAGCTTCTGAACCTGAAAATTCATTAGTTTCTGCAACAATAGGCACATAATTCATTGATTTGGTTAGTAACTCAAGATCAAATAGCCATTTGGGACCTTCACCTGCTACATTGGATTTGTTCTCTAAAAATTCAACATGCAGGTTTTCCTCTACTCTTCTAGTTCTTGAGTTGTATACTTTAAATGCTTTGCTATTGAGAGAATATCCAACTAAGAATCCTTCATCTGCTTTACCACCAAACTTTCCTAGATGGTCTAAGGTATTCAGAATTGTCACATGACATCCAAAAGGTCTAAGAAATCCTATTGCATGAGTTCTACCTCTAAAAAGCTCATAAGATGTCTTATTGTGAGACTTGACAACCAAAACCCTGTTCTGGACATAGCAAGCAGTATTAACTGCTTCAGCCCAAAAAGTGATAGGCAACTTAGAGTCAGCTAACATGGTTCTAGCAGCTTCTATGAGTGTTCTATTTCTCCTCTCAGCAACTCTATTCTGTTGAGGAGTTCTAGCAACACTAAATTCTCCCCTAATACCTTTTTCTTTGCAGAAATCATCCATAACTCTATTCTTAAACTCTGTCCCATTATCACATCTAATGACTTTTACTTTCTTGCTTACTAGGTTTTCTATCTCTGTAATGAATGTTTTAAGAATGCTAGAAGTCTCATCCTTAGAACTTAAAAAGAAAACCTATGTAAATCTGCTATAGTCATCAGTAACAACTAGACAAAATCTTTTATGCTTAATACTACTCACATTCGTAGGTCAAAATAATTCCATATGAAGCATAAACAATGATTGATCAATAGAGTTAAAAAGTTTGGGCTTACAAGTGGCTTTGTGTTGTTTGCCTTTAAGACAAGCAATGCATGTTTGGTCATTTTCAAATCGTTTTTGAGGTAAACCTCTTACCAAACCATCCTTAACAATTTTATTTAAGGTTTTGAAATTTATGTGACCAAGCCTCCTATGCCATTTCATAGATTCATCCAATGTGGCCTTTGTAACTAGACAAGTAAGTGCCTCTTTAGGAACAATCTTCTTCATATCAACACTGTACATGTTGCCCTTTCTTGGAAATTTAAGAAGTACTTGACTTTCATCAGGCATCTTAAAATCATAAGAAAGTACAAGACATTCAGTGTAAGTAAAAAGAACTTTGTTCTTTTTGTCACACAATTGTGAGACACTAAAAAGATTATACTTAAGCTCTTGCACATAGTACACATCTTCAAAATCTAATTTACCAGTTTTAAGCGTACCTTTACCAGTAATCTTGCCACCGATTCCTCCTCTAAAGGTAACATATCCTCCATCTAATGATTGAAAGTTTGAAAGATAAGACATGTTGCCTGTCATGTGCCTTGAACATCCACTATCTGAATATCCTTGATCTTCATCATCTGTTGGTGAATGTCCCTACACACAAATAAGGAATTAGTTTTCTTGGGGAATCTGTAACACCCCAACCCGATAAGGGTAAAGATATCACAATAATGGTTTCATATCAGATCAAACAAAGCATACATCTATAGTAATACAAGAATTCTCAAAGGATACAAATGAAATACAGAAACTACAAGGTTACAAATGAAACTTCGAATAAATAGTAATTCCAAAATTATTAACTTCTAGTCATCTCTAATCCAGAGTTGCTATCAAGGTCTTCTAAATCCAAGGTTCTCTCCACTCATACCCAGCTTCCTACTAAAACCTGCCGCAGGAAAAGAAATGCGGCTGAGCTACGAGAGCTCAGTGAACAGATATAACGATAACAAAGCAGTAGTGGAGGAAAGTACAATGTAACAGAAATAAAGGTCATGCAGATGTAATATGGGTTAAGAAATAAGTAAATGAAATAAGATACAGGAAAAGAAATAGGAACAGTAATCCACCACGAGCTCAGAAATAGATCATATAGTAACCATCAGACAATCAAGAGGGGATACCTCTCGAGTAACCAGATAATATGAGGGGTGTCCTCATGTATCAAATTGGAGTGATCAGCTCCCATATATATGTGAAGGGCATGTATTGCACACAGTACCAATCACCAGACAATAATAAATCATATATAGATAATTCACTAAACAGAACAGATCTAGGATGCATCCATACGCCCCTGCAGATAAAATAGTGGCCAAATAATATAATGCGCATATCAGATAACAGATAAGGGACGGTGTGGAACATCACTCGACCACACTAGAGTCATGCCATTGGTGCATCAATGACACGGCCATGTTACCTTCATGGCTAGGAAACAGATTTGGCTCGGGTATCAAACTAAGAGTCAGCTATCATATCAAAATCAGAGTGTCATATCTAAAGGTTCATGGCATATGGTTCATGTCAAATATTTCAGAAATAATATCAAAGGTCCAAATCAAAGTTTATCAGATCAAGGTTTACGAACAACAGATCATAGCAAAGGTTCACAACAAAAGGGAACATAGCAATGGCTTAGGGAATCCTAAACGAATCCAGAATCAATAAGTCAAAAGAGGGAAGACACCCTTACTGAAAAAGGGCAGAGTATCTGTACCTTATACCGCAAGTGACAGACACAACAGAAAATATAGAGGTCGGACGCAAACTCCATCTTCAGCGAATCTACACGAATTCATGACTGTCTTATTAATTCAGATTACTTATTTTAGTCGGCTTTCCATTTTTAAGTAACTTTCCTTTTTAGGTAACTTTCCGAAAATAGCAACTTTCCATATTTAGTAACTTTCTATTTTTAGCAGTTTTCCATAATTAGCAGGTTTAAATATTATAATCAGGTTAAGTCATTAATTAGGGTTATTATAGAAATAAGGTTTATTTTAGCAAGTTATAAAAGTTTAGGGTTAAATATAACAAGTTTCCATATTTTAGGGTTTTAATTGTAAATACACCAAAGTTAAAGGTTTAAAATGAAAATACCTCAAGTTACTCATTGAATACATAAGTTATTCAGAATTACACTTTTAACCCTTTATGTTTCACAATTTTACAGATTATACCCTTTTAGTTAATTAAATTACAAATTAAACCCTATAATTACACAAATCACCATTTAACCTTTACCATATTTATATTAACACATAAAGCCTTCTATTTTACCAAATTACAGAATATACCCTTAATTTAATATGTGGTACGAATGCCCCTTTTAAATTTCATAATTTACAAAACTAGTCCCTTGAATTTATAAAACTATAATTCGAATTACAAATTATTAATAATTACATATTAAGCCCTTAAATATCCAAAATTACACATTACACCCTTTATATCATTATTTATACGAATCACCTTTAAGTTTCCAGAATTTACACTTTTAGTCCCTCTATTTTAATTAATTGCAATTCGAATCACAAAATTACCAAATGAACCTTTTACTTCTAAAATTTACACAAGATACCCCCATATTATATTTTATACGAGTTACCCTTGATCCAACACATGTTACAAAAATAACCCACAAGTTTCAATAATTACAAAACACACCCTTTTTCTTTTAATTTTCAATCGGTAACACTTTTAAATATCAAACCCTAACCTTAACCAAATCCAATCATCACCAATAATTAATACAACCTTAAAAATGCATTAAATGCTCAGATCCATCATCAAAACATGAAACCCTAGGTCTCACAATTTTATTTTAATTAAAAACCCTTTTATTCTTAAATCTGATTAGTAACAAAAATTCACCATGACTAATACAAGCTTCGAAAAATGCAAGATCTATTTTTCCAAAGTTATATGATCAGTATAGAACCCATAAAAATTATATACAAAGTCCAGAAAAATCGTATAGCTTATTTTAGATCTTATGTACGTTTTTGATATATAGAATTATCACGACTTATCTAGCGTGCATGGATCATAATAAGTATTTTATTCAGATCATATGTGATGTAAATAACATAGGAAAAATACCAGGTTAATTTTAGAACGAGTAGATGAGGCGTACGAATTTTGTACCTCTCGCTAAATCAAACCGACCAAAGAAAAACTCCCACGTTCGAACCAATGAATCCACGACCTTAGCACTATTTTTCCCACCTTCCTTGGACGCGTATGAACCCAGGAAAAATAACCACAGCCTCCAGAAAAATCGTGAGATGAAGAGAGAGTTTTTGTGTGTGAGATTTAGGGTTTTCGGTAGGATCAATGGGGAATTAATTAAAAACCGTGTGATATGGAGAGAGGAGGGCATGATTTTCGGCCCATAATGATAGATGGGATCAATTTTCTGATTTGCACAAGTTTCCTTTTTAAATCTCAATGTTTATCTCCTTTTATTTGATTTAAATTAATTTAACAATATATTAACATATAAATATAAGTAAATTTTCGGCCCATTAATGTTTAAGTGATGTGACAATATTTTTATGACATGTAAGATATTAAAATGTAGTAACAAAATTTACCTTACTTCATATGTTGGTCATTTCCAAAGGTTTAGGATTTATTTGGGGTTTTATGTACTCTTTAATTAAATTTAAAGTTTCAGGGCAATTTGGTCATTTTGCATGTTTTGGATTTTTGGGTTTTACAACTTCTTCCCCTCTAAAAGAAAATTTTCGTCCTCGAAAATTGAGATGAAACGAAACGGGAACACAACTGGCTGTGAACAGAAATATGAAAGACTTGTTTCTCATGACTCTATCTTGTTAATCAAAGCTTCGGTTTCCTCGGAAAAGACAAATCATACTGAATCCAGATCAAAATAATAATATACCAATCGTGATAGATGATAATCGGATTCTCTCGGAAGAGTCGTAGGAATTACATAGGATTTTGACGGACATATCGTCTGTGGAATAGATTAGGCGAATCAGATGAGAGTGTACCGAATCGCAGAAATATGAGGGTGATAATTATGTTTAACTCTTCAGATTTTCAATTAGTCTCGTCTCCAATATAACCTTTCAAAGGTATTCTCATAAACCGACAGGTCTTGTTTTCTCAGAATCCAAAATCTCATATCTTGATTCATAATAGATCATCATGAACAGATTCATCGAATGTGAGACGTATATATATAGCAAAACATAGGTGTACTCCTTCATAGTAACAGATAAAATCCATACAGACAGAAAATAGATTGTTTGATAACATCAACGGCAGGAAGCTCTACAACAGGACCTAAGATTCTTATCGGGAGTACGGAGGTCAGCAAACGCGTGTTGAGTATCCCAACGTATCAAATCATATAACGGTGAAGGCAGATTTACGCGCATAGGCAGAGCGAACCTAAAGTCTCAATCAGATATCAGAAATCCTAAGGTTTCTAAGGCACTCCTCGAAATATCCTATGATCACAATAAGTGCACGTTATATGATGTAAGTATTATCACGTTGGACAGACGTCATAATACTAGCATCATATAAATATGCCCTCATGATGACCATACTTTATCTCAAGTCGTGAAATTCAACTTATCTAACCACCTAACAGTCCTTCTATACCTTAGGGTTGGTCCGAATCGGTCATCATTACGAATTCAAAATCAGAGAAACAGAACGTACAAATAACGTAACGGAATTAGTAACCATCAATGAAGTACGTCGTCCAAAGCGTCAGGTCTTCCACAAAACATCAAAATTTTCATGACAAAATCGTCATCCAACATACGCAGAAGGAACATTAAACGGAAATACTAATGGAGAACCCGAATCATTCAAAGGATTGATGCGTGGTTTTGCGACCTTAAAACAGGTTTTACCTCTCGAGGGATCTCAAGAGGCTTGCAATCCCCACCAGGCAGTGTACCTGACCGATGTAGTATATTGTAGTGGCAAGTACCGGGGGATTGATCGTTCTCTAGGGGAATAGTGTCGTTAGGATTGAAAAACTACTCTAATAGGTCTAAGGGTGAGGGAAGATTCTTTTTGTATTTTTATATATTTTTATAAAAGCAAGTAAAATCTCGGGTTTGAAGGAGTAGGCGGAATTAGTTGCTAGTCAACTAACCCAAATAACTACAATTGCAAATAAAATAAAATAACTGAAAATAAAAAGGTTGTGGAACTTATATGGAGAGAAATGTGTTTACTTAGATTTCCTTACTCCCTAACTATCTTTTACCGGTTGATTAGTATGTATTAATTGCGTGGATGACGGGTGTATTCCTTAATACCAATCGTGGGGTGGCGTACGTACTTCCCCAACTCTATAAGCTCCTACTTCACTCCTATGTCGAGCCGGCTAAGAAGCTCCTAACATGGGATCACTAGAATTCGCTCATGCATTAAATACAACCATAAAAACCTTAGTACGCATTGGTTCATGTTTCTTAAGACGTTCAAGCAAGTTACCGTATAGGAGGTTAGCCAGTTTTCTTAAGCCTAACATCGATAAACAATCATCCAATACAATTAATAACACACCAACAACCAATAATCAATAGTTAAGTTTCATTAGATCTAAGCAAACACAAGATAAATCTAGCCTAGCATGTTAAATAAAAGACAAGAACAAGATATAATCAAACAACACATAGACATATTGAATGATTAATTGATTACTTATCTTCAATTGAACATGGGAGATCCAAGGGTATAAAACCCTTAAAAATGGCAGAAAAATCGTCTTAGGGTTTCTCCTCACAAAGTTGCACACTATTGACTAAAAATTGCAAAACTATATATAGGGAAACAGATCTGACGGCGTCATGTTATAGAGCGTGACGCCGTCACCTCGCCGCGGTTAGGGTTTCTTGATGGCCTTCTTGACGCCGTCCCCTTTTAATCCTCCAAAATCCTCTCTGGCGCGTCAAGGGTTGACGCCATCAAGGTTAAGGGTGACGCCGTCACTCTTTAATCCTGATGGCCATCTCTCTTTGTCTTAGCACGAGACGGCCTTGATCACCTTAAAGGGTGACGCCGTCAGACTTTCTTTGTAAAACTTTCTGGCGCGTCACGTGTATTTGTCATATCCACCTCTTTTGCCAAGCCGTGACGCCGTCAGGAGCAATCCTTGACGCCGTCACGTGTACTTTTCCAGCAGCTTTGGCATTTTGTCGAATTCTTCACTTTTATGCTCCAAAAACGTCCAAAATGCTTCATTTTCCAGATTTTTTTCTCCAAAGTACCTAAAATGACAAAAGGAACGATTTAGGGCAATATTTGATCAAATAAATACGATTTAGGGCTTAAATGACCCCCTAAAAGCGGTACACTGGTAGTGTTGTCTACTATAATCTCTGGACGCCAATTAAATCTACTTCTTCCAGAATAAGGGTCATTCTACAAGATGATTTACATGTTCCTCTTCGTGCATAAAACTGAAATGCTTCCCGGAGGTTACACTCAGTTAGTCATCTCCTTTCTTAGAAGTTCTTGGGGTTGCTTCTTCAGTCCTTCAAACATTAAATGAGGCCGTCTGATACGGAATTTACAAAGATAGAATAAATCAATCATTGATACGCTGAAATGAAAGATGACCACGGTAGTGATACGGCTAGGTTTACGATAGTTGATACGCTGACGCATAATTTTCTCTTTCTTCTTCATAAACTAATAGGGGTATTCAAAGGAAACACTGAGGTGATCGAAATCATATTTCATCAGCTTCTTCAATCTCTCAGCTTCTATGGCATCATGGTTCGTCAACTGGGATCGGTCCAAAGTCAATTCTACTTCTCAAGCAGTAGGGAAATCCCAAGAGTTTCATCAGGAAACACCAGAAAATTTATACAACAAAACTTCCAATGCCAAAGCTTTCTAAGGGTGGATACTAATAGGTGTCAGGAGAAATTTGACAATCAAATGAGAACGGGGTACGTGTTTCCATAGCAACATTAATCTTATCAGATTTGAGCGGTTAAAGATTATCATAACAAAAGTAGGATGCAAATAGATTTCTGAAGTCACATATCAAATACGGTAATCCCTGGCAGCTTATGAGGGCCAGCCAATCCATAACTTAAAGACCTCAAAATCGAATATATCAAAAGTAGACGGATTCGTAGGATGAGTACGGTCGCCAAGCCAGACGGATAGTTCATATATCAAGGTCAAGTACATGTTCCAATATAATGTGAGATAGATAAGCGGACCATTCCAGGTGTTGGAATCTTGTTTAGCTATTTAGCATAAGTGGCAGGTAGGTTGCGAATCGTTGGTAATACGAACATCGTATAATTGTCAAAAGTGAGGCGTATAGAATATCAGTTACCAGCATCATCATGCTCAGTTATCAATTTCATATCGAGACAAAATTACCGTCATATCCTTCCAAAGGAAACTAGTTGACGGCAAGATTCATTATCCAAAGGGAGGGAATAAACTTCCTATATCCATGGTTAATAACCACCAGAGTTCTCATAGGAGTAGTAATGGATTTGCAAGACAGAGTAGTATCAGATGATACATTTTCATCCAGCACGGGTAATGAATTTATAGAATGTGTCAAACACATTAGGGTTAAATGACCTTCGGAATGGTCAGAGAAGTTTCAAATTGTTTATCAAACAGGTCGGAAGTGAAAATCAAATTCAGGTAGTGATAGCAAAAGTTTAACAATCGGAAATCATGGTAGGGAGTTCAAAATGGTTTCAAACACCGAAGGTGAAACATAGGAGTATAGTCGTCAATGATCAATCAACCTATCCTTTATCAGAATAAAATCAAAGTTAACAATCCAATGAAAACAGATCAACAACGCAAGTCTTATCGTTCAGGATGAGAGGGAAAACATTCTTATACTCATGGTTAAACACCACAAGACTTCTCATGGGAACAGAGATGGTTAAAACGAAATCAAATAGTGTCAGAAGATTCAAAGATGGTTATCAGAAGCAAGAAACAACTAACAGAATGTATCAAGTATCTCATCGTCATGGGGATTCTCAGAATGCCCGAAGAGGCATCAGAATGATTTACAAAAGGTTCAGAGGTTGGAGTTGGAAATCTGAAGGCAAGGATCAAATAGTGTCAGACAATTTCTATGCAATTCTCAATGCTTTCAAGATTTAATTAGGTTTCAAATCTTAGGTGGTGCAAGGCATAAGCTTTCAATCTCCAATGCGATTTCAACAGGCTTTAACCAAAAGTAAGGCACGAATCAGAGTGACTGATGAGGCGAAAAGTGTACCGCTTTTAAGGGGTCATTTAAGCCCGAAATCGTATTTATTTGATCAAATATTGCCCTAAATCGTTCCTTTTGTCATTTTAGGTACTTTTGAGGAGAAATCTGGAAAAGGAGGCATTTTGGACGTTTTTGGAGCATTAAAGTGAAGAATACGACAAAGTCTCAAAATCGGCTGAAATTTACCTTTGACGGCGTCAGAATCATCTCTTGACGGCGTCATGCCTTGGCAAGAAAAGTTGGATGTGAAATTTACTCATGACGGGCCAGTGAGTTAGCATGAGAATTCTGACGGCGTCACGCTTTAACTAAATCAAGGGCGTCACGGCTTAAATCATAAGGGGACGGCGTCACGTTCATGATCCGACGGCGTCAAGCCTTGATAGGCCAGAATGGATTTTTGAAGAGCTAAAGAGGGACGGCGTCAAGAAGGTCACCCGGGAACCCTAAAAGCGGCGAGGTGACGGCGTCACAATGCATAAGGTGACGCCGTCAGATCCAAAAATCTATATATAGTTTTCTAATCTTTTGTCATTAGGGAGAGCTTAGTGTGTGAAATTTTGGGATAAAACCCTAAGACGATTTTAGCTACTTTTTCAGGGCTTTTTGCCTTGAGATCTTCCATGTTTCATTGAAAGATAAGTTATCAATTAATCATTCAATATGTCTATGTGTTGTTTGATTCTATCTTATGCTTGTCTTTTGTTTAACATGTTAGGCTAAATTTATCTTGTGTTTGCTTAGATCTAATGAAACTTAGCTATTGATTATTGGTTGTTAGTGTGTTGTTAGTTGTATTGGATGATTGTTTATCTATGTTAGGCTTAAGAAAACTGGCTAACTTCCTATTCGGTAACTTGCTTGAACGTCTTAAGAAACATGAACCAAACGCGTACTAAAGGTTTTTATGGTTGTATTTAATGCACAAGCGAATTCTAGTGATCCCATGTTAGGAGCTTCCTAGTCGGCTCGACATAGGAGTGAAGTAGGAGCTTGTAGAGTTGGGGAAGTAAGTACGCCACCCCACGAATGGTATTAAGGAATACACCCGTCATCCACGTGACTAATACACACTAATTAACCGGTAAAAGATAGTTAGGGAGTAAGGAAATCTAAGTAAACACATTTCTCTACACATAAGTTTCTCACCACATTTCATTTTTGTTATTTTATTTTATTTGCATTCGTAGTAAATTGGGTTAGTTGACTAGCAACTAATTCCGCTCACTCCTTCAAAACCGAGATTTTACTTGCTTTCATAAAAATATAAAAACATAAAAAGAATCTTCCTCAACCCTTAGACCTAATTTGAGTAGCCTTTCATACCTAACGAACACTATTCCCTGTGGAGAACGATCAATCCCCCGTACTTACCACTACACTATACTACATCGGTCAGGTACACTGCCTGGTGGGGTTGTAAGCCTCTTGAGATCCCTCGAGAGGTAAAACCTGTTGTAAGGTTACAAAACCACGCAATCAAGTTTTTGGCGCCGCTGCCGGGGAATAGTTATTGTTTAGGTTGAATTTTTATTTCTATTAGGTCTACTCACTAGATTCCTTTCTAGTGAGATTTTTATTTTATTTTTCTAGGTTTTCTTTAGTCTATCTATTTTCTTCGTGTCTTTGTTCGTAACCATACCGTCCGACATCATGGAAGATGGTAATATCCTTAACCCCCACAACCCACCACCACAACAACCACCACCACCTCCTAGAGCCCGTACTTTAGGAGAGTATTCCCGTCCTAGCCACCATGGCTATCGAAACACCATTGAGCTCACTCATGGAGCCAATATCACACCCTTGCGATCCGACACCATCCGGTTGGTGCAAAGTGGATGCGCATTCCATGGACTTCGTTCTGAAGATCCTAATCAACATCTCAAGGACTTTCTTAAAATCGTTGATTCTATAGACCTTGATGTTGCCACTCGAGAGACGACCCGATTGCGTCTCTTCCAATTCTCTTTGCGGGACCAAGCTAGTCAGTGGCTAGAACGTCAACCCGCAGGATCCATCACCTCTTGGGATGATCTCACTACTCGTTTCCTTGCTCAGTTTTTCCCACCGGGAAGAACTACCAAGCTAAGGAATGATATCTTGATGTTCCAACAACGTCAAGGCGAAACTCTCTACGAGGCATGGACTCGATTCAAGGACTTACTCCGAAAGGTCCCTCACCATGGCATGGATCCTTGGCTACAAATCCAAATCTTCTATGATGGTGTCAATCATCAAACTAGAAGAGCCATAGATTACGCCGCCAATGGGAGATTGAGCAGGCTCAGTGTCGATAAGTGCTGGGAAGTCATTGAGGACTTAGCACAGTACGAAGAAGAAGAATGGGATGACTCAACATTCTCGGAAGAAGGGATTTTAAATTGCATGGGTGCAACCCAAGAACAACTGTTCGCAAACATAAAAAGGCAGGTTGAGAGCTTAATGAAAGCTGAGATACCTACGGCTGATAAAAATCCCGATGAGTGCGTGAACACAATTGGTAAACATACGTTTCACCAATTCTCACGACAAGATGAATTTGAAGGGATAATGCTAACTTTCGTGAACAACCAAGAGAGACGCATCAAGGAATTAGAAACTCATTTGAAAAACACCCAAGATATGTTCATGGAACTAGCAGAAAAATTCATCTCGAGAATAAAAGAGAAAATTAAGAAAGAAGCCGCACACAAAAAGATCGAGAAGATCTTTGAACTCCCGGTCCCTAATGAACCATACAACGAATGGGATGATGAAACCCCTCTCCCCGAGCCTTCACTTTTAAAGCCCTCTTATCTATTTGGATCCTCTCGCGAGAAAAAGAATTCTCAAGATCGTAGCATTTTCGTGGGGAGCATGGTTGTCACGCTCCCTAACTTTCATGAAGCTAGGAAACGGTCTTTTGGCTTTAAGCCAGGTGTGAGAAGAACTCAATTAAAGCACACCATCATCTTGAAAACCCCCTGGGAAAATTCCTCTCACCCCCTGAATACTCGCCTTGATGGAAATTGGGACCCGAATAAGACGTCAACCAACCCTTTTCAATATTTTACTAACCCCGTGACAGTAAAAAAACATTTGACCCAGGAGGAACTTGTTAACGAGACTAGCTATCAGGATTATTGACCCTGACTAGCTGCTCTCTTAAAGTACGAGGGGCTCATTTGTAAACTGGCACAAAGTAGCAAAATACGCTAATCTGACGGCGTCAGAATTTGAACGTGACGCCGTCACCCCGTCTGCACAGCAATAATAACTTTAATTCCATCACTTTCATCACAAACCCCACAAACCATATCCTCTCCAACCCCACCTTCGAATTTCCAGGATCAAATTCACCGACTTTCGTCATCAATTTCCACGTGGTAAGTAATTTTTATTCATTCTTTTCGCTTCAATTACTCATAGGATTTGTAAATTTCGAAAATCCCCAACTCGTGAAACCCTAGGATTGATTCATGCTTAGAACTCATAATGTGTTTTAATTAGTGTTATTTTAGCAATGATTAAAAGCATGTGATTTTTAGCAATCAAATGGGTTAATTCACTAATAGGGTGGCCACGAATTTGAACCATAACCTGTGATCCAATCACCCATTTTTCTGCAAAAAGTGGTGTGTGGTTATTGAGCCTGAAGTTTGAATATTGATTTTTCCCTCGTAATTATGGATTTGAACACTGGTCGAATCTGACGGCGTCACCTATCAAAGCGTGACGGCGTCAGACCTGTCTGATGCGCCACCAAATCTTTAATTCACATATTAACACTTTTATTCCTCCTGTTTTGTTCCAGATAATGAGTAAGCGTCAAAGACCCAGCCGAGGAAGTTCTTCCCGATCTCAACAAGAAAACTTTGGGGATACGGTCCTCAGTTGGGGTGTCTTTGACAACGATGCTGCTACAAGCAAATATGCACAATTGTTACTACACAAGGTCGAGAATGGAGCAGTGGTTGACTGGGGCTTTCTGAGGAGAGCAGGTCTTGAGCAGACTTTTCTCCAAAGTTTTCAGACGGATGGGTTTACCGGCCCCCAGTGGGAAAGACTGTTTAAGATTCAGGAGCCGGTATATGAGGAGTTGGTACGGGAGTTCTTTGCCACCTTTCATTTTGATATGGCTGAGGCAAGGACCGATGTGGGCGGTACCACGATCTATTTCAGGCTGGGGGGTGAGCTAAGGACGTGTTCTGTTACTGAGTTTGGGTGGAGACTGGGGTTATATGATCAGCATGATACCATTCAGGCAGGGTTCATGCAGAGGTTGTTGCATGGGGAGTCGATGAAGAATGATTTTAGATGCTCTATTTTCTGGCAGACTATTGGGGATGGGGTGTATACCTCGACCACTGTAGCATCCCAAATCAGGGATCCTAGGGTTCGGTTGAATCATCGTTGCCTCACCTACAGCTTGACAGGGCGTCACAGCTCTCACCACCGTGTCACAGCTTCTGATCTCTTCTACCTGTACACCATCTACTCTAATGATGTTTACTGCAACATCCCGTTTTGGGTTGCTAGCTTTATGCATGGTGGAGTTGGGGAGAGGGAAGGTGACAGGATTTATGGTGGGATGTTCATCACCCGACTGGCTCAGTCTTATGGAGTCCTCAGGCCCGAGGTCATGAGGTATTTGAGTGGTGATAAATGCAGGACGGTGAAGGAGAGGTCCCTGAAGCAGATGGAGGTGATTATGGAGATGCATGACGGGTCCTTTATGTGGTATCACCCAGTTGGAGCTGAGGGTGATGATGATGAGGATGATGAGGAGGAGGAGGAGCCCCAGCAGCAGCAGCATGAGGGGTATGAGGCCGGTACAGCTGATTACTACCGGCATATGAGCAGGGGGGACTGGCAGGCTCACCAGGGGACCTGGATGGGCCAGGTTGATGCTTGGAGGACCAGGGCGGACGAGAGGTTCGACTGGATGTATGATCACACGGTTCGTCAGATGCAGCATCTATCCACACGTGATCAGTTGGACCCGCATCTGCAGATTGACCCTTTCCCGGGTCGTGAGCAGGATTACCCTCCATACGGGTACTACGGGCATCTTCCTCCTGGCTATGACTATCGCCAAGGACCTCCTCACCAGTGATGTTGTGATTTGATGTTTTGTTGTTTGAACAATTTGATATTTGGTTGTATGTGTTGAAACAATATGGTCTGTAATAATTTAGGGAAGGCATCTGTTTGCCTTAAAACATTTGTTACATTGATTTTATTTATCGCATGCTAGCCTCATTTGATTGTTATTTTATTTGTTTTGTGTTTGTTTATTTATTTGTTTGATTTTATTTTCCGTATGTGTGTTTAATTTTTATCATTATTGATTCATGTTCAAAAGTAAATTGTGAAAATGCTTTATGTTGTTTTTAACTTCGTCTTAACTACATATAAAGGTATTTTGCAAAAGATAAGTGTAAGGGAAATCTAAATCGGTTTATTAGAACACGAATTAACATGAATCGTAATAATAATAAATTAGCATACATATCCGTATTTGTTTGAGTCAAATGCTTGTATCAAGTCATAATGATGTTTTGCAGGATTTCCAGGAAGTAAGGTAAAGGTTTTTCCAGAAATTTTCCGGAAACTTAAAATGAAAATTTTTGTCAGGTCATTTCTGACGGCGTCAGGGGTTATAACCTGACGGCGTCAGATTTAATTTCCAGAAATTTTTGAAAGTTTTGTTTTCATAAAAAGTTTTTATTAAATCTCCAACTTATAATCTCCAGGAATCTGCAAAATTATCATTCCACAAGCATTATATCCTTATATATAGATTTTATCCCGCCGATGTTATGCAGGTTTTCGTGTTTGTTTTTTCAGGTTCAACAGGTTATTTTAGACAAGGAGATGTTTATGGGATCAAGCTTATGGCGATGCATTAGTCATGGAGCTTCAACATTCTCTTTGGAGGAAGATTTAACCGTGTGATTTCACTATCCAACGAGCGAATCAGGGGAGTATTTGATTTCATTCTTTTACTTTATGCTTTTACATCTTGTTATTTGAACATTGGGGACAATGTTCATCTTAAGTGTAAGGGGAGGGTAAAAGTACGATTTTAGAGAATGCCATTGCGCTTGATTTTTGTTTGTTTAATAATAGATGTGTAATAAAACTGAGAGAAATACTTGATTAGGGTAATTTTAGTGCCAAATTTAAAATTTTTAACAACATATAGGAGTGAAACTTTGATCTTAATGAGCGTCTCATGGATAGGAGTTATATGACTAGCACAAAAACCGTACCACTAAAAAATTTTCCACCCCCAAATATGTGAGGTTCGCCCCTAGAATTGGTAGGAAAAGCATTTATGCTATGATGTGTGTACCGGTAGCACTTAGATTCTAGAACTTGCGTTAGGACCATTCCAAGGCCACAAGTGAGACTACATTCGTGTAGTTAGATTTACTACATGATAAGAGGCATTAGGATTAACCCATTGTTTTACACTTGTGTTTTTGTTATAGTTACATTGGCTACATTGGTCAAGTAATTCTCCCACACCCTTTGCGTTGTACTCATTTTTAGTACACGATACCCCTAGTACACCCCTCAGAGCCTATCTTTTCGTTTCGACCTTTAAGCATTTTACTTAAAGGAAGAATTTGTTACACCCCACTAAAATGTACACCCAAATCGCCTTAGCCTACCTTGTATGCACTCATCTTTAGTGCATTATTGTTACAACATTTGTTTAAACCCAAGTTAATTATCTAGTTGATTACATGGTTGCTAAGTTGAGTCATATCCTTGTACATATTGTTTTGGGAGGATTGGGACTCATGGGTAAAGTACTAGTATAATGGAGTAATGGGGAAGAACATCATTTATTACCCCCATATGTGCTAAATGTTTTAAAAGTACTCCAAGTGTTTCAATTATCTTAATTCGAGTCATTAGATTAGTATTTGTAAAGTTATGTAAAAATTCAAGTGTAAGGGGAATGCAATGCCCCTATGATGTATTATTTTGGATGGTAGGGCAAGAGTGTATGCAAAAAAAAAAAAAAAAAAAAAAAAAAAAAAAAAAAAAAAAAAATCAAGAAAAACACAAAAAAATGAGAAAATGAAAAATAGAAAAAACATACGGACTACCATCCCGTTTCATTTTATGTTTATCTTTATGTTTTTGTTATTTTGTTATTTCGTTTTTAGCTTAAGATCGAGTCGAGTCTTGGCTTAGCAACATTGTATAGTACATGTAATTGATCAAGATCTTTAACTCGCCACCAGTAAAATATCCCGTATCCAACAAAACCGTGTTTTCCTTTTCCCTACACCTAACGTTATAACCCATGTAAAAGCCCTCTTTGATAGTTTATCTTAGGTGCTTACGCCTAGTGGAGGAGGTTTTCGATCCTTTCCCAAGCCTATGGTAATCTATTTGCTATGACAGGTAGTGAGAGATATTATCCGTTTTCATTTATGAGATTTATTTTGATGACACTTGAGAGATGTGAGTATCTAAACACTATTTGTGAGGTGCTAGTATATAATCTCCGTGCTTATTATGATTGAAGTGGAACGAATATTTGTTGTAATTACTTTTATGTTAGCATTAAATGACCCCTAACTTGTATTTTGATTAGAATAAAAGCGCATTTGCTTGAGGACAAGCAAATCTCAAGTGTAAGGGTATTTGATGAGGCGAAAAGTGTACCGCTTTTAAGGGGTCATTTAAGCCCGAAATCGTATTTATTTGATCAAATATTGCCCTAAATCGTTCCTTTTGTCATTTTAGGTACTTTTGAGGAGAAATCTGGAAAAGGAGGCATTTTGGACGTTTTTGGAGCATTAAAGTGAAGAATACGACAAAGTCTCAAAATCGGCTGAAATTTACCTTTGACGGCGTCAGAATCATCTCTTGACGGCGTCATGCCTTGGCAAGAAAAGTTGGATGTGAAATTTACTCATGACGGGCCAGTGAGTTAGCATGAGAATTCTGACGGCGTCACGCTTTAACTAAATCAAGGGCGTCACGGCTTAAATCATAAGGGGACGGCGTCACGTTCATGATCCGACGGCGTCAAGCCTTGATAGGCCAGAATGGATTTTTGAAGAGCTAAAGAGGGACGGCGTCAAGAAGGTCACCCGGGAACCCTAAAAGCGGCGAGGTGACGGCGTCACAATGCATTAGGTGACGCCGTCAGATCCAAAAATCTATATATAGTTTTCTAATCTTTTGTCATTAGGGAGAGCTTAGTGTGTGGAATTTTGGGATAAAACCCTAAGACGATTTTAGCTACTTTTTCAGGGCTTTTTGCCTTGAGATCTTCCATGTTTCATTGAAAGATAAGTTATCAATTAATCATTCAATATGTCTATGTGTTGTTTGATTCTATCTTATGCTTGTCTTTTGTTTAACATGTTAGGCTAAATTTATCTTGTGTTTGCTTAGATCTAATGAAACTTAGCTATTGATTATTGGTTGTTAGTGTGTTGTTAGTTGTATTGGATGATTGTTTATCTATGTTAGGCTTAAGAAAACTGGCTAACTTCCTATTCGGTAACTTGCTTGAACGTCTTAAGAAACATGAACCAAACGCGTACTAAAGGTTTTTATGGTTGTATTTAATGCACAAGCGAATTCTAGTGATCCCATGTTAGGAGCTTCCTAGCCGGCTCGACATAGGAGTGAAGTAGGAGCTTGTAGAGTTGGGGAAGTAAGTACGCCACCCCACGAATGGTATTAAGGAATACACCCGTCATCCACGCGACTAATACACACTAATTAACCGGTAAAAGATAGTTAGGGAGTAAGGAAATCTAAGTAAACACATTTCTCTACACATAAGTTTCTCACCACATTTCATTTTTGTTATTTTATTTTATTTGCATTCGTAGTAAATTGGGTTAGTTGACTAGCAACTAATTTCGCCCACTCCTTCAAAACCGAGATTTTACTTGCTTTCATAAAAATATAAAAACATAAAAAGAATCTTCCTCAACCCTTAGACCTAATTTGAGTAGCCTTTCATACCTAACGAACACTATTCCCTGTGGAGAACGATCAATCCCCCGTACTTACCACTACACTATACTACATCGGTCAGGTACACTGCCTGGTGGGGTTGTAAGCCTCTTGAGATCCCTCGAGAGGTAAAACCTGTTGTAAGGTTACAAAACCACGCAATCAGTGACGCGGAAGCAATGATACTTAAACAAATGACTTATAGTCTACCCATTCCTCATTGGTCAGAACTTAAGTTCCTATAGGGAAATCCTAAAGCAAATTCTTACAGGTTATCTTATGAGCGCCTACAGTGGAAACCTAATGGTCCAAACTTCACAGGTCAAGGGTAAATGTATTACAAGTCGCAGCCTGTCTCTCTGATACCATTCATTGTAACACCCCAACCCGATAAGGGTAAAGATATCACAATAATGGTTTCATATCAGATCAAACAAAGCATACATCTATAGTAATACAAGAATTCTCAAAGGATACAAATGAAATACAGAAACTACAAGGTTACAAATGAAACTTCCAATAAATAGTAATTCCAAAAATAATAACTTCTAGTCATCTCTAATCCAGAGTTGCTATCAAGGTCTTCTAAATCCAAGGTTCTCTCCACTCATACCCAGCTTCCTACTAAAACCTGCCGCAGGAAAAGAAATGCGGCTGAGCTACGAGAGCTCAGTGAACAGATATAACGATAACAAAGCAGTAGTGGAGGAAAGTACAATGTAATAGAAATAAAGGTCATGCAGATGTAATATGGGTTAAGAAATAAGTAAATGAAATAAGATACAGGAAAAGAAATAGGAACAGTAATCCACCACGAGCCCAGAAACAGATCATATAGTAACCATCAGACAATCAAGAGGGGATACCTCTCGAGTAACCAGATAATATGAGGGGTGTCCTCATGTATCAAATTGGAGTGATCAGCTCCCAGATATATGTGAAGGGCATGTATTGCACACAGTACCAATCACCAGACAATAATAAATCATATATAGATAATCCACTAAACAGAACAGATCTAGGATGCATCCATACGCCCCTGCAGATAAAATAGTGGCCAAATAATATAATGCGCATATCAGATAATAGATAAGGGACGGTGTGGAACATCACTCGACCACACTAGAGTCATGCCATTGGTGCATCAATGACACGGCCATGTTACCTTCATGGCTAGGAAACAGATTTGGCTCGGGTATCAAACTAAGAGTCAGATATCATATCAAAATCAGAGTGTCATATCTAAAGGTTCATGGCATATGGTTCATGTCAAATATTTCAGAAATAATATCAAAGGTCCAAATCAAAGTTTATCAGATCAAGGTTTACGAACAACGGATCATAGCAAAGGTTCACAACAAAAGGGAACATAGCAATGGCTTAGGGAATCCTAAACGAATCCAGAATCAATAAGTCAAAAGAGGGAAGACACCCTTACTGAAAAAGGGCAGAGTATCTGTACCTTATACCGCAAGTGACAGACACAACAGAAAATATAGAGGTCGGACGCAAACTCCATCTTCAGCGAATCTACACGAATTCATGACTGTCTTATTAATTCAGATTACTTATTTTAGTCGGCTTTCCATTTTTAAGTAACTTTCCTTTTTAGGTAACTTTCCGAAAATAGCAACTTTTCATATTTAGTAACTTTCTATTTTTAGCAGTTTTCCATAATTAGCAGGTTTAAATATTATAATCAGGTTAAGTCATTAATTAGGGTTATTATGGAAATAAGGTTTATTTTAGCAAGTTATAAAAGTTTAGGGTTAAATATAACAAGTTTCCATATTTTAGGGTTTTAATTGTAAATACACCAAAGTTAAAGGTTTAAAATGAAAATACCTCAAGTTACTCATTGAATACATAAGTTATTCAGAATTACACTTTTCACCCTTTATGTTCCACAATTTTACAGATTATACCCTTTTAGTTAATTAAATTACAAATTAAACCCTATAATTACACAAATCACCATTTAACCTTTACCATATTTATATTAACACATCAAGCCTTCTATTTTACCAAATTATAGAATATACCCTTAATTTAATATGTGGTACGAATGCCCCTTTTAAATTTCATAATTTACAAAACTAGTCCCTTGAATTTATAAAACTATAATTCGAATTACAAATTATTAATAATTACATATTAAGCCCTTAAATATCCAAAATTACACATTACACCCTTTATATCATTATTTATACGAATCACCTTTAATTTTCTAGAATTTACACTTTTAGTCCCTCTATTTTAATTAATTGCAATTCGAATCACAAAATTACCAAATGAACCTTTTACTTCTAAAAGTTACACAAGATACCCACATATTATATTTTATACGAGTTACCCCTGATCCAACACATGTTACAAAAATAACCCACAAGTTTCAATAATTACAAAACACACCCTTTTTCTTTTAATTTTCAATCGGTAACACTTTTAAATATCAAACCCTAACCTTAACCAAATCCAATCATCACCAATAATTAATACAACCTTAAAAATGCATTAAATGCTCAGATCCATCATCAAAACATGAAACCCTAGGTCTCACGATTTTATTTTAATTAAAAACCCTTTTATTCTTAAATCCGATTAGTAACAAAAATTCACCATGACTAATACAAGCTTCGAAAAATGCAAGATCTATTTTTCCAAAGTTATATGATCAGTATAGAACCCATAAAAATTATATACAAAGCCCAGAAAAATCGTATATCTTATTTTAGATCTTATGTACGTTTTTGATATATAGAATTATCACGACTTATCTAGCGTGCATGGATCATAATAAGTATTTTATTCAGATCATATGTGATGTAAATAACATAGGAAAAATACTAGGTTAATTTTAGAACGAGTAGATGAGGCGTACGAATTTTGTACTTCTCGCTAAATCAAACCGACCAAAGAAAAACTCCCACGTTCGAACCAATGAATCCACGACCTTAGCACTATTTTTCCCACCTTCCTTGGACGCGTATGAACCCAGGAAAAATAACCACAGCCTCCAAAAAAATCGTGAGATGAAGAGAGAGTTTTTGTGTGTGAGATTTAGGGTTTTCGGTAGGATCAATGGGGAATTAATTAAAAACCGTGTGATATGGAGAGGGGAGGGCATGATTTTTGGCCCATAATGATAGATGGGATCAATTTGCTGATTTGCACAAGTTTCCTTTTTAAATCTCAATGTTTATCTCCTTTTATTTGATTTAAATTAATTTAACAATATATTAACATATAAATATAAGTAAATTTTCGGCCCATTAATGTTTAAGTGATGTGACAATATTTTTATGACATGTAAGATATTAAAATGTAGTTACAAAATTTACCTTACTTCATATGTTGGTCATTTCCAAAGGTTTAGGATTTATTTGGTGTTTTATGTACTCTTTAATTAAATTTAAAGTTTCAGGGCAATTTGGTCATTTTGCATGTTTTGGATTTTTGGGTTTTACAGAATCCAAGCCATTACTGATTTTAATTTGCCACGTGCATCAATGTAGTTAAATCTTTTGAGAACAGTTGATGCACCATTGGATTTAAAAGGTCTCCAAATCCAACATGCTGAGGCCTTAACAGCATTGGCCCTCTTTTCCCTAGTAGCAGTATATTTAATGTAGCCAGTACCTTTTGGCTTCCAAATTTGTTTTTGTATACTTGCTCTTGTTGAAAAAGGTCTTTTAGCAGTTGTTTATGCATGTTTGTAAATTGTTTTTGCACTTTGTACTGCTTGTTTTGGGTAAACAGAGTAAAATGGTCTGGCAGTAGAACCTGCTTTTCTAGCAGTAGAAACTGCTTTTGGGCCAGACTTTAATGAAACTGCTCTGGGTGTGGTTCTTGTATAATTAGAGTGACTTTTAGTTGTATGCCTTTTTAAATTTACCCTATTGTTTGTATACCCAGATACCCTTTGGTTGCAGAAAGCTGCAAGATGGTCAAAATCTCCACAAATAAAACAAGCTTTGTTATAGAAGTTAAAGTCATCACCTAGTTGGTGAGACTTAAGGTCATTCCAATTTCTTTGGTTACCTTTAGGATTGTTTGTGGTTCTATATTGTTCACAATATCTTATTGGTTGCCTAATATGTTTAACATTGATTTTAGGCCTATCAGTATTATTTTTGACTACCTTAGGAACACTTGTTCCTGCTTTCTTAACCACTTCAGGTTTAGACATAACCTGTTCTTCTTCATCATCATCAGATATCCAGTCCTCAATGATTGGACCATCTGATTTCCTATCAGAGGACACCTTGTCCTCATGAAGTGAAGTTTTACTTAAACTCTCACTTATTTTCTTAGTTTCATCAACAACTACATTTGCTTTTGGCTGAACACCATATTGTAAATTTGGTAGTTGAAATTCAGCTAAGCCTGTGTGCTCTAGGTCTATCCCTGGGGGTGCAGGGATTCCTCTATAAGGAGGTGGGACATTCTTGTATCCTAACCCAGATTTTGCCTTGTTGATTACTTGACATTCAATCATGTTGGTTACACCTTTAGAGGCATATTCTAATGTTTCTACACTTAATTGAATGTTTTCTTTGGCCTTCTTAATTCTATCTAGTTCAGCTTTTAAATTACTAATATCAACATTTTGAATTAGTATTTCTCTGTTAAGAAGAATTTTGGCATCTGTAAAAGTAGCTTCATTTGCCTTAAAGTGTAAGATCTGCTCTTCTAGGGCAGCTAAACCTCTCTTATGGTTTGTTAAGTTATGAATATTGTTGGTTAGTTCTGTCCTTTGATCTTCATAACGTTTTCTTAAAGTTTCTAGTTCTTTAAGAGCAGTGCAATTATTTGAACAAACTTTATCAGATTGTACCTCAGTAGAGAAAGCCATGAGTGCCATCTGAGAAGAAGCTTCTTCTTCATCAGCCATGAAACTCCAATCAAATCCTAAGCCATCAATAGCTACCATAGCTTTTGAGTTTGGCTCAGAAACCTCCCCTGTTTTGGATTTGCTTCCAAAACCTCTGTTCTTGCTATCTTGCTGCCTAGGTCTTCTACATTCTCTTGAGAAGTGCCCCATCATGTGGCAGTTGTAGCATTCTATCTTTGACTTGTCAAAACCAGTAGTATCATTGCTGCTGATTGTGAGCTTCTTCCCTGTCCTTTGATAGAACTTCTTAGCCCTCATGCTAAGAAGAGAAATTTTCCATTTCAGGTCTATCTCCTCCAAATCATCATCATTGATTTCTTGGAGGTCTTCATGAGTTAGCATGGACCCATCATTCTGACTTTTGAGAAAAGCACAACAAGTCATCTCATCCATTAAACCAATGGTACTGCTTGATGAACTAGCAGCACCAACTCCACCATCAACCCTCACATCTTCAACTGGTTTTGAGGTACTAGGAGATGACATAAATGCCATGTTCCCAGTACTTGAACTAGTACCTCCAATTTTCTTCAAATCTTGTTCCACAATCTTAAAGTTGCTATACAAGTCCATAAGATCCATGGTGTCAATGTCTGGCTTGTTTTTCCAGAAAACAACATGCACAGCCCACTCTTCAGGTAAGCTTATCAAAAATTTTGAGTTTAAATCTTCTTGAGGTATTTTCACCCCAAGAATAGCAAGTTGGCTCACAATTTTCTGAAGCCTGTTAAACATGTGGTCAAGTGATTCATTGTTGGTTGAAGAGAAGTTTTCAAAACTCTGCTTGAGAAGAGTCTTGTGGGTCTTCTTGGTGGCTTCATTCCCACCATACCTTGCAACAATGGCCTCAAACAAAGACTTTGCATCTTTGAACTTGCTGAAGTTAAAAAGTTGATCATTTGGAATGGTCATCATCAACATACTTCTGGCCTTGAGGTCATTTTTCTTCTTTATCCTCTCTTCTCCAGTCATTGGGTTGATCAGCACAGTTACTTCATCTTTACCCTCAACTTGTGATGTAGTGGTTGTAGGCTTGTAAGAGTTTCCATCTTCAATAATTTCCCAAAGTGTATAATCTTGCACTTGGAAATATTGCTTTATCCTCAACCTCCACATCTCAAACTCATTCTGTTTGAGCATTTGTAACTGATGGCGAGGGACAAGAGTTGGGTTTCGAGTCTTTGGGCTAGATTCAAAACGAAAGTGGCTAAACGGGACGTGGGCTTTTAACCTGGAGTCCGGTCCAATGAAGCCTCCCTTGGAGCCGGTCCCTTTAGGGTTTTATTTGTGTTCTTTTGTTTCTTGTTAGTTCTTATATAAAGACTTATTGATTATTTAAGTTTCAGCAAAGTTTTAATAAAGATCACTATTTGGAGGTTATTCCAAAGTTTTCTAGGGTTGGTAATTGGCTCTAAGGTTTCAATCAAACATTGGTAATTGGTGTTTGATCTTTGTTAATCGTTGGTAATTGGCGATTAATGTTTATTCCGGTTTAACTCTAACGTTGGTAATTGACATTAGGGTTTTATCTGTTGATCCCAGTTGAGCTTCACGATCTTATTAATTACTTTAGATAAATCTAAGGTAATCGGTATAGAAACTGATCTTAGGTTGTATATCAAATATTATGCGGAAACTAATACTTGATCTTAAGAAGAATAAACACAAACGAATTCTCAAACAACACTTCAATATATTAATACGATTGCTCTGAATAGCAATAGGGTTACAAGAAACCTTGAAGTGTAAAACAATACGTATGCTAAGATAATCAAATTCTAACTCTAACCCTAGAACCTCCTTTTATAGCGTAAGGAGTCCTAGTCGGTTTACAAGACTTCCTATACAAGAAAAATATTCATACGTATCTTTTCTATACTTATCCTTAACATACTATACATATCTAATAAGCAGCAGAGTAAATCTTCTAGCAGCAGAGTCTTCGTGAGCTAGCAGCAGAGTTACACTATGCCTATTATCCAAAACAGCAGAGTTATCAAAACAGCAGAGTTCTTGTGCTAATCAGCAGAGTCACATAACTATCCAGCAGAGTTGTGTTTCTCGAATCAGCAGCATTTTAGACCCAACAATCCTCCCCTAAACTTGATATTTTTCTTCAAAAATCATCAAGTTTCCTTAAATCCAGATAATCACCAAGAGGATGCTTCCAAACACTTTACTGTTTTGAAACCTTTGATTCAAGCAACTTTTTATATTTCTCAATCAGTTCTTTTGCTTGATTATCTACACCAAATGGTCTTTGTAATGTCAACTTACCAGGCTGCAACATTTGATACAGAATAGATGTACTGTTGTTGATGACATAATCCTTCTCCACAAGCATATACACAGTCACACCTATGCATGATAAAACATGAACTCCACAAGATTGATATAAATACCATCTCTGAACTGTGGAACTCAGTAACTTCTTCCATTCAATACTCTTCTCATCTGGTTCAAACATATTCTTCAAATGATAATAGTTGAGTCTTTCATAAACCAACTCTGGTCTTGTATCACCATAATTCATCTTGTAAAGATTCCAGAGTTGAGTAATATCATCCCTATCCATGTAGTGCACCATCTGAGAAAAACTAATATACCCCACACTTGAACCATTTGATCTCTTAATTACCCAGCATACTTGACCATCAGCTAGAACATCATGTGAATATGAAATGATTGGATATTTTACTGATAAAGGAACTTCATTAAGTAACTCAGGCTCTTCTTGAGGTTCATGAACTGTGAGATGCATAATTCCTTGCATATCATCTGCAGTCACTTCTTCTTTCCCTGAATCACTATCCTCTTTCTCCTCTTTATCCGAATCACTCATCACTACTGACTGTGTTCTTCTCTTCTTCCTACCCACCTGCTTTACTTTCCTCCTATATCTCTTTGTACCAGCAGAGGATTCAGTCATTCCTTCAGCTTCAACAATAATTTCTTTCTCCTTCTCAACATCAGATACTATGGGCTTTGAAACACTTCCACTCCCAGATGCTTTCAAACTGTCAGATCCCATAACTTCTGGATTTCTCTTCTTCTCAGAAACTTTTCTTGGATTTAACTTAGCATAAGTTTCATAAAATTCCTTTTCAATTAAGTGATCTGACTTTCCTTTGAAATCCTTCATCTGATAGCCTCTTGCATTCTTCAAATAGTACTTCATGTCATTAACCAATGCTTTCCTTGAAGATGACTTCTGTTTGTAACCATGCTTCTGTGCATCTGTAATCCTCTTAATCAACTCCTCCCACTTAGCTAATCCATTCTTTTTAAGTATAAAATCTACAAGCTCTTTTGTCTTTTCACTTCCATCTAACTGCTCATCATTAGTTATCAAGAAAGCTTCTCCTCTAACAATCATATCAGAATCAACAAAATACTGCAATTGTTCATCAAATTCTTCTTGATTAACTTCTTTAAATGTAGAGCTTTCCATAAGTTCAAACTGATTTCCTTCCTCTTCAGCTGCAACTCTTCTTGCATATTCTTCATCCTGAGCAATCTGAGCTTGTTCATCAGCCAACTTTTTCTTCCTTTCAAGCTCTTCAGCAGATTCAGTAGCTTGTTGTTGTGATGGTGTGGGTGTTTTAGTTCCTTTGTTCATGTTCAGCAGTACTTGAGCTAAAGTCATCTGTTCATCATCTGAATCAGCAGAGTTCTTTACTCCTGCACTCTTCTCAGTATCATCAGCAGAAACCTTTAACCCATCAGCAGAGTGTTCTGCACCAGCAGAGTCAACCTTGTCTTCTGCACCAGCATGGTTACTGCAGTCAACCTTGTCACTCTTATCAACATTTTCAACAAAATCTTTAACAACCTCCTCTGAACCCATTACACCTTCCTGATCCTGATCATTCACTTGAGCCTCCTGATCATTCCTCCCCTGTTTGGAAGCATCCTCTTCCAAACTTGGTTTGGAACTCTTCTTTAGCCTCCCCTCAAGGTGTGTAACCCTTAGCCTAAGCCTTCTTATTTCAGCACCTTGAGTAGCTTTGACTGTCTTTAACTCCTTTCGAAGACCAAGGACCCCCTTTGACAATTTTGTACAATTATCCGTCAATTCTTTCAATTGTTTCATGATATCCTCACAACTTCGGTCTGTGTAACTTGACCCGAGAGGTTGATCATTGGAATTGGCATTATGTACTGGTGTGTTAACCGTCAAATCCTCAGTGTCATGTTCAATACTAGCATCAACACTTCGACCTGTGTTACCTGGTCCGAGAGGTGTATCATTTGCAATGTCAATATGTACATCAGTGTCCATCAATTCAATAGTATCCTCTCTGTCCTCATCACTTCGAGATGTGTTACCTTCTCCGAGAGGTGAATCTTGGGACACAAACTCAATCTCAACCCCAGGTTGAACATCTGAGCCCCCCATAGAAGCCATTTGGCTGGGGTTACCATCAGTTGTATTAGGTTCCGGAGAACCCTCTACAAAAGATGTTGCCATGGTTGAGGTCTTAATGATGTTGACACTGTCCTGCTCAACTACTAAGTTGGAAACAGTAGTGCCAGCCTCTTCCATCATGATACCTCCAACACCTGTATCAGCCTCATCTGCATCCATACTAACATTGGCCTGAGGTAGCACAATGTTCTTATGTTGTGAAGTCCTAGGTGATTGGGTATTTTGGGTTTCATGTGACACTGAATCATTCAAACTTGTTGAGGAGGATGTGTGATGGGAAGCTGTGGGTGTGCCAGCCTCTTCATCCTCATTCACTGCAGCCACAACAGTCAATATATGTGCAGTCAGGGGAGTGATAGCACCAGAAAATCCTTTACCATTCTTCTTTAAAAATGCAAACATCTTGATTGCCATTCTACTACAGGGCTCAACATTTACATGCCTCAATGGTTCCCTTAGTTGTCTGTTTATAATAAGTTGTAGAAACCTTGGGTACAAGTAAAACTTCTTCTTAACAAACTTCTTCATCCCCTCAAATATCATAGCAGAAAAATCAAAGGGCTGCCCTGTAGCTAAACACACTAAAGCCATAGCCTGAGAGGCACTAAACTCACTCCAACCACCTACTTTGGGAAATAAGCAGTGTTGAAGTGTATGCAGCAAAAACTTCCAATGTGGACAGAGACGACCTTTCAAAAATGTACCACCAACTTCAGGTCTCTCATATCCTATGTTTTCAAGCTCAGTCATAACAGATTCTGGGGTAATGGTAGGGGGTGTTGATATACCAGATAAGCGCAAACTTCTCTTAATTGTTGTTTCACTTACTACAATATTCTCCCCATCTACACTACCTATTAAACGTTCCTCACCATCTAGGACATCCAACTTAACAGTGGACCAAAATTGTTTCATATGAGATATATAAATGGTAGGATCAACTGTTAACGCATACCTTAACTTAGACGAACTCAGAAAATCCATTACCTCATAAAATCCATCAGCAGCAGTAACCTTACTGAGAAATGCTATCTGATTGTGTTCATCCGAAAACGTTCTTCGCGCCATTTGATTTGGGGGTTTTGGGTGAAATGATATGAATTGATGTTCTTGGGTGAAGGTTGAATGTAATTTTTAGCAATTAAAATGTAATGAGATCAAATTGGTGAAAGATACCGTTTTGATCTAATTAGGTTTAAGAACGCGCCAAAAGTTTCAGTTTGACCCTTCAACTTTCAAACTCATCAGCAGAGTTGCGATAGTGTTGACCGAAAGTCAACATGCCCAAAATCTTTAAAATCACTTCCTTAAATACCATACCAACCCCACATTTAATTCCATAAAACCTTTAATCACTAAATCAAATCCCCAATTCACAAACCCTAATTCAAAATCAACAAATCATGAGTTCTTCAAAAGCTCCAATCATTGAGATCTCCTCAGATTCCTCATCCGATGACTCACAAGGGTGGGCAAGCTATTTTCCTCAAGGTTATCTAGCAAGTTCATCGTCAGCAAAACCAAAAGGAAAAGCAGTTGTCGAAGAGGAATATTCCGACCCACTTCCATCAACACCATCCTCCTTTGAGGATTCTGATGATGAAGGAAAAACAAAAATCGATCCTCCACAGCATCCTTTGACCGCTGAGCTGCAGAAGCAAATGGAGAATGCCGCCGCCGCCTTTGCGAAGAGTGTCCACCTGCCTCATCCAAAGCCAAGTACGGTTGAGCAGAAACCCCCTGTTCCAAAGAAGAAGAAGCAGCAGAAGAAATCAGCTCCCTCAACAAGTCAACAGCAGAGTCCACCTCCACGATCAGTAGTACTTGCTCTCCCCTGTCCAAGGGTGTTTGAAGCCATGGGCACTAGGGGACCTCGTAGCAAGGTCATGCCTGACTTTGCTAGGATTTAGGTTGTGAATCTTTGTATTTAGTTGTCTTTTGATCTTTGGCATGTATGTATGGAAACACTTTGATGTACTTATGCCTTGATTATCAATGAACTTCTCTTTTCATGCTTTACTTGATTGTGTATGTTTATGTGTATCTGCAAAAGGTTAGTAGCAAACAACAAACACAAGCAAGAATATTCCATAATAGCAGCAGAGTAGACATAACAATAAACAACTAAACAGCAGACTTTAACCAAAACACCAGATAATGACTAATCAACAGCACAAATCCTTACAAAAATTTTACAAAAACATACAGAGATAAGATGGTTTAAGATTTAAAGATTGATCATACCAATACTAGCAACTAAAAATTGAAACCTACTTATATCAAAACTTTTGGTAAGTAGATCAGCAACATTATTGTCAGTATGTATTTTAACCACTTGAATAAGCTTTTTCTCATAACAATCTCTAATAAAATGATGTCTTATCTCTATGTGTTTTGTTTTAGAATGAAAAACAGGATTTTTGATAATACACATTGTGCTGTTGTTGTCAATAAAAATTTTTGTGTTCATGAAATTGTACCCATAATCCAGCAATTGGTTCTGAATCCAGAGCACTTGTCCACAGCAGCTAGAAGCAGCAACATATTCTGCTTCAGTTGTTGAATTAGCCACCACTGTTTGTTTCTTACATTGCCAAGAGATTAACCTATGACCATGGTACTGACAGCCTCCAGTGGTTGACTTTCTATCCATAGTAGCTCCAGCATGGTCACTATCTGAGTATGCTATCAAGTCAAATGGTGAATTATTAGGATACCAAAGACCCAATTTTGGTTGACCCTTTAGGTACCTAAAAATTCTTTTGACTACTTCCAAGTGTGAAACTTTTGGGGACACTTGAAATCTAGCACATGCACACACAGAAAACATGATATCTGGCCTTGAAGCAGTCAGATACATCAATGAGCCAATCATTGATCTGTACAGATGCACATCAACCTCTACCCCATCTTCATCCTTGAGCAAAGGTTTATTTTTATCCATGGGTGTCTTGGCTGCCTTCACATCTTTGAAACCAAATTTCTTTAACATATCAGCCACATACTTGTCTTGGCTAATAAAAATCCCATCTGACTTCTGCTTTACTTGAAGTCCTAAAAAGAAAGTCAGTTCTCCCATAGAACTCATCTCAAACCTGCTGTGCATTAGCTTCTCAAATCCTTCACATAACACCTTATTTGTAGACCCAAAAATGATATCATCTACATAAACCTGAACAAGTAGGATATCCTTTTTGTCTTTCTTAATGAACAATGTTTTATCAATGGTTCCTCTGCAAAAACCATTATTCAACAAATACTGAGATAAGGTGTCATACCAAGCTCTAGGAGCTTGATGTAGTCCATACAGTGCTTTCTTCACCTTGTAGACCCTATCAGGATACTTAGGATCTTCAAACCCAGGTGGTTGCATCACATAAACCTCTTCAGGTATCTTTCCATACAAGAAAGCACTTTTCACATCCATTTGATACACAGGAAAATTCTTGTATGAGGCATATGCCAAGAAAAGTCTGATAGCCTCCAATCTTGCAACTGGGGCAAATAACTCATCATAGTCTATCCCTTCTTCCTGAGTGTATCCCTGAGCCACCAATCTAGCCTTGTTTCTAATGACAATACCTCTTTCATCTCTTTTACATCTGAACACCCATTTTGTACCAATTGCCCTTTTTCCATTAGGCAAATCAACTAATGTCCAGACCTCCTGAAGCTTAAACTGCAGCAACTCCTCTTGCATAGCTTCAACCCAACTTTCATCTTTCAAAGCCTTGTGAATGGTCTTGGGTTCTTCTTGAGATAAGAAACAGGCAAACATGCAATTCTGTAAATCCTTGTGGCTATTCCTCTTCTTAAGTGTTTGGGCAAACAATCCCTGATCAAGCAAATCACTCAACCCTTTTGATTTACTTCTAGTCTGAACAGCAGAGTGAACATCACCAATTATTTGCTCCTTTGGATGATTCCTGTGGATTCTGGTTGTTGGAGTGGGACTAACAGGTATATCAGTCTCCAAATTTGATAAATCAGCTTCAGCACTAAAAACATCAACAACTTCATCATCAGTATCCACATACACTTCTTCTAATTCAGGCATCTCATCAGCAGAATCATCATCAGAATCACCATCTTTATCAGCAGCAGAGTCCTTGTCCATAGCAGCAGAGTTACCAAACCTAACAGCAGAGTGTTTCGGCCTAACAGCAGAGTGCTTTGGCTTATCAGCAGAGTGCTTTGGCTTATCAGCAGAGTGCTTTGGCTTGGCAGCAGAGTTGAGAGAACTGCTGCTATGTTTATTTCCTTGTTGCCCAGCAACATCTGACTCTGTATTCCATTCCTTATCATCATTCTTGACATCATGAGAAGGTTCATCATCACCTTCTACATTAACCTTTGGAACTTCCTTATGAACAGCAGCATCATCTGAACTTTTTCCCTCTTTATCTGTTGGTGTGAAGTACTGATCAAGCTTGCTTCTTTCAATCAAAACAAACTCCTCTGCAGGCTCATCCTTCTTTGCTTGTGTACCTGCATTAGGGTTAGTTTGTGTACCTGCAGACATGTTAGTAGTACCTGCAATGACTGGTTGATAATTCATACTCTTGGTTAAAGAATCAATATCAAACATCCACTCAGGACCTTTTCCATCAACATTAGGTGTGGTTTCTCTAATTCTAACATGCAAATTTTCCACCACATGCCCAGTCCTTTGATTGAAAACCCTAAAAGCCTTACTTTCAGTAGAGTATCCAACAAAGTAACCTATGTCTGCTTTCTCACTAAACTTGCCTAAGTGGTCAATGGTGTTTAAGATAGTGACAGGACACCCAAATGGTCTAAAGAAATCAATCAGTGGTTTCCTACCATGCAATAACTCATAAGGGGTCTTATTGTGAGGTTTAACTATCTTAGTTCTATTTTGCACATAGCAAGCAGTGTTGACTGCTTCAGCCCAAAAGATAGTGGGTAACTTAGACTCTGACAACATAGTCCTAGCAGCTTCAATTAATGTTCTATTTCTCCTCTCAGCCACACCATTTTGCTGAGGAGTTCTAGCCACACTAAATTGTCTAGTTATACCCTTTTCCTCACAGAACTGATTCATTACTTGATTCTTAAACTCAGTTCCATTGTCACATCTGATGATCTTAACCTTGTGATTAAATAGGTTTTCTATCCTAGTAATAAAAGCCTTAAGAATACCAGGAGTCTCACTCTTAGTAGCTAAGAAGAATACCCAAGTGAACCTACTAAAATCATCAGTAACCACTAAGCCATACATCTTTTTGTTCAAACTATTCACATAAGTGGGTCCAAATAGGTCCATGTGTAACATAAACAAAGGTTCAGTTATGGAATTCACCAATTTGGACTTACAAGATGCTCTATGTTGCTTTCCCATTTGGCAAGCAACACATACTTCAGGATTCTCAAAAATCTTTGAAGGTAATCCTCTGACCAAGTTTCCTTTCACCAACTTGTTGATAGCCTTGTAGTTCAGATGTCCAAGCCTTCTGTGCCATAGTTTGGATTCATCAATAGTGGCTTTGGCAAACAGACAAGTTAAATCTCTTTTGGGAATAATGTTCTTTATGTCCACACTGTATATGTTGTCATTTCTAGGGACTTTAAGAAGTACTAATTTGTCATCAGGTATCTTAAAGTCGGGAGATAAGACAAGACATTCAGTGTCTGTAAAAAGAACAAAATTCTTTTTGTCACACATTTGTGAGACACTAAAAAGATTGAACTTTAAACCATTCACCAAATACACTTTCTCAAAATCCAATTTTCCAGTTCTGATCATGCCTTTACCAACAATTTTACCTCCTTTAGGGTCATTCCCAAAGGCAACATATCCACCATCCAAAGCTTCAAAATTCTCCAAATTGCTCTGGTCTCCAGTCATGTGTGAAGAGCATCCACTATCAAAAATGCATTTATCCTTTAGCTCCTTTTGTAGATTGCCCTGCACAAAAAGTAAGAGAATTAGTTTCTCTTGGGGACCCAAGCCATTACTGACTTGGATCTACCTTGTGCATCAAAGTAGTCAAATTTCTTCAACTGCATTGGTGCACTGCTGTGTCTGAGAACATGATCTAAAACTTTAACCTTTGGTTTCCAGACCCAGCAAGCTGAGGCTTTAACAGCATAAAAATGATTGCCCACAACAGTATCAGTAACAACTTTAGGCAAAACAGCAGAGTCTGCCTTAACAGCAGAGTTTGCTTTAACAGCAGAGTTTGCCTTAACAGCAGAATTGACTATTTCCTTCTTTATGGGCACTGTTGGTGCAGTAGGAGAGATAACTCTAGAAGTACCATCTCTCATCAAAACTTCCCTAGGAACCATGTTTCTTTTGGGGTGAGGGTGAGTCTTTCTAGCAAAGTTTCTATGGTTCACCCTTGAGTATTGGTTCCAAGTTGGTTTCTTATAGCACTCATCTTGCAGATGTTCAAAACTACCACAGCAATAACATGCCTTCTTAAGTAATTGAAAATCAGTACCTAATTTGTGTGAAACTAGGTTGTTCCAATTTCTCTGGTTTCCCCTAGGCAAGTTATTTGTTCTTTTAGGATATACTCTAGGTTTGTTTTCATACTCAGCCATCTTCCTAGAGATACCTTTACCAAACCTAGGCTTAACAAACTCAACCTTTTTAGCCCTAGGTACTTTTGATTCAACAACAGTAGGAATTTCTTCCCTTTTGTTCTTAGAGGTTGAATCAGATTCTACTTCATCATCATCACTATCAGACACCCAATCTTCAATCAGGGGTGCTTGTTCATACTTCTTTACCTCAACCTTAGGTGACTCTATTTCTTTTTCACTAGTTTCAACTACAGGTTTACTAGTGTCACCTACAGGTGTGGCTCCAGACTCAGATATGAAAGTCAATGTCCTAGTAGGAGGGGCATTGGCACTAAGCTTTGTAGGGTGAGCAACAGCATTATATCCTAAACCACTTCCTGGTTCTGCAAAGTGTCTACCTATTGGTTTACTGAGAATATCAGTGGCATATTGTTGTTTTTCAACCCTAACTATGTGTTTTTCAGTCTCACTAATAGCTGAAACTCTAGCCTGTTCAGCCTCTTCTACTTTTTCCATAAGAACCTTAATCTCATCATATTTCTTAATAATTTCATTTTTCAATATAGTTATCTGATCAAGGTATTCAATTTCAACCTTTTTATAAAATTCTAGCTTCTCTTCTAAGTTCTTTAAACCATATGCATAACTAAGATTATCTAGCTTTAGTGTTTCATTTTCCATCTTAAGGTTTCCATTGCTAGATTTAAGTATCTCAATTGTATCAGAACATGATTTAAAAGAACAAGATGATTCATTGGATACCTCAGAGTCTGATCCAGAAGAAGAATAGGCCATGAGAGCAAAATGTTGTACTTCAGATTCCTCTTCAGCTATCAATGCACAATTTGGACCATCCTCAGCAAGATCACTCCAATCATAATCACCTAACCCATCACATGATACCATAGCAGTTGTAGAATTTGGCTCTTCATCAGCAGACTTCTTGAAATTCTCATTGCTTCTTTTTGGTGCTTTGCATTCTCTTGCAAAGTGTCCCTTCTTTCTGCAGTTAAAACATTCAGCCTTTGACTTGTCAAATCCCAC
This sequence comes from Artemisia tridentata subsp. tridentata, assembly GCA_021014915.2. Taxonomy (NCBI): domain Eukaryota; kingdom Viridiplantae; phylum Streptophyta; class Magnoliopsida; order Asterales; family Asteraceae; genus Artemisia; species Artemisia tridentata. Next base: position 13,442,486 of record CP139501.1, on the reverse strand, counting down.
ACTCTTGTTCCTTCTGAACTTCATCTCTTTCCCAGTGCGCTTAAGAAACCTTCTTGCCCTCATAGTAAGCATTGCAAATTGCCATTGCATATCAATCTCCTCAACATCATCAGGATCAAGTTCATCCAGATCTTGAGGCATGACTGAAGTACTTGTAGTAAGTTCAGCCAAATAAGCACAAATTGCAGCATCACTGATGGTGTTGGTGTTAGCAGAGTCAGCAGCAGAGACATGTGAACCAACAGCAGGAGCAAAAGCACCAGCAGCAGAGTGCTGTTCTTGATGTCTACTAGTAGTCTTGTTGCTTGAGGAAACAAAAGCAAGATTATTTGTGGTAGAGGATGAGCTTGACAATCCTTTAACTTCAGATTCATACACCTTCAAGTTGTTATACAGATCATCCAATGTCATAGTATCAAAATCTTCCTTATGTCTCCAAACCACTGTATGAGTGTTCCATTCAGAAGATAGACTTCTCAGAAACTTTAGATTGACATCCTCTTGAGATGGCTCAATCTTCAAAAGATCCATCTGACTGGTTAGCTTATGAAGTCGATCATAAGTTCCCTCAATGTCCTCAGAACTTAAAGCAGTGAAAGTTTCAAACTGATGCTTCAGTAGATTCTTTCTTGATTTCTTTGTAGCTTCATTCCCACCAAATCGAAGTTCAATTGCTTCCCATAACTCCTTAGCAGACTCAATATGATTAAAGCTCAATTGATAATCATTAGGTATTCCCATCATGAGAATACTGTGAGCCTTAACCTCCAATCTTCTCTGTGCTTTCTCCTCACTTGTCTTGAGAGTCAAGACTGATCCAGTAGCAGTCTTGGTTTGCACAGTGTCTCCATGAACAATAACTTCCCAAAGTGAGTAATCAACCATTCTTATGTACTGTTGAATCCTCATCTTCCAGATCTCATACTCTCCAGTCTTGAGCATGGGAACCCTTGATGCAGTAACCATGTGTGTAGAGTCGGAGTCCATTGCTTACAGTTTCTAGATCACAAGCTCTGATACCACTTGTTCATCCCAGTTGAGCTTCACGATCTTATTAATTACTTTAGATAAATCTAAGGTAATCGGTATAGAAACTGATCTTAGGTTGTATATCAAATATTATGCGGAAACTAATACTTGATCTTAAGAAGAATAAACACAAACGAATTCTCAAACAACACTTCAATATATTAATACGATTGCTCTGAATAGCAATAGGGTTACAAGAAACCTTGAAGTGTAAAACAATACGTATGCTAAGATAATCAAATTCTAACTCTAACCCTAGAACCTCCTTTTATAGCGTAAGGAGTCCTAGTCGGTTTACAAGACTTCCTATACAAGAAAAATATTCATACGTATCTTTTCTATACTTATCCTTAACATACTATACATATCTAATAAGCAGCAGAGTAAATCTTCTAGCAGCAGAGTCTTCGTGAGCTAGCAGCAAAGTTACACTATGCCTATTATCCAAAACAGCAGAGTTATCATAATAGCAGAGTTCTTGTGCTAATCAGCAGAGTCACATAACTATCCAGCAGAGTTGTGTTTCTCGAATCAGCAGCATTTTAGACCCAACATTATCTTTCCTATCAAGTGGTATCAAGAGACCAGGAAATCTCAGGATGTCGGAACACGACGATCATCAGCAACCAAACCATCGACATAGGGCTGCAGTTGATCCTCGCGATGTCGAGATTGCACGGCTTCGAGAACAAGTTCGAGAACTTCAGATAAATCCGTTTCACAGGTACGAAAGGCAATACACGAATACGCAAAGTGAGTCCGAAGTTCATGAAGAAGACGATGAGTATAGTAATCCTTTTCATCGTCATCGCTCACCATCACAACGCAGGCGTCATCGCACACAACCAGAACCACGGGCTGTCGATCCACTTCGGTCGTTAGGGTTTCGCATGGAGATACCAGAATTTAATGGAGGGGTACAACCGGATGAATTTATTGATTGGCTCCATACGGTGGAACGTGTCTTTGATTTGAAAGAGGTACCAGATTATTTAAAGGTTAAGTTAGTAGCAGTTAAGTTAAAGAAACATGCATCACTTTGGTGGGAACATTTGAAACGCAAACGAGCACAAGAACGTAAAAACAAAATTGACTCATGGGATAAGATGAAAAGGTTATTGCAAAAAAAGTTTTTACCAGTTAATCATAGACAGGATGCATTTTTGGAGTATCACGCTTTGAGGCAAGGGACTTTAACAGTGGCAGAATATATTCTTGAGTTTGAAAGACTACGTATGAGGTGTGGTACAGACGAAGAGGAAGAACAAGTTATTGCCCGGTTTTTGGGTGGTCTACGATCAGATATAGCAGACGCGGTACAGCTAACCCAATATTATTCGTTTGATGATGTTTGCAGGTTGGCGTCTCGCGTTGAAAAACAACTCAAGACTCGTGGTCGGTTCACAACTTCACGGTCCAATCAAAGCCGGGGGTTGCCAACTGGAATCGCGAGTTCTGCCACGCAGCCAAAGGTACCCGAACCCGTTATCACAACACCGGCGTCAAATTAAACCCGACTCCGGGGGCGATACGATGTTATAAATGCCATGGGTTGGGTCACCTAAAGAAAGATTGTCCAAATAAACAGTTGGTTGTTTTTGTGAATGATAACAAGGTAACTCCTGATGTTTGTAACGATGATGGTTCAGATGCTGAGGGTGAAGTTCTTTACCCAGACCGTGGCGAGGCATTGATTTCACAGCGGGTTCTTAGTGCTTCTATGGCCATTGACAAGGACGATACTACGTGGTTACGTCACAATATTTTTCGCACCAAGTGTACAATGAAGGGTAAAGTATGTGATGTTGTTATTGATGGGGGTAGCTGTGATAATATGATCCCGGTATCTGCTGTTGAAATGTTAGGGTTGGCCTTGCAACCCCACCCCGATCCGTACCAGTTAACGTGGTTAAAGAAAGGTAACTTGCTGAAAGTTACACACCGTTGTTTAGTGTCGTTTTCTATCGGGAATAAATATACAGATGAACTTTGGTGTGAGGTTATCCTGATGGATGCCTGTCATATTCTTTTGGGACGACCGTGGTTGTATGATTGACGGGTAAAACATGATGGTTTTTGAAACATGTATAGTTTTCGAAAGGATGGATTGCATATCACATTGGCACCCTTTAATCCAAAGGACACACAGACCGAGGCGTTGATCCTCTCCAAATCAGAGTTTTTGAGTTATGCTATGTATCCTAAACTACCATTGCTTTTCAGTTTAGTAGTTCTGGAAGAAAACCCATCCACGCCTGCCCCACCGCCAGTTATTTAGCCTCTTTTGGCCGAGTTTGGCGACCTTTTCCCTGAAGATATCCCGTCTGGTTTACCACTGGAACGTGACATTCAGCATTGCATTGATTTTCAGCCAGGGGCGAGTATTCCAAACAAACCGGCCTATAGGATGAACCCGAAAGAATATCAAGAGCTCCATAAGCAAGTTTCTAAGTTACTCGACAAAGGGTTTATACGTGAAAGTAAAAGTCCTTGTGTCGTTCCAGCTATCTTGGTGCCTAAACCTGGGGGTAAGTATCGTATGTGTATTGATAGTCGTGTTGTTAATAAAATAACTGTGAAGTATCGTTTTCCTATTCCACGTTTTGAGGACCTAATTGATCAGTTACATGGTTCCCAAGTATTTTCAAAAATTGATCTTCGAAGTGGGTATCACCAAATTCGTATGCGACCGGGAGATGAATGGAAAACAGCTTTTAAAACTCGCGATGGGTTGTATGAGTGGATGGTTATGCCCTTCGGTTTGTCTAATGCTCCGAGTACATTTATGCGCCTCATGAACCATGTTTTTCGTGACTTGATAGGTTCTTGTGTCGTCGTTTATTTCGACGATATACTCGTTTTTAGCCACAATTTGGAACAACATCAAGCGCATCTTCATCAGGTATTTTTGATTTTACAAACCCAACAGTTGTTTGCTAAGGCCAAAAAGTGCCATTTTCTTGCAAGTGAAGTTGTTTTTTTGGGTTATCTTATTTCTGGTAAGGGTATTCGTATGGATGAAAACAAGATTTCTGCTATCACTACTTGGCCGACTCCCACTACATTACATGATATTCGCAGTTTTCATGGGCTTGCTTCCTTTTATCGGCGTTTTATTCGCAATTTTAGTTCCATTGTTGCGCCGCTCACTGACTTGCTCAAGCGCTCGAAGTTTTCATGGACGACTGAAGCTCAGAAAGCCTTTGATGAGCTTAAACAGTTAGTTACGAAGGCGCCAATCCTAGCTCTTCCAAATTTTGATAATGTTTTCCAAGTTGAGTGTGATGCTTCCAGGATTGGTATTGGTGGCGTTTTAAGTCAGAGTGGGCGCCCGATCGCTTATTTTAGTGAAAAATTAAATGACGTTAGACAACGTTATAGTACTTATGATAAGGAGTTTTATGCTATCGTTAGATGTCTTGAATATTGGCGCCATTACTTGTTACCCAATGACTTTGTTTTATTTTCTGATCATCAAGCCTTGAAGTATATACAGGGTCAAGCCAAGTTGAATCCTCGACATGCAAAGTGGGTTGAAATTTTGCAGGCTTTTTCTTTCACAATACGGCATAAAGCTGGTACTGCGAATTCTGTGGCTGATGCTCTTAGTCGTCGTCCCTCGTTTCTTTCTAGCGTTGTTATCCATGTTCCCGGGCTTGATTCGTGGAAGCATTTATATGTTAATGATCCTGACTTTCGGGTTGCTTGGCGTAATACCAGTACATCCGTGTGGGGACTGTTTACATGTCGTGAGGGGCTGTTGTTTAAAGGGACGCAGGTTTGTGTCCCGCGGTCATCTTTTCGTGCTGCACTCATCCTTGAAAGTCATACCGGTGGGTTATCAGGGCACTTCGGTCGAGATAAGACTGTTGCATTAGTTAGTGAACATTATTATTGGCCAGGACTTGCAGCTGATGTTACTCGTTTGTTGAAGCGATGTCGGGTATGTCATATTGCAAAAACCACGCACACTAATCAAGGCCTGTATACTCCTTTGCCAGTACCGCAGGGACCTTGGGAGGATGTCAGTCTTGACTTCGTTTTGGGGTTACCACGTATACAGCGACAGAAAGATTCCATCATGGTGGTTGTTGATCATTTTTCCAAAATGGCGCATTTTGTTCCTTGTGCAAAGACTTTTGACACTTCTCAGGTAGCCCATTTATATTTTGCTGAGATTGTTCGTCTTCATGGTATACCTAAAACTATTACGTCTGATCGTGATGTTAAGTTTGTCAGACATTTTTGGCGTACTCTATGGAAAAGGTTGGGGTCTAAGTTGCAATTTTCGAGTTCCCATCATCCGCAAACCGATGGTCAAACTGAAGTCACTAATAGGAGTTTGGGTAATCTGCTTCGGAGTTTGGTTGGTGAGAAACCCAAGCAGTGGGATTTGGTCTTACCTCAAGCCGAGTTCGCTTATAACAGGTCCTCTCATAAGTCAACTGGTAAGAGTCCGTTTTTTATAGTTTATGGTCGTAACCCATTCACTCCTCTTGATTTAGCGGCTCCCATTGACGTGAATGCTATTAGTACTGATGGTGATGTTCGTGCTGTTCAAATACAAGAGTTACACCAACAAGTTCATGCTCAAATTGCTAAACATAATCTACAGTATCAAGAACGTGCTAATAAACATCGCACGCAAGTAGTTTTTGAACCTGGTGATTTGGTTTGGGTGCACTTGCGTCGCGCGTGTTTTCCTCAGGGACGGTTTGGTAAACTTCATCCTCGTGCTGATGGTCCGTTTCGGGTTCTACAGTGCATTGGTGATAATGCTTACAAAATAGACTTACCAGGACTGATTCGTGTCAATTATAGTCCAAGGAAACACAAAGGAAATATGTGTAACCCGAGTCGTAGTCCCGATGAAGATTGAATGGAATTTAGTGATTCGGGATTTGTGATTCGTGTAGTGAATGTGAATAAGAGTGATTGATTTTTGATTACACTACTAATATTAAAATAACAATTAAGATTAACAATTAAACTAAGCTAATAGAACAATTAAACTAAACATTTAAACGAAAATTGAATTTTAAAAACGAATGCGACGTAATTTAAAAACGTAAATAAAAAGTGATTTTCTAAAATTTAAAACCTAAAAATATAAAAATAATTTTCCTATATTAAAACTGATAAAAGAAAATTTTTGGAAAAAGAAAAATATTTTTTTGACTTTTTAATAATTTTTTATGAATTAAAAACTAATTAAAACTATTTAAATGATTTAAAAATAGTAAAACAAGTTGGAAAAATCTGGAAATTTTTGAGTAAATCTAAAATTTAATTCTAAATCTAAGAAAAATAATTTCAGGAACTGATTAAGACTAAATAAGCAGAACAGTGAAATAAGCAGTTGAGAAATAAGCTAAAAATAAGCAAAAGAGTTCCAGAAATTCCAAAAAGCTCAAATCCCAGAAAACACACTTTATTAAGCTCAAATCAACTTATGGAGACCAAATAAGCACTCAGATCTATCAGATAAGCACTTAAATAATCCAAAGTTGAGACAGAAAAGTGTGGCTGATCAGCCAACTTTGGGGCCTCAATAAGCAGTCCTAATAAGCTGTTAGGTGGAATCTTATGGGGGCAAAACTTTCTCAGAACTACTAGCTATCCAAAAGTGCTTTAAAATCCAATTTTCAACTTCATTTGCTTATCTAAATTAAGCCTAGAAAAGTGCTTATTGGCTGAGTTTTGAAACAAGCTTAGAACACAGGTCTGATTGGTGGAATTTGCAAGCTCAAAATAAGCACTCAAATAAGCTCAAATGACAAATACCAGATGGAGCACAAACAGCTAGCTATGAGAACTATCTAAAAACCAAAAAAATCAAGCTAACAACTTAATTGAATAAGCCACAACTGAGCCTAGAACAGCAGCCAACAAAGTGCAGCCCTGCACTTGAGATTCTGATGCAATAGCCAAGGTTTTTTGGCGCAAAAGTAGTGCAAATCTAAACCACTTCAATCCAACCTTTGCAAACTCATTTAACACACTATATTCTACTTAAACTATACCAAATGTTATCACCAAGTACAAGCTCAGCAAGCAAGAGCTTATAAAGGCAGTTGAGAACTTACATTTGCACTAATAAGCCAAAATCTTCAAAATGCACTAAAATCACTTGCATGCTACTGAAATCTGCTTAAACAAGCTTAACTAATCTAGATCAGAACTGAATCAATAGCAAATGAGCAGTAATAATAAGCTTATCACTTAGATCAGCTACTATCCCAAATAAACTATATCTAACTGATTTGACTGATTTAACACAACAACCTACTGAAATAAGCTACACTATTGATCTCTACTGATCTTAACTGACTATGTAAACTACTAAAGAGCAACAAACAATAACAATTAAGCACAAAATTTAACTGATCAAACAAATGTGTAGAAAATAAGCTTAATATCAAAATGGAACTTACAAACAAATCCCCCTCAGCTCAAACAGAGAGGGTTCACTATGCTAGCCTATCTTTGGATAGGCCAAAAGCTTCCAGGACTCCTTTGGACTATCAACTCCTTCTGAAATAAGCTCAGCTTATTGTATAAGCTGGAGTTTGACTTTCGTTGACTTTGTGGTGAATTTGAGATTGAGACAGATTTAAGTAAAGCATAAACTTATAATAAGCTATTTAAGCTTATATAAGCTTATAAACTCCAGAAGACAGCTTGTTGAAGCTAGAGTTTTGGATTATTTTTGGATCTTTTTAACTTTTTTTTTTTTTCAATGTTTTTGGATTTTAAGGTGAACAAAACATGAAATAAACTATGGAAATAAGCTGAAAATGGTTATATAAGCTACTGATATCTCAAATAAGCTAAAATCAATACTGAAAATTAAAAGAGAATCGAATTTATAGGAAATCAAAACTAAAATTTCATTAATAAACTGAAAACTTACAACTGAAAATCAAAAGTTACAACTAAGAAAAGGATTTGGCAGCCTAATACTATACTAAAATTACATTAAAAAAAACTCTTCTTTATAAGAAATTACATCTCTATTTATAGGCATGAAGAGAACCTTCCAGGAATTCCAAGCTGGCAATCCGCGTGCACATGAGTCCTTCATCACCCTTAGATCAATCCTTGAGCACCAATCCTTCAATCTTCACCGTACGATCAAATTTGTGACGCGTTTGGACCAATAAGCAGCTCCCACGTGTCCCTGGCAGTTGTCAGGCCTTCCAGAAAGTCCCAATCATTGGGTAATTAATTGTACGAGGTTAATTTGGGTACGGTGAATTTTAGGGTTTATCGTATAGTAACAATTGGGGATAAGTTGGCGCGTGTGTGGGTGTGTGTGTCTTTAATTTTATTTGACTGGGAGTGTTATACGGGTTTGACCGGGTTTAGTGTACTGGGTCGGGTCATGAGTTTAGTACGGGTATGGTGGGTTGGGCTTGGTTAGGATTAAAGGGTTGGTTGGATAAGGTTTTAAGGTGGGCTGGTGGACTAGTAGTGAAACCGGGTTTAAGTGATTTTAAGGTTTAAGGGTTTAACTTCAAGGGACCTTTCATGTAATTTCTGATTTTTCAAGGGACTAATCTTGCCATTCTTCAAAATTAAATCCAAGGGCTGAATTTGCAAAGCTTCGATACTTGGAGGATCCTGGTTGACTATTTGACCATATTTTCTTTCCCGGATCCGGTTCTGAGCCTTTTCCGCATCTCGTGCTCTTTTTCTCGGGTCTTTCCGTGTCTTTTGTCCAAATTTGCAATATCCATCCCTGCATAATAAAAACACAAAAAACACAATATCTTTTGGCATTATGGACGGGTTTTTGGTCATTTTGGTCCGGTTTTGGTCAAGAAAATGTATGTGTTTAAGCACATACCAAATTCCCCCAGACTAAGCTATTGCAATGTCCTCATGCAATGTTATAAGAACACGTTTTCAAAACCAAAAATTTCCAATCTCTTTTTACTAACTTTGAGAAGTAGCAAAATTTTCAAAAGAGATCAAGAAACCTTAAGTTCTAAAAATTCCCCATTTTCCTTTTATTCTATTTTTGTATTTTCTTATTATTTAAGTGACGGCTTTGTCGACAATCATTATCTCACGATAACTTTTAGGGTCTTCGAGCAGGAAACACGACTCATAAAGAAGTGACCATACGGATAAAATTCGTCGTTCCTGATTTTTCACGAGTCCCCAAACTAAGCTTAAAAACGAAATCATTGTCATTTACAAGTTAGATTGCCAACACTACTCAGAAAGCTAATTGTGGACTCCTTGTTCCCAAATTCCTATTTTCCTCTATTTATTTTATTTTTGGTGAGAAATGAATTTCTTCGAATTCTCGTTTCGATAATTTTTAAGCCGATAAAGATACCTTAGTTTAGACGCTAAGTAGTTTCCAAACCTTCCCTCGAAAACCGTTGCATACAAAAATGAGGTCCAAATCAAGGTCTCTGATTTAACACGATTTTGAGGATATCCGTTTTATTTGCGACCGAAACAACTCATCTACGAGTCCAGAGACAGAAGCCTTTATTAGGATACCCCCAGAGTCGAAGTTTGGCATTTTTAACATTATTAAGCACATTAACGTATTTAGTCCTTGGCCCTTTATAACAATCACAACATCGGCTGCGAACCGGCAAGATGTGATAGTCTATTATGACCTTGGAATTTTTCCTCTGCCTTTATTAGAAGTCTACAACATCGGCTGCGAACCGGCAAGATGCAGAAAACTTTTTATGGCTTTGGATTATTATTATTATTAATTATTCATTAATTATTTGTGTTGCCAAACCCCAAGTCCTACGGCTTTTATAACAATCCCAACATCGGTTGCGAGCCGGCAAGATGGAATAGTCTATTACACCGTAACACTGGCAGTACCTTGATGTGTACCCAACTTTCATAAGCAAGGATTCTCTAAGGAAGAAATAAAAACTAATTATCGCCAAAACCAAAATACCTTTAATTATTCCTAGATTTCTATTTTTGAGTGAAACAAGCTGATGGGAACAAAAAGCCACAAATAACTTTGATGAGCTCTAAAGAGATCCAACTACTCCACGTTTAGCAATCTAACTTATAAACAACTTTATCATTTCTCGTTCTTCGCAAATTTAAAATCTTAAATAATAAGATCTGCGAATGCTTAGCCTTACAATCAAGCCATGCATATATAAAGTCAAATACGGGAACTTGCAAACTCTTAAAAAGAATTCGCATTTTATAGCTCCTTGTGTAAAAGACTAGCACGAGCTTATAGATTATAAATGGTTAAGGAGACAAGCTAGGGCTCAACACGCCCGATCAAGTCAGAATTTTATTCCTACTCTCTCCAGCGGAAAATCAACAAAAACGTCAAAATTTATTATATTTTTGCAAAATTTTTTAAATTTTTCTCATTTTTTTGGATTTTTTTTTTCAATTTTTGGAGAAAAACGGGGTTACATGAGAAAATGGCAAAAATGCAAGGCAAAAATCAAATCGCAAGATTACCCCCCCAGACTAAAACCAGACATTGTCCTCAATGTCTTAAAGGTAAGGGTTCTCCTACAAAAATCTAAGGCCGTTTATTAATTATGCCAAAAGATAGATGTAAACGATAAGATTTAGGATATCGGATGAGCAGCGAATGATGAAACTCGAGTAGCGTGAAGGAAACTACGAGCACGAGAGTCTTCATCATCGGGCATTCCTGGACACAGCACAGAAAACAACGAAACACAAGATACGGAAGAGGGATCCCTCCTCATGTTTTATTAGAAATAAGATAAGAGGATATATGGATAAGCATGGGGTGCCTCCCACGAAGCGCTTGTTTTTGTTAACCGAGTCACATGAGCTTGACTCAACCCCGAATTTATTTGTCCTTGGGGGAGCAAGTGGAAGAGATAATCTCAATCGGTCTTTCGTTCAAGATGTTTGGACAAACATTGAAGCATACGAAAGTTCCACTCCGATTGAGATACCCACGGATTTAGAAGATAAAAGTGGTGATGCCGGGGTCAAAAACTTTGTCTTCATTTCCGGATGGAAATGATAGTAAAGTTTCAAGCAGAGATGACTCCGGACAGAATGGGAGTTTTTGAACAGAAAGAGGTAGAGAGGAATCACTTTTCTCCAGAATTAAAAGTTCCTTAGATGAGGCAGGAAACTTTAAATTCTTAGCACGAGTCAATTTCATCAAAGGATGAATTTCACCATCAATGAGTAAGCCTGGCTTAAATACTTTGTCCTCACAAGAAAACTCAGCAGGGTACTCGATGGAGGACTCAATAAAGAAATCATCCTCGGGAGAATGAGGAGATAAGTCATGAGAGACAATTGAAGCATCCTCAAGTATGGTTTCAATTTTAGGGCCTTTTTCAATAGTAGGTTTGCCATATAAAAGATTTCTCCATTCGGTTTGATCGGCCCTAAAATCGAAGAGGTCATCATCATCTTGTAAATCATTAAACTCGGTGTAAGAATCAGATGATGGAGCATGGTATAAAAGATTTTCAACTTCCTCAAGATTAGCATGAAAGTCAAAGAGATCATCATCATATGATGGAAGTGGATCGTCGTGAGCGAGTTCATCGGTGAACTCCTCGTGATAAGAATCACATTTCGACGGATCACTGTTCAGTAAAAATTCCAATTCTCTTAAGTCAGATTCAAAATCAAAGTCATCGTCCTCATCCCCCGGTGGGATCGGATCGATGTGAGCGAGTTCATCGGCGAACTCCTCAAGAAGAGAATCAATATAAGAAGTGGTACTGCCACTACTTTGCTCTTCTGATTTTGAATCAACAACTAGAACGGATTTAGGTAGCTTTTCATTAACATCTTCCGGGGGAAGGGAAAATAAAGGTTCATCAATTTTCATTTTTAATAACGAGACATCTTCCCCGGGATCACTATTGGTCTCAACAATTTCCGGCGAAATTGGAGCATTATCAGACAACACCTCGAGCTCTTCCCTCTGAATATCACTTCCCTCAATCGGAGGAGAAGGATGGGAAGAGTCGGAAAGGACAGAATCAACAATCTCTACACGATAAACCGTCTCCGGAGGTGGGACAAGAGGTGTGCTCTTAGAGCTAGCAATTTCCACCTCTTCCGTTGTGGTCTCCGAATCAGATTCATCATCATCAAGAATACTCTTAGTATTTGCAGCACAACACTCAAACCATTTGCTCGATCCAGGATTAATTTTCATGGCCTTGAGTTCAGCACGTTTTTCTGACATACTTTTGACCGTGAATTTTGAAAGGTTTGGATCAATTCTTTTAGGAGCAATTACGGGATCGGACTTTTGATCAACCGTAGCGAGATTGCATTTGTCGGTTTGAGGTTTCGAGTTCGGATTGATTTGAAATGTGACTTTTTCATTATCAACTCACAGAGTTATTTCTTCTCCGTATACGTCAATCAAAGCCCGCCCGGTCCTCAAAAATGATCTTCCGAGAATTAGAGGAACCCGGGGGTCAGCATCAAAATCAACCACCACAAAATCCGTGGGATAATGAAACTTCCCCACCTTGACAAAGACATCCTCGGCTACACCCTCAGGACGGGTTATTGAACGGTCCGCAAGCTCGAGGGTCATGCAAGTGGGGGTAAGTTTGGGCAGAGAAAGCTTTTGCCATACTGACAACGGCATTAGGTTGATGCTAGCACCGAGATCGGCCAAGGCGGAGCATTCAACCATTCCCGGAAATTCACATGGAATAAGGAATTTTCCGGGATCTCCAAGCTTTTCCGGAAGCTTTTTGAGAATTACCGCTGAGCAGTTTTCATTCAGATGAGTTTTTGCCAGTTCAAAAAGTTTTTCCTTATTGCTCAATAAACCTTTGAGGGTAGAAGCAAACTTAGGCATCAGAAGTAAAGCATCCGCGAAGCTTATATCAAAATGCAAATCTTGGAAAATTTGGTAAAATTTTTCCATTTGATTTGAAGCTTTATCGCGGAGCTTTTGATCATTCAATCTCGAAGGATACGGAAGGTTTGCTTTGACGGGAGCTTTTTCGGGAATTTCTTCGGGCTCCAGCACAACCTTTGGTTCAGATGGATGGATGACCGGAGGTTGGACGTCTTTGGTTCCTCCATTGTTAGTAGGAGGTTCCATGTCCTTGGTTACCTCGGGTTCACGATCGACTACCTTGGGAGGTAGAGAAGAAGCGGTAGTCGGAACCGTGGGTCCATCATATGAAACACCGCTACGAGTCGTGATCGCCTTAGCATCGCCCCTCGGGTTAGCGATCGTGTTGCTTGGGAGAGAAGTAGTACCCGAACCCGAGGGTCGATCATTTATCTGAAAAAATCCGCTCATCATTTGCTTAAGGTCGTTTGTTTGTCGAGATATCGTCGTATCAATCTCCTTCCGAAAGTCAGCTCTTATATTGTTGATTTGACCTTGCATAGTTCGTATGCTAGCATCGGTTGCTTTCATATAACTCACAAAATCGGGAGGAAGTGCAACTTGGGGAGGAGGAGGTTGATAGACTTGTTGCGGTTGAGCTTGATAATTGTTTCCACGATTTTGGTTGTAGCTTTGATTTTGATTGTAACCTTGATTGGTTTGAGGTAAACGGTTTTGGTTGTTTTGAACGGATGTAAAACCGGGTGGTCCCATTTGGTTGCTAACTCGGTAGTTAACTTCACCTTGAGGACGGAATCCTTGATTTTGATTGTAGTTTGCAGCTGCTGCAGTAGCATTGCAAACTTGGCTGTCGGTAGCTTGACAATCATAATAAGGATGGGGACCACCACATATAACGCAATTCTCTTGCACCGCTTTCACTTGTGCGGGCGGAGAAGAGTGTTTCTTTTGTTATGAGAGAATGAAAGCTTGGAACATATCTGCAAGCTTGTCGATCTTAGCATCACTGCTAGAAGCTTGGGTACTCACCTTAGAAACAACCGGTTTGTTCCTTGAGGTAGGTACCTTAGATTTGTTCTCAATAATTGAAAGAATTTCTCTCGGCATTCGACTCATGATATTGCCACCGGCGGCTGCATTGAGTGAATCCTGATCTGATTGAGTTAAGGCATTGTAGAACGTATCGATTTGATGCAATTCCGAGAATCCGTGATGTGGGCATTTCCGTAGGAGATCTTTAAATTGGTCCCATGCCTCACCGAAATTCTCATCAAATCGTTGCTGGAAATTTGTGATTTCATTCCTAGCATTGGTCATTTTAGATGGAGGAAAGAAATAGTTCACGAATTTATGGACGAGATCTTCCCAAGTATGGATTTATTGAGGAGGTTCTTTCTCGAGCCAAATTCGGGCCGCCCCCTCGATCGAAAATGGGAATAACATCAATTTGATTGTTTCGTGAGGGACATCCTTATGGTAGTGTGTTGAGGTTAATTTATTGAACCATCGGATGTGATTGTGAGGATCTTCCCGATCAAAACCATGAAATTGATTTCCCGTGACAAGTTGAATTAAACCGGTTTCGAGTTTAAAGTTTGTGTTTCGAATCGGGGGTATAACAATAGCGTCTCCGTATCCCACGGTGGGACATTGGAGTAACTCTTGCATAGTGCGGAGATCGGGAGCTTGAATGTCATTAACACCTACCGGAGGATGTTGATTGTTTTGGTTGTTGGCCATTTCCTCAACGGTTAAGAAATGAACACGGTTGTTTTGACGGATAATCCTCTCGGGATTTGAGAGTGGTGAAAGAAGAGGGTTAGAAGAAGAAGAACGGGTGTGCATACACCAAAATGAAATCAAAAAGAAAAAACAAAAGTTGAAAATGAAAATATTTTTGGATTTTTATTTTTTATTTTTTATTTATTTTTGGTACCGATCCCTCAATCAATATTCGTTTCTTTTACGACTACGCGCAGAGTGGCGGAGAAGCAAAGGTCTGCCGAAGCTAATTAAAAACCCGCCTCTTTCGGTCTGCAATTTAATGTCAAGACCATCCTTAAACCACTTGTATAGGTTGTAATCGAAAAAATAATCCGAAAATCAAATGATTTCACGATTGTTTTGTTGTTATTTCGGAATGGTTTACAACACTTTTGAAGAAAAGTGAGGATTTATTTTATTTTTGTATTTTTGAAAACACTTTAGGAAAAGTGTTTTATTTTTTTTTATTTTTTTATTTTTTTTTTACTTTTATTTTTTAAAAAAAACGATAACTTCCGAGGAAGGGTCTTCAAAACACGTTTCGAAAAACAAAATCACAAATTCGCGTCAACCTTCCCCGGCAGCGGCGCCAAAAACTGATTCGTGTCAATTATAGTCCAAGGAAACACAAAGGAAATATGTGTAACCCGAGTCGTAGTCCCGATGAAGATTGAATGGAATTTAGTGATTCGGGATTTGTGATTCGTGTAGTGAATGTGAATAAGAGTGATTGATTTTTGATTACACTACTAATATTAAAATAACAATTAAGATTAACAATTAAACTAAGCTAATAGAACAATTAAACTAAACATTTAAACGAAAATTGAATTTTAAAAACGAATGCGACGTAATTTAAAAACGTAAATAAAAAGTGATTTTCTAAAATTTAAAACCTAAAAATACAAAAATAATTTTCCTATATTAAAACTGATAAAAGAAAATTTTTGGAAAAAGAAAAATATTTTTTTGACTTTTTAATAATTTTTTATGAATTAAAAACTAATTAAAACTATTTAAATGATTTAAAAATAGTAAAACAAGTTGGAAAAATCTGGAAATTTTTGAGTAAATCTAAAATTTAATTCTAAATCTAAGAAAAATAATTTCAGGAACTGATTAAGACTAAATAAGCAGAACAGTGAAATAAGCAGTTGAGAAATAAGCTAAAAATAAGCAAAAGAGTTCCAGAAATTCCAAAAAGCTCAAATCCCAGAAAACACACTTTATTAAGCTCAAATCAACTTATGGAGACCAAATAAGCACTCAGATCTATCAGATAAGCACTTAAATAATCCAAAGTTGAGACAGAAAAGTGTGGCTGATCAGCCAACTTTGGGGCCTCAATAAGCAGTCCTAATAAGCTGTTAGGTGGAATCTTATGGGGGCAAAACTTTCTCAGAACTACTAGCTATCCAAAAGTGCTTTAAAATCCAATTTTCAACTTCATTTGCTTATCTAAATTAAGCCTAGAAAAGTGCTTATTGGCTGAGTTTTGAAACAAGCTTAGAACACAGGTCTGATTGGTGGAATTTGCAAGCTCAAAATAAGCACTCAAATAAGCTCAAATGACAAATACCAGATGGAGCACAAACAGCTAGCTATGAGAACTATCTAAAAACCAAAAAAATCAAGCTAACAACTTAATTGAATAAGCCACAACTGAGCCTAGAACAGCAGCCAACAAAGTGCAGCCCTGCACTTGAGATTCTGATGCAACAGCCAAGGGTTTTTGGCGCAAAAGTAGTGCAAATCTAAACCACTTCAATCCAACCTTTGCAAACTCATTTAACACACTATATTCTACTTAAACTATACCAAATGTTATCACCAAGTACAAGCTCAGCAAGCAAGAGCTTATAAAGGCAGTTGAGAACTTACATTTGCACTAATAAGCCAAAATCTTCAAAATGCACTAAAATCACTTGCATGCTACTGAAATCTGCTTAAACAAGCTTAATTAATCTAGATCAGAACTGAATCAATAGCAAATGAGCAGTAATAATAAGCTTATCACTTAGATCAGCTACTATCCCAAATACCCTATATCTAACTGATTTGACTGATTTAACACAACAACCTACTGAAATAAGCTACACTATTGATCTCTACTGATCTTAACTGACTATGTAAACTACTAAAGAGCAACAAACAATAACAATTAAGCACAAAATTTAACTGATCAAACAAATGTGTAGAAAATAAGCTTAATATCAAAATGGAACTTACAAACAAATCCCCCTCAGCTCAAACAGAGGGGGTTCACTATGCTAGCCTATCTTTGGATAGGCCAAAAGCTTCCAGGACTCCTTTGGACTATCAACTCCTTCTGAAATAAGCTCAGCTTATTGTATAAGCTGGAGTTTGACTTTCGTTGACTTTGTGGTGAATTTGAGATTGAGACAGATTTAAGTAAAGCATAAACTTATAATAAGCTATTTAAGCTTATATAAGCTTATAAACTCCAGAAGACAGCTTGTTGAAGCTAGAGTTTTGGATTATTTTTGGATCTTTTTAACTTTTTTTTTTTTCAATGTTTTTGGATTTTAAGGTAAACAAAACATGAAATAAACTATGGAAATAAGCTGAAAATGGTTATATAAGCTACTGATATCTCAAATAAGCTAAAATCAATACTGAAAATTAAAAGAGAATCGAATTTATAGGAAATCAAAACTAAAATTTCATTAATAAACTGAAAACTTACAACTGAAAATCAAAAGTTACAACTAAGAAAAGGATTTGGCAGCCTAATACTATACTAAAATTACATAAAAAAAAAACTCCTCTTTATAAGAAATTACATCTCTATTTATAGGCATGAAGAGAACCTTCCAGGAATTCCAAGCTGGCAATCCGCATGCACATGAGTCCTTCATCACCCTTAGATCAATCCTTGAGCACCAATCCTTCAATCTTCACCGTACGATCAAATTTGTGACGCGTTTGGACTAATAAGCAGCTCCCACGTGTCCCTGGCAGTTGTCAGGCCTTCCAGAAAGTCCCAATCATTGGGTAATTAATTGTACGAGGTTAATTTGAGTACGGTGAATTTTAGGGTTTATCGTATAGTAACAATTGGGGATAAGTTGGCGCGTGTGTGGGTGTGTGTGTCTTTAATTTTATTTGACTGGGAGTGTTATACGGGTTTGACCGGGTTTAGTGTACTGGGTCGGGTCATGAGTTTAGTACGGGTATGGTGGGTTGGGCTTGGTTAGGATTAAAGGGTTGGTTGGATAAGGTTTTAAGGTGGGCTGGTGGACTAGTAGTGAAACCGGGTTTAAGTGATTTTAAGGTTTAAGGGTTTAACTTCAAGGGACCTTTCATGTAATTTCTGATTTTTCAAGGGACTAATCTTGCCATTCTTCAAAATTAAATCCAAGGGCTGAATTTGCAAAGCTTCGATACTTGGAGGATCCTGGTTGACTATTTGACCATATTTTCTTTCCTGGATCCGGTTCTGAGCCTTTTCCGCATCTCGTGCTCGTTTTCTCGGGTTTTTTCGTGTCTTTTTTCCAAATTTGCAATATCCATCCCTGCATAATAAAAACACAAAAACACAATATCTTTTGGCATTATGGACGGGTTTTTGGTCATTTTGGTCCGGTTTTGGTCAAGAAAATGTATGTGTTTAAGCACATACCAAGGACCCTACAAGGTTTCCGCCACTTTTAATGTTGCTGATCTTTCTCCGTACGAGGGCGATTTCAATGATGATGACTCGGGGACGCGTCCTTTTCAAGTCGGGGAGGATGATGGCGAGGGACAAGAGTTGGGTTTCGAGTCTTTTGGCTCGATTCAAAACGAAAGTGGCTAAACGGGACGTGGGCTTTTAACCTGGAGTCTGGTCCAATGAAGCCTCCCTTGGAGCCGGCCCCTTTAGGGTTTTATTTGTGTTCTTTTGTTTCTTGTTAGTTCTTATATAAAGACTTATTGATTATTTAAGTTTCAGCAGAGTTTTAATAAAGATAACTATTTGGAGGTTATTCCAAAGTTTTCTAGGGTTGGTAATTGGCTCTAGGGTTTCAATCAAACATTGGTAATTGGTGTTTGATCTTTGTTAATCGTTGGTAATTGGCGATTAATGTTTATTCCGGTTTAACTCTAACGTTGGTAATTAACATTAGGGTTTTATCTTTCCGCTACGTTATCAGTAACTTTGCAGCAACATTCGTCTGAATAGACTCCATGTCCACTCCTTCTTCTTCTTTTTCTAAATCAAAGATATCAACCTTGCTCTGATACCAATTGCAAGGATTCTGATACACTTGGTAGGATGTTAGTCCTTTATAAAGTGTGTATATGATACTTTGAGTGAATATGATTAAGTATGCGTAATCTACTTAACTACACTTAGAAGGATATTGTTATTGGAAATGGAGCAGTGATGCTTGTGTAATGAATGATGAACATAGAAAGTATAACACCAAACGATTCAATATTATTGAGAATAATACAAGTGATCTTCACTATCACTAGGGTTACAAACCTTGAATCTGTATTACAAAGAAAAACTATTTTCTATCTTGTTCTATCAACTCAGTTAGTTTTTCTAATTAGTTACACATTAAGCACTTTTCAACACTTAGACATTTTTTCTAACTAATGTCTAACTCTCTATATATATGAAATATCTAAGCACATGCACACTTGAGTGTTCGACTACTTGCTAGCTTGTGTATGTCAGTAGCAAAGATACAATTTGTGTTAGGAACATGTTTTTATTACATTACAAGTCTTGTTAATTTTGTTGACATGTTGCACGAGTTAGGACTTTATGTTAACTTTAAGGACCGGTCCATAAGGAGTCCATGGGCCGGCCCTCTTATCTTTATCCTTCTAGAAACATGTATGGAAATGTTGCCCTATGTGTTGTGCCTATAAATAGAGGTGTTGAGGCAACATTTCTCTTGTTGGTTTTTCATGTATTATGCGCAAGCTTTGTCCTTGAATCATTCGAATATTGAAAGCCTTCCTTTCTATCTTATTCTCATCTTATTCTTCTTCTCTTATTGCTTATTATCTTTTCTCTATTAGCGTAGCCTAATATATAGTAGTTGTACAAGTTTTACTTTGTTTTTACGTATGTGTATTTGAGATATTAGTGACCTTCAAGTGGTATCATACGCCAAAGGTAGTTAAGTTTAGTGTTTTAGAGTAGATTTAATCGTTAGTTCATTTGGTTTAATTGGTTTACGTAAGTTTTTGTGGTTAGTTGCGTTAAAAGTGTGAAAAACGCGAGTTTGGCAAATCGTTGCTTATTCCTTTTCATCAAATCTTCGTATTTTAAGGATAAAGTTGTAAACTTTGGTGCAAATTCGTTGTGTTAATCGCTAATATTCATTAGTTTTACGATTTTCATCATCCTACAACGTTTTGGGTTGAAATTCGAAGGAAAAGGGTTTCTCGCAATTGGTCTGCAAAAATTCAAGGGTTTCTCGCATTTGGTAAAAAGGGTTTCTCGGAATTGCTAGTTTAAGGGTTTCTCGCAATTGGACTGAACAAGGGTTTCTCGCAATTCATCAGCTTCTTCGGATTTTGTACTCGGTGTTTCCTTCCTTGTATAAGTTTGTGAAACTACCTCGACTTGGAATTATTCTCATCTTTTGTATAAAAGTTTGAGAACGTGATCGAAATTGTAATTTTGAAAATCTTTCGAAATTGCTTGATCTTTCGCAATTCAGAGTTATCTCTCGCAATTGCTAAGATCTCTCGCAATTGAAATTGTTTCTCACAATTACAATTCTCTTTCGCATTTGGTGAATCTCTCGGAATTACTCAGATCTTTCGCAATTGGACAACCTCTTTCGCAATTCAGAATCTCTCGCAATTCAAACAGTGTTTCTCGCAATTGGACTAAGAACCTTAAGTAAACTTAAAAAATCAAACATCATAACTCTTAAAACACATCTTAATTATCTAAAGATCCAACAAAATGTCTCAACCACCTCACTTCAATTACTACTATCAGCTACAGCAATATCCTCAACAACAGCAATTTCATCCTCAGTATCAACAACAACAAGCATTCGTGCAACAGCATCAATTTCTCTCTCCACCACAAGTATCCCCACAACAAATCATGCAACAGAATCAAATGTTGAACAATCCATCCTACTCCAGAGAACCACATTGGTTTAACAAGATGTGTGAGGCAATCAGCAGTCAGCAATCCCGACATGAAGCTGGAAATCAGGATACTCCACCTATGCTGACACCTGGTAACTATGTGCAGTGGGCTAGTAGATTTCTCAGATTCATTGAACTCCGCAAACCCCATGGAAAATATCTTAATCAAGCCATTGAAGAAGGACCCTTTCCACTTCCAGTAAATGTTGTTCCAGGAACTACAGAAAGAGATGAAACATCAACTCCCATTGCTGTCGCTAACTACACAAATGAACAAACACTGCAACAAGAGGCAAATCAATTGGCAATGTCTTACATACTTCAGGGGATTCCTAATCCTATTTACCGAAGTATTGATGCTCAAAAGACTGCCAAAGACATGTGGGAACATGTGCATTGGTATGTGCTTAAACACATACCATTTCTAGACCAAAACCGGACCCAAATAGACCAAAAACCCGACCAAAATGCCAAATATATTGTGTTTTTGTGTTTTTACATGTGCAGGCACGGATATCAAAGAAAGGGACAAAAATCAAGCAAAAACCGACAAAAAGTCAAGGAAAACCCGAGAAAACGAGCACGGGATTGTGAAGAGGATTAAAAAGCCAATGCCGGGAAGAAAAATATGGTCAAAAAGTCAATCAAGGCCCTCCAAGTATCAAAGATTTTCAAACTCAGCCCTTGGATTCAGTTTTGAAGAATGACAATATTGGTCCCTTGAAAAATCCGAATTTACATCAAAGGTCCCTATGATTAAAACCCTTAAAAATCACTTAAATCCGGATTCCTTTAGTCCCTACCCAACCCACACTTTATAATAAATCAAACCCAGCCCACCTTTAATTTAAACCCAAAGCCCACCAAAACTATCTACCCAGCCCACACCAATTCCCCATTAACCCGATCCAAAGATAATAAACCCGGTCAAACCACTTCCCTTGGTCAAACAATTATTAAAAACATCACACCCATTTCCCGCCCCCAATTTAACCCCAACCCAGTTACCACATGAACCCTAATTACCCCTCTCAATAAATTACGACAATTAAGGGCAATTGGGTCAAATCAAATGCTTCTAGAAGGGTGTAAGAGGTGTCAGGAACGTGTCAGAGCCAAAGAAGAGCAAAGAATGATACGTGGCAGCTTACTATTGGGCACAACACGTCACAAATCAATGATCTAAGGGCTCTGATTGTTTTCAATCATTGGGTACGGATTTAAGGGCTTGGATGATCTCACAAGAAGCACACCACACGGATTGCCAGCATGGCTTGTGTTTACCCAAGCTCCTCCTCACAGCTATATATAGGGCTTGATTTTCTCTCATTTGTATGTAGGAGATTAGAGTACTGTTATGCTGTAGAAATGAAATTAAAACAGTTTTAGTTATCAAATTTTTGTATTCTCATCTTTAATAGTGTAATTGCAGCTTAAATAAATAAAAGTTTTAGTTTACTTTCACTATTAAATCTGTTTTGTTCAATTGATTACTGTTTCATATAGCTTATAATAATCTCTTAATCTGTTTTCAGTCTTTGATAAGTTGTTCTCAAATATCATTTAAGTTTTCTATAAACTTATATTTCATTCTCATCATTACTCTTATAAAAATATAAAAATCAGAAAAAATAAAAGAAAAATAAAAAATATGTTGAATTCAGCTTACATTTAAGCTATTTTACTACATAACAAGCTCTTATAAGCTCAGTAGCTTTTGAGAGATTGTTTAGAGGTTACATCAGTTCATTTCATTCAAAGTTCTTGGTGGTCAACAAAAGTCAACAATGGGTTGAAAATGGTGATTCTGGGATAGACTGATAGATCAAATAGCTAACTGGAAGTATTTGGCCTATCTAAAGATAGGCTACTTAGGAAAACCCTCTGTTCAGCTGAGGGTGTTTATGTAAGTTCCTTGTTTCCATTTTTCAATGTTCTAATTGCATTATATGAG
The DNA here is from genome assembly GCA_021014915.2 of Artemisia tridentata subsp. tridentata. Classification (NCBI taxonomy): domain Eukaryota; kingdom Viridiplantae; phylum Streptophyta; class Magnoliopsida; order Asterales; family Asteraceae; genus Artemisia; species Artemisia tridentata. The sequence continues at coordinate 13,419,771 of CP139501.1, read as the reverse complement.
TAGACTAGTACAAATCTGTTCTTATTGCTTGATTACTGTTCTATTAGTGTAATTCATGCATATCTGAGCTTATTAGATTAGGTTTAGTAATATTGTAGTTGATTGCATCATTTTTCATTAACTGTTCCTTTGTTTCTATTCAAATTAGCAAATCTGTGAATCTGTGGTATTTGTTGTTTAGCATTTAGGATTTGTGTTTCATTCAGTATGATTGATCATAACTTGAGTATAGTTTGTAGTTTATTGGCTTGAAATTCATAATAGCTTCATAAATTTTCATAACTGCTAGGATTAGGAGTGTTTGGATCAGTTGATTATTGGCTGTTGTTGTTGTTGTTAACCTGTTGTTTTTTCTGCATCATTAGTTCACAGTAGGTATTATTAGTCAAGTTATAGTCTAAAATCAGTAGGTATAAAGATAAAAGTCAAAATTAGTGGTAATCACTCACCAGTGTTAACTGATTGAAGTTTTAGAATAGCATAATCATCACTTAGGTTTAAAAGTAGATTATATTACTTAATTTAGTCTTAGTTTAGCTTAATTCATCATAAATAATCACATAGGTTCAGTAGAAATTCAGATTAGTCAAAGTAATTGTGCAATAAAAAAAATCAGTGTAGTAAATTGATTGCAGCATTGGTGTTTTTTAGGCACCCGTACTAAGGGCAAATTAGAGTAGCAATTGATACTTTGTGATAGGGATTTTGTGTTTTCTGAGTAGCCAGTAGTGTAAGGTTGCTTTTTCCCCCTTAAGTTTCTAGGTTAGAGCTTATTTGGAGTGCTTAATAGTGCCTGCAATTAGGTACCTCACACATGGTTTGCTGATTTTACACAGGATCTGCAGTTGACCTATTTGATTTGTATTCTGAGCTTGATTGTTATATTTGAGTTTATTAGAGCTTGTTTAAGTGCTTTGCATGATTCTTGAACCTCTGGCTTATTCTGTACCACTTTTGCTTATTCAAAGTGCTTAATGCTAATTGCTAATTGATCCATTTAAGTGTTCCTGAGTGATTTTTGTTCTGATTTGGATTTGTTTGAGCTTAGTTAAGTACTTAGGACATTCTGTGAGAGTTTTAAACATTTTGGTGATAAGTGCTTAATAATAAGCACTTATCCAAACTGCTTTTTAGGCCAATAAGCACTTTTCAGCTGATTTTTCCAAACTTTTTGTTTCCAGTAGGTTTCTAATAACATTTTAGATTTACTGTAAAAAATTCAGAATTATTTGAGCTGTTTTACTATTTCTTTTGCATTTTAATAGTTTTTAAATCATTTTAAATCACTTTTAATTCTTAATAAATCAGAAAATACAAAAATAAATCTAATTTCTTTTTCCAAAATTATTTTTGAATATTTAGGATATTTAGAAATTTTATTTGAATTTTAGGAACCTTTTTCTTTAGTTTCACCTTTTTAGTTACGTTTTTGGTATACGTTACGTTTAATTTTAGTTTAGATTGCGTTATTTGTAATGAGTGCTTTATATGCTTGTACTTTTAGCTTTCTTAATTGATTTTCATTGTTAATTCATATAATTTGTAGTGTAATAATCCAAAAACCAATTTTAAATCTCATTCACTTCACACTCACACACACCGAAACGACTTATTCGCCGTCAAACCTTCGTTGGGAAACGACCCGAGAACTTGCATCCGTTGCATTTTCTTTGGAACAAAGAAGCTTAACTAAAATACTACATCAATTAAATGGCGCCGCTGCCGGGAAGGCTTGAAACGAGTGCGTCGATTTCGTCCGTTGTTTTTGTGATTTGAAGATCCTTCCTCGGAAGTTATTGTTTTTTTTTTAAAAAAATAAAAAATAAAAAATTCAAAAATATAATAAATAAAACACTTTTCCTAAAGTGTTTTCATAAATACATCTTAATAAACATCCTCGGTCTTCCGTTGAAGGAGGGCGGTTGTAAACCATTTCGAATTACAACAAAACAAATCGTGAAATTGATCGTTATCGGATTACTTTATTACTACAACCTAATTACGGGGTTTAAGGAAGCTTGACATTAAATTGTCGAGCTGAAGAAGGCGGGTTTTTAAGAATCTTCGGAGCTACCTTTGCCTTCCCGCCTCGCTGCGCGTAGTTTTAAAAGAAACGGTTACGGTTAACGTAACGGTTACCAAAAAGAAAATAAAGTCTTTTGTTTTTCAATATATTAAAAAAGCCAAAAATAATTCCCAACCAAAAATACAAAAAGATTTTTTATTTTCATTTTTGTTTCCTTTTTGGTGTATGAACACCCGCTCATCTTCTCAAAATCTTATTTCTCCATTATCAAATCCCGAAAGGGTAATTCGACACACACACCGTGCTCATTTCCCAAACGTTGAAGAAATGAATCACGACGATCAAGCTCCTCCGGTGGAGCCTAATCAAGGAGCACAACCGGGCCCCGACCTCCGTCTGATGGAGGAACAACTTCAAACACCATTTAATGGTGTGCGAAGGGCCATTGTGATTCCCGACATACTTGCTAATCAATTTGAAATAAATCACGGGTTATTGAACCTAATCACTAGTATCTCTTACCACGGGTTCGAGAGTGAAGATCCTCATATTCACATTAGGAACTTCACCGATATAGTTGAGACCATTAAGCTTAACCAAGTATCATATGATGCGATAAAGATGAAGTTATTTCCTTTCTCCCTTAAGGGAGCGGCTCGAACTTGGCTTGAGAAGGAACCCCCGAACTCGATCTATACTTGGGGTGACCTAGCTTCAAAGTTCGTGAACCATTTCTATCCTCCTTCTAAGATTTCTAATCTCCGCGCTCAAATCTTACGTTTCCAACAAGCCTTTGATGAATCGTTCAGCGAGGCTTGGGATCGGTTTAAAGAGTTGTTGGAGAAATGTCCGAACCACGGTTTTTCGGAGCTTCATCAAATCGATACCTTTTATAATGGTTTGAGTCTTGCCGATCAAGATTCACTCAATTCGGCGGCCGGTGGAAACTTATTGGCTCGTAATACTCAAGAGGCGTTCGGAATAATTGAAAATAAAGCCCGTGTGAGAAATTCAAGGAGCAAGCTTCAAACGTCTAGTGCTAGTAGTAAGAACAATGAAGAAGTTATGAATGCTCTCGCCGCACTTAATAAGAGATTCGATTCATTTGTTATTGAGAAAACACCCAATCAAGTCAATGTTGTTAACCATGGTTGTGAAATATGTGGTGGTCCTCATTCTTATTTCGAGTGTCCGGCCACCGGGGCTTATGGACACGAGAATGTGTATGCTACTAATTCGGGTGGTAATGGTTACCAACCCCAAGGAGACCGTAATCTCCTTAGCTACCGTTCAAACAATTCACTTGGACCACCACCGGGATTCAATAATCAAAGTCAAAATCAAGGTCAAAACCGTAATCAAGTTAACAATAATCAAAATCGTTCAAATAATGGTTTTCAAAACAATGGTTATAATCAACATCAAAACCGGGGTTTTCAAGGAAATCAAAATCAAGGGAATTTTTATGGGAATTTCAATGCTAATCAAGGAAATATGAATCAAAATCAAGGAAATTTTCATAATCAAGGTTTCAATAACAACAACCGAGGGCAAAATTTTAATCAAAATCAAAATGTTGTTCCAAATCCGTCACCCTCGGATGAGATTCTTCGACAATTAATGCTTCAAAATCAAAATATGATGAGAACTCAAGAGTTGTTAACTAAGGAAATGAGTGAAATTAAGAAACGTTTAAATGATCGACCCTCGGGCTCGGGTACTACTTCTCTTCCAAGCAACACGATCGCAAACCCGAGGGGCGACGTTAAGGCGATCACAACACGTAGTGGTGTTTTTTATGATGGACCTACGGCTCCGACTACCTCTTCTTCTCTTCCTCCCAAGGTAGTCGCCCGTGAAACCGAGGTGACAACGGATACGGCACTTCCTACTAATAACGGAAGGACCGAAGACATCCAACCTCCGGTTGTCCAATCGTCAAAAGGAAAAGGGAAAGTTAATTTTGAACAAGAGGTTCCCGTTAAGATAAAACTTCCGTATCCGTCGCGACTTGATGAACAAAAGCACCATGATACGAATACGCATCAGATGGAGAAATTCTACCAAATCTTTCAAGATATGAGCTTCGAAATTAGCTTCGCGGATGCTGCTCTCTTAATGCCGAAGTTTGCATCGATGGTGAAGAATTTGCTAAGCAACAAAGATAAATTGTTTGAGATGGCAAAAACAACCCCGTTAAATGAACAATGTTCCGCGGTTCTCCTAAAAAAGCTTCCGGAAAAGCTTGGAGATCCCGGAAAGTTCCTTATTCCGTGCAATTTTCCGGGGATGGTTCAATGTTTCGCCTTGGCCGATCTTGGCGCTAGCATTAACCTAATGCCTAAGTCCGTTTGGGAAAAATTATCTCTCCCCGCTCTCACTCCTACCCGCATGACTCTCGAGCTTGCGGATCGATCAATTACTCGTCCAATTGGAATCGCCGAAGATGTCTACGTTAATGTGGGAAAGTTCCATTTTCCGGCCGATTTTGTGATTGTCGATTTTGATGCCGATCCACGAGTTCCTCTCATTCTCGGGAGAGGATTCTTAAGAACCGGGCGCGCGTTGATTGATGTTTATGATGAAGAGATTACCTTGCGAGTTGGTAATGAAGCCGTGACTTTCGATTTGGATCAAACCGCGAGATACTCCTCCAACGATAATTGCATGTCCGTGAACCGTATTGATATTATTGACGTTACTACGGAGGAGTATGCTCAAGAGATTCTCGGTTTTGCTAGTGGCAATCCCACTTTGGATTCTTCTTCTACCTCTATTGATGATTCTTCTTCACCGATCATCTCCGACTCTTCCCCGTCCCTCACTCCGTTTGAGGGAGGTGATTTCTTTTTGGAAGAGGTCGATGAGTTTCTTGCTACCGACACATCTTCTTCACCGGAAGATGATGATTCTTATTATGATCCGGAGGGGGATATTCTTATGCTTGAACAACTTTTGAATGAAGACCCTACCCCTTTTTCCCCTCCGATGGACCTTAAAATGGCCGACGTTAAGGAAATTAAGCCGTCTATTGAAAATCCTCCGGAGCTTGAGCTCAAGGATTTACCTCCTCATCTTGAATATGCTTTCTTGGGAGATTCCGATACATTTCCCGTCATCATTTCAAAAGCTCTCAAAGATGAGGAGAAGACAAAACTCTTAGACGTGCTTAAAAAGCATAAAAGTGCCATTGCTTGGCAGATCTCTGATATAAAGGGTATTGACCCTAAATTCTGCACCCATAAGATCTTATTGGAAGATAATTTCAAACCCGCTGTTCAGCAACAGAGACGGGTTAACCCAAAAATCCATGATGTCATAAAAAAGGAAGTTATTAAACTCCTTGACGCAGGGATGATTTATCCGATCTCAGATAGCTCATGGGTTAGCCCGGTCCATTGTGTGCCCAAAAAGGGTGGAATGACCGTCATTACAAACGAAGAAAATGAGTTGATTCCCACACGTCTCGTCACCGGATGGAGAGTGTGTATCGATTACCGAAAACTCAATGATGCTACCCGTAAAGACCATTTCCCTCTACCATTTATGGACCAAATGCTTGAGCGTTTGGCGGGAAATGAGTTCTATTGTTTTCTCGATGGCTTTTCCGGGTATTTTCAAATACCAATTGATCCCCAAGATAAGGAAAAGACCACCTTCACGTGTCCTTATGGAACATTTGCCTACCGACGCATGCCTTTCGGCTTGTGCAATGCTCCGGGCACGTTTCAAAGGTGCATGATGGCCATATTCCATGATATGATCGAGACGACAATGGAGGTCTTTATGGATGACTTCTCGGTTTATGGAAATTCTTTCTCCTCGTGCCTCTCCCATTTAGAGAAAATGCTTGAACGGTGTGAAAGCACCAATCTCGTTCTAAATTGGGAGAAGTGCCATTTCATGGTTAAAGAGGGCATAGTCCTCGGCCATAAGATTTCCAAATCTGGGATTGAGGTCGATCGAGCTAAAGTCGATGTTATCGCTAAGCTACCTCATCCCACTACCGTTAAAGGAATCCGTAGTTTCCTTGGTCATGCCGGTTTCTATAGACGATTTATTCAAGACTTCTCAAAAATCGCCCGGCCTCTGACCCATCTTCTTGAAAAAGATGCTCCGTTCATCTTCTCTCCCGAATGCATCGAAGCATTCGAGGTTCTCAAAAAGAAACTGACTGAAGCTCCGATCTTGGTTGCCCCCGACTGGGACTTGCCCTTTGAGCTAATGTGTGATGCAAGCGATTATGCTATCGGTGCAGTCCTGGGGCAACGCAAGTCAAAATACTTCCAACCGATACACTATGCTAGCAAGACAATGACCGACGCTCAATCTCATTACACTACTACTGAGAAAGAGTTGTTGGCCGTTGTATACGCTTTTGAGAAATTTAGACCGTATCTTGTCTTATCAAAAAGCATAGTGTATACGGACCATTCTGCTCTCAAGTATCTCTTAGCAAAACAAGATGCTAAACCGAGATTACTTCGGTGGATTCTTCTGCTCCAGGAATTTGATATTATCATTCGTGATAAAAAAGGAGCAGAGAATCTAGCCGTTGATCATTTGTCCAGACTTGAAAATCCCCATCAAAGTGATCTCGAGAAAAAGGAAATCACCGAAACATTTCCTCTCGAGACACTTGGGAAGATATCTTTAAAGAATGATCCGAGTACCCCATGGTTTGCTGATTACGCAAATTACCATGCGAGGAATTTTGTGGTGAAAGGGATGTCGTCCCAGCAGAAAAAGAAGTTTTTCAAAGATGTTAAACATTATTTCTGGGACGACCCCTACTTATTCCGGATATGTGCCGATCAAGTGATAAGACGGTGTGTGCATGGCCAAGAAGCCGTTGACATCCTCAACGCTTGCCATAATGGACCCACAGGGGGACATCATGGTGCCAGCTACACCGCTAAAAAAATCTTTGATTCTGGATTCTATTGGCCGACAATCTACCGCGATGCCCACAACTTGGTAAAGTCTTGTGACTCTTGCCAACGTCAAGGAAAAATATCGAAAAAAGACGAAATGCCTCAAAATGCAATTCAAGTCTGTGAGATTTTTGAAGTGTTGGGCATCGATTTCATGGGGCTATTCCCGTCTTCACGAGGGAATAAGTATATCCTCGTGGCCGTCGACTACTTGTCAAAATGGGTTGAAGCTAAAGCGCTCCCCACTAATGACGCCCGAGTGGTTGTTAAGTTCTTGAAAAATCTCTTCTCCGATTCGGAACTCCTCGTGCTATAATCAGTGATCGCGGTACTCACTTCTGCAATGATCAATTTGCAAAAGTTATGCTCAAGTATGGTGTCACTCACCGACTCTCTACCGCGTATCACCCGCAAACAAGCGGACAAGTCGAGGTTTCGAATCGTGGATTGAAACGTATCCTTGAAAGAACCGTTGGTGAAAATCGAGCCTCGTGGGCCGACAAATTGGATGATGCTTTATGGGCTTTCCGAACCGCTTTCAAGACACCCATCGGGTGTACTCCTTACAAGCTGGTTTACGGAAAGGCCTGCCATCTGCCCATCGAGCTCGAGCATAAGGCATATTGGGCCTTGAAACATGCCAATTTTGACCTTAAGACCGCGGGTGATCACCGTAAGCTCCAAATTAATGAATTAAATGAACTTCGGGATCAAGCCTACGAGAACTCTTTGATCTACAAAGAGAAAACAAAGAGGATTCATGACTCTAAGATTAAAAATCGCATTTTCAATGTTGGTGATCGAGTCCTCCTTTTCAATTCTCGGCTAAAGATTTTCTCGGGCAAACTCAAAACCCGCTGGTCTGGGCCATTCACCATCACTCAAGTTTTTCCATATGGAACCGTCGAGTTAGCTCAAAATGACGGTCCAAACTTTAAGGTGAATGGTCATAGGTTGAAGCACTATTTTGGAGGGGACGTACCATCCATGGTTGTCCCGGATCTCCAAAATTTCCCCATGGACAACTAAATTCGGGGTCGAGTCAAGCTCATGTGACTCGGTTAACAAAAACAAGCGCTTCGTGGGAGGCACCCCATGCTTATCCATCTATCTTCTTTCTATTTTCTTAATAAAGCGGAGGGGATCCTCTTCCATATCTTGTGTCTCGTTGTTTTTCTGTGCTGTGTCCAGGAATGACCGATGATGAAGACTCTCGTGCTCGTAGTTTCCTTCACGCTACTCGAGTTTCATCATCAGCTGCTCATCCGATATCCTAAATCTTATCGTTTTACATCTATCTTTTGGCATAATTAATAAACGGCCTTAGATTTATGTAGGAGAACCCTTACCTTTAAGACATTGAGGACAATGTCTCGTTCTAGTCTGGGGGGGTAATCTGTCGATTTGATTTTTGCCTTGCATTTTTGCCGTTTTCTCATGCAACCCCGTTTTTCCTCCAAATTTGAAAAAATCCAAAAAAATGAGAAAAATTTAAAAATTCTTGCAAAAATATAATAAATTTTGACATTTTTGTTGATTTTCCGCTGGGTAGAGTAGGAATAAAATTCTGACTTGACCGGGCGTGTTGAGCCCTAGCTTGTTCCCTTAACCAATGATAATCATATAAGCTTGTGCTAGTCTTGTACACCAGGAGCTATAAAAGGCGAATTCTTTCTTAAGAGTTTGCAAGTTCCCGTACTTGACTTTATACATGCATGGCTTTAAAGCTTTCGCTAGTCTTTTACATAAGGAGCTAGAAAACGCGAATTCTTTTCAAGAATTTGCAAGTTTCTGTAACTGACTTTATATATGCGTGGCTGATTATCGGCTAAGTATTCGCCAATTTCATTATTTGAGATTTTTAAATGTGCGAAGAGCGAGAAATGATAGAATTTATTTAGAAGTTAGATGCCAAACGTGGAGTAATTGGTTCTCTTTAGAGCTCGTCGTAGGTACTTGTGGCCTTTTGCTCCGGTAAAATTGTTTCACCCCATATATTGTATAAATAATTAAAGATATTTAGGTTTAGAACGAAATTTAGTTCTCCATCTTCTTAAAAGAATTTTTGCTCTAAAGATTGGGTACACATCAAGGTCCCGTATTGAGTGAATAAGTTGTAAAGTGCTCTTAGATTTCGGATTGAGATCGGACCTTGGATCCTTACTTCTAAAGGCGGTAAGGTCTTGGATTTAAACCGTGAAGGTTCGTTTTCTAAGGGTTACTGTGTCATAAGTGTTGTATGTTTGATGTTTTGGAAACACCCGGTAATCCCGTGGTATTAAGTTATTGAGTGAAGAAAAGTTTGAGTTAAAAAAAAAAAAAAAAAAAAAAAAAAAAAAAAAAAAATGTATGTTGAGATGTATGGATTTTGTGCTTAATGTGTTATACAAGTTGATGGCACGTGAGGTGCATGTGAATGACCCTAGATCGGGCACATGAGGTGCACGTGATGTTTCTCCACAACTGATGTCTACATGTTTGTATGAGTTCTTTAGTCTTTGATATATGTAATAACCTTGATTTGGACCTCATTTTTAAGGCAAACTTTCTTACAAGAAGATGGAAAACTACTTAGCATTTTAAACTTGGTATCTTTATCGGACTAATAATTATGAAAACGAGAAGATTATGAAGAAATTCATTTCTCTCAAAAAAATAAAATAAGTAGAAACAAAAATAAGAAAATGGGAGCGAGAGGTTATTACACAAGTAACTTCTATGAGTAGTGTTGGCATCTAATTTCTAAGTAGGTTGTGATCTCGTTTATAAGCTTAGTTTGGGAGCATGTGAAAAATCAAGGACGATGAATTTTATCCTTATGGTCACTCCTCTATGAGTTGTGTTTCTACTCTATGACCCTAAAAATTATCGATAGATAATGATTGTCATCAAAAACCGTCACATGAATAATGAGAAAAATACAAAAATAGAATAAAAGGAAAATCGGGGAGTTTTTAAAGCTTAAGATTTCTTGATCTCTTTTGAAAATTTTGCTACTTCTCAAAGTTAGTAAAAAGAGATTGGAAATTTTCGGTTTCAAAAACGTGTTTTTATAACATTGGATGAGGACATTGCAATAGCTTAGTCTGGGGGAATTTGGTATGTGCTTAAACACATACCTTTTCTTGACCAAAACCGGACCCAAATAGACCAAAAACCCGACCAAAATGCCAAATATATTGTGTTTTTGTGTTTTTACATGTGCAGGCACGGATATCAAAGAAAGGGACAAAAATCAAGCAAAAACCGACAAAAAGTCAAGGAAAACCAGAAAACGAGCACGGGATTGTGAAGAGGATTAAAAAGCCAATGCCGGGAAGAAAAATATGGTCAAAAAGTCAATCAAGGCCCTCCAAGTATCAAAGATTTTCAAACTCAGCCCTTGGATTCAGTTTTGAAGAATGACAATATTGGTCCCTTGAAAAATCCAAATTTACATCAAAGGTCCCTATGATTAAAACCCTTAAAAATCACTTAAACCCGGATCCCTTTAGTCCCTACCCAACCCACACTTTATAATAAATCAAACCCAGCCCACCTTTAATTTAAACCCAAAGCCCACCAAAACTATCTACCCAGCCCACACCAATTCCCCATTAACCCGATCCAAAGATAATAAACCCGGTCAAACCACTTACCTTGGTCAAACAATTATTAAAAACATCACACCCATTTCCCCGCCCCCCCCCCCCCCAATTTAACCCCAACCCAGTTACCACATGAACCCTAATTACCCCTCTCAATAAATTACGACAATTAAGGGCAATTGGGTCAAATCAAATGCTTCTAGAAGGGTGTAAGAGGTGTCAGGAACGTGTCAGAGCCAAAGAAGAGCAAAGAATGATACGTGGCAGCTTACTATTGGGCACAACACGTCACAAATCAATGATCTAAGGGCTCTGATTGTTTTCAATCATTGGGTACGGATTTAAGGGCTTGGATGATCTCACAAGAAGCACACCACACGGATTGCCAGCATGGCTTGTGTTTACCCAAGCTCCTCCTCACAGCTATATATAGGGCTTGATTTTCTCTCATTTGTATGTAGTAGATTAGAGTACTGTTATGCTGTAGAAATGAAATTAAAACAGTTTTAGTTATCAAATTTTTGTATTCTCATCTTTAATAGTGTAATTGCAGCTTAAATAAATAAAAGTTTTAGTTTACTTTCACTATTAAATCTGTTTTGTTCAATTGATTACTGTTTCATATATCTTATAATAATCTCTTAATCTGTTTTCAGTCTTTGATAAGTTGTTCTCAAATATCATTTAAGTTTTCTATAAACTTATATTTCATTCTCATCATTACTCTTATAAAAATATAAAAATCAGAAAAAATAAAAGAAAAATAAAAAATATGTTGAATTCAGCTTACATTTAAGCTATTTTACTACATAACAAGCTCTTATAAGCTCAGTAGCTTTTGAGAGATTGTTTAGAGGTTACATCAGTTCATTTCATTCAAAGTTCTTGGTGGTCAACAAAAGTCAACAATGGGTTGAAAATGGTGATTCTGGGATAGACTGATAGATCAAATAGCTAACTGGAAGTATTTGGCCTATCTAAAGATAGGCTACTTAGGAAAACCCTCTGTTCAGCTGAGGGTGTTCATGTAAGTTCCTTGTTTCCATTTTTCAATGTTCTAATTGCATTATATGAGTAGACTAGTACAAATCTGTTCTTGTAGGGTATTCACAATGCATGAATCACTATCTTGAGGCTTGTTTGGATCGACTAGAAGTTGTTTTAGAGAGAGAAATGGGAGCCTTTTAGTGAGAGAAAGGAACTTGAGTAATATTAGATTGAAAAGGTCCAACCCTTCCCATGTGTGGGAAGGGGTATATATACTACTACATATTGTGTCCCTAGTGGACTGTGGAGCGAGCTGACAGAGGGGAAAGCCCCGACCTACTCCACAAATATAGATACGACTAATACTAATACTAATATTACTAATAATCCTATGAGCTATGATTATCTGATAAGTACTCGGGGTGACCGAGTCTTCTGCTGAATATTCATATTCCTAACAATCTCCCCCTAAGGGAGGTCACCCCAGAAGTAATGTTCTGAAATTCAGCACTTCTTCCTTGGATCTTGACATCATAGCTCGTACTCATTGAATCTTCAATGTCATAGATTGCTGTGCAAACATCAGTGATCTGAAGATGACTTCTCTTTTGTCTTGGATGAACTTTGAATATCTCTTTTGTCTTGGATGAACTTTGAATAATCTCTGAACGTATCATCCCACTTGAGTCTCCAAGTCATCTTTCTGTAGTAATACTCCATGTGATGAAATATACTTAGAGCTGACATGCTCACACGATATGGGGTCATGATCTTCAGCATCAGAGTTAGCAGAAGCTGTGTTTAAGGTCTTTTAGGGTGATCATGACTTCTTTGATGATGATGTGGTGTGAACATGTGGTGATGGATTGGCATCTTTTCTGCAACCAGCTACAACAGCAACCAGCTACAGCATTCCACAGCTACAGTCGCCAGACGTTCCTGCATACGACAGTTAGCAATAATTCGACCGGTACTTACAAGTTTGGACTTCGAGATAGTCAACAGCATATTGTGAAAACTATCTCTAATCCTTACCAAGACCGTTCCTAATCGAAAACCCACAGAGGGCTTTTTAAGATTTTACCGTAGTAAATCAACGATTAGGTGAGTCGCTGGAGATCACTCCACGACTGTAGATCGTTTGAAACCGCCGCGACCACTAAGCGTAATCCATAAAGGATTACCGAAGTGACCTGCTTTCAGGGCTGCTTGATGTTGACCCTGGCAGGAATTTCCATTCAATCATTGAGAATTACATTGGTAAATTCCCTCATAAATGTTCTGGCAGATTGCTAAGATCTGCGTAGGACTCTTAAGATTACACCTGGTGTCCTTAATATTGAACACCCAGTGTAGAAATAATTTGTGTCCCTATGAGATCTTATTATGCATCTCGTGGCTCTAGACTCTATTGTGCGTTTTGATTTGGTGATCGGAGGCTGGAGAGGACTGCCACCTTTTCAATATCATCTAACTCGGAGTGAGAGAGACGATAGGAATGTATTGAACTCCGTGACAATTGAAACAAGAATCCTTTGAGGGACCTTGAGTGGCTAGGGAGGGTTGTGCAGCGTATCACTGGGTCCATGATACTTTGTCTTCAATGCCAGCAATCAACTAAGTGATTCTGACAGCATATGTATTGACCCGGTTTCTGCCTAAGTTGTAAGGAGGGCTATTTATTTTCACCCTTTCTCTTTACAATTCTTTTTCATTCTTCAACCCCTTCAGTGCTTACCGAGACTTCATAACTAACACCTTGTTGGGTTTGTTCCAGTGTTAGCTCCATCTCAGTCGGCACTATTCCCTTATGCACATTTCTCCTTTTTAATCATACCTAAGGACTTCTACACTAACTAGTGGATTGTCCCTGGGTAGATCCCTCCGGCTCTGGCGGGATCGTGGGAACTTGAGCCTAACCTAACCATCCTTATAACTCCATGCATTAATTAAAATGGTCGGTCTTTGGTGTTCTTCCACGATTGCCAAACCAAATCTTTGAAAAATCTCTCAAAGTGTTCATGATTCTGAAACACATTTTGCCAACACTTGAGAGTTTTATATTTTTCAAATGCTCCCCCTCAACATGTGCTCGGTAGATTGTTTTATAAATTTGCACATGTTAGGTGGAGCATGCACTTTTTGAATTGATCCACTTTCAGTGAACATGACCGATTCGAGACACGCTTACATCACTGGTTAGACCAGTCTTGAAATTATTACCCGTCCTGGTCAAGTCCATAGAAAGTTTCTCGAAACGGTACACTCTACTCAGATACATCTTTTTCGAGACACGCTTACATCACTGGTTAGACCAGCTTGAAATTATTACCCGGCCAAGACGTATCCTTTTGATTGATGACAATTCAAGTTTCGTCAATTCTTTTGTTAATTCTGAGTCACAGCCACATGAGATGCCAAAATCCATTGTATTGAAAAACCATTTGCTCCCCCTCAATATATGCATTGATATAAGAAAGATTTTCGTACATATGGAGGAGCTTGCTTTTATGACCAAAACATTTTGCTCCCCCTTAATATGTGCCTTGATAAACAAAATGGTTTAGCACATACGGGAGAGCATACATTAACTTCCAAATCATCACATTTTCATCATGTTTCATATTTAAATCACATTCTCTCCCCCGATCAAAAATTTCAAACCTTTTGAGATTTGTGATCCCAATTGATTTAAATAAGTTAGAAAATGTGGGAGAAAATGTGTTCGATTAAATATATTTTGATGATGGAACATACAAAGCTCCCCCTTAATTTGAGAGGGAGATTCACTGCTTATTATACACAGATCACACCAAGATTATTACAAGATACGAGGAAATTACATTGTAAAATTACAAGATTATTACAAGTGCCCACCAAAAGAATAAAATCACTACAAAGCCCACTTGTGAAGCGAATCAGCTCATGTCGTTCTTTCCATCAGTCTGTAATCTCCTTCACGAACTCTACCCCCAACGAAGCTTTCCAGGTTGCGAAAGATCCTTCTTGTTTTCAGTCTACGCTCTATGGCTTTCATGAACTCTTTGCTCCTTTGTACATCCAGATCAGTCCAGAACTGAGTCTTCAATTGTGGGTTGTGAGGATTTAGCTTGAAGTCTTTAATCCTGAAATCCAGTGCTTCATCGATCATTCTCAGGGTACCATCGCTGAATTTATGAATCTCACTGAATTGCATCATCATAGGAGTCCCATGCTGGTCAGTGAACTTGACAGCTCTTGGAGATTCGATTACTTTAAAGTCGTGAATGTACTCGAGACCCGCACGTTCCCAATATGGCTTAGTGAGATTGAGTTTGGTCTGATAGCTCTCTATACCTAGTTGAAAATCACTCACTCTTTGCCTGATAACAAGACCCCGGATCCATAAGTTAACAGCAGCAGCAAGCGCCTTCTTGTCGCGAGGTGGAAGATGATTCAGGTGCCCTTGAAGATTCAGAAGGAAGAGATCCTCGAAGTCACTCGGAGATAAATATTTGAAGTCACTTTCAGAAATGATATACTCCTTCTGATCAGCACGACGAAGCACTATCCTTTTAAGATACTCATACCCATACATTGGGTGAATATCAATTTTGATGACACTTAAGATTCTTAGATGTGAGCGTATACCCCGACGACTTCCCTCTCCTGCGTGCCTTTCTATGTAAAAGCGTTTCTTTTGGAACCACCAATGTGTGACCCCATAAGATGCAGTAAGATCAAACTTGTATTCTTCATCTGACCATACTTGATCTGGCACCATTTGTTCTAGCCCAACGTCAGGGTAGTAAGCCGCCTTCATCTTGGAAATGGATAATGCCTGACGATCACCGTTATTCCCAAACCGGAGATAATTCAGATCGTTGTTAAAGAAGAGATCTGCTTGAATGTTCTTCTGACCTGGTGGACCATCAAAGGGAAGAGGTTGGTTGACGTCGTAGGAAAGGATCCGGTCATCAACTTGATCAGTAAATAGTCTGTGACATTCTTCCATTTGATATTGGAGATGAATCACATCAGGATGAAACACTTTGACGATTTCATATGCAGGACCTTCCAAATCTTGGGGAGTGAGATTTGTGATGCCTTTCTTCTTACAGAACCAATTAATGAATGCCCCCATGTCTTTTGTTTTCGCCAGCAGTGAGTTCTCTGGAGGTGGGTTGTGTTGTGATGCAATGGCAGCTGCCCAATTGTTTTTGGGAACACTTGTGTCTGATGATGGAATAGACCAATCTGTTTCAGGAACTGGTTCTCGTTCTTCTTCAGATACAGGTTTCACCCAAGATTCCCTGTCTTCCTTGGTGAATCGTTTACTGGTGGGGTTAGAGTCATCCGATGTGTCTGTGCGTAAGAATTCTAGCCACCATTTTTGATTAGGATCAACTGTTGGGATATTGGTGTTTGCAGAGACATCTTCTTCATCAGTTTGAGTAGACACATCATCTGCAACCGATTCCTCATTCATGACAAAATCATCAGGAACTGGCGAGAACGAGGGCTTGTATCTGTCATCAACTGTGGTCCATGCAAGCGATCCTGCCTTTGAGACACCCTTAGATGTGCTTGGGCCAGAAGAGGTAGTGGTTTGATCTTTACCACCTGAAGATTCAGTTGGACGATGATGAGCCTGAGCTTGGGTGGATTCTGAAGCTCCTGACATCTTTGCTGCTCCAGATCCACCACTAGGTGGAGGGGGTGGAGGAGGATGTGGTGGAGAGCCAGGGGGTGTTCCGGGTTTATCTTGTCTCCTTTTCTTCTTCTTCCGTTGTTCTTCAAGCTCAGCCATAAGGAAATCCTGATTATCACGATGCATCGATTTTTCCAATGCTTCATAAAGCCGTTGATGATCTTCGTGACCTTGATACTGACCACATTCGAACATTCGGTCATATAGGATTGATTTCATATCAGCAGTAGGAAGATCTCTGAATCGTGTCTTCATAGGAGCTTCCATTGCCCATCTGACTGCTTCTTCCACCTGATCATTCACAGCTTGAGCCACTTTTTGTTCTATATTAAGCTTTTCCACATTAAGTAGTCTCTGCTCATAATTCTTCATCTTTAGTGACATGTCATCAATGAGCTTTGTAGCAGCAGTTAGTTTTGATGCTAAATTAGATGGTACTTCTGGTGGGATGGGTGTTGCTGGTGTTGCCTCTGGTGAGGGATCTACTATGATGGTTGCTATTGTGGACACAGGAATTGTCAAAGGTCTAATACCAGACATGTCTTGTTTGATTGGTACGGACACCATTGACTCTACTTCCTTATCATCATGTGGTATGTCAGTCTCTGTGGTGTTGTCGTTGGCTTTATCCACAATGAATTGATCACCGTAGTTGAAGTCGGTGTCAAGGTTCTTCAGAGACGATAGAGTGCCCGTAGACCCTGTTGGTTCATTCAGGTGAGATTGCTCATCCTCCTTCATTTTCAGATTCTCATGAACCCCCGGATATGTAGAAGCCACGAATTCTTCATGTTGTATTTCTTGTGGAGGTTCTGTAGTGGTTGTTGTTATCTGATCATGAGTTTCCATAGTGATGTAATCAGACTCAGCTTCTTTTTGAACTTTCCCATCTTGACTCTCACCTTGAACTTGGGGATCCTTACCTTCAGTATGTGTGACCTTCATCTCCTCCTTCTTTTCCTTAATAACGTTATCAGACTCAGCTTCCTTATTAACCTCCTCTTCTTGACTTTCACTTTGATCTTGTGGGTCCTTTACTTCTGTTTGAGTGATCTTCATCTCCACCTTCCTTTCCTTGTACAACTGTTCATCGCTTTCTGTATCACTGGAATCTTGAGCAACTTCTAAGCTTGGTGATTCTTCTTGATGTCCTTCAGAAAGATCAAGTGCTCTAGATGATCCCTGCTCACGTTTCCTGAGCTCAAATCGTGTTGTTGTCTTGGATGCCGGTGATGCTATGGTAAGAAGAGTCTTAGCAGCTTGTTCTACTGTAGCTACTCCTTTTCCTTTGCCCTCTACGTCAGGTATTGGTTTACTGCTCTTAGCATCAGGTTCTCTAATGACAACTCCTTTCGTAGCACTTCTGGTTGATTTGGCATGTTCTTTAGCACTCAGTTCCAAGGCTTGTTGTAGAATCGGATCTTCTTCATCCCTTAGACCTAGTTCAGGACCCACCATCTCTTCATCATCATCTCGACCTTTCTTCTTGATTCTCTTGGATTTCACCTTCTTGCTTGTTGCCTTCCTTTTGATCTTCTTACTTTTCTTAGATCCCTCAACCTCTGTGGGTGCATCCTTTCTTTTCTTTGATTTCGATTTAGATTGGGTTTGTTTGATGGATTTCTGGGTTTCTGGGTTTCTGGTTCAGGGGTTTCGGCTTCACTTCTTACCTTATCAGAGAGGGACTTCTGATATTGCTCTATTTTGCTCAGATACTCCTTATAATAGGAGGCTTGACGAATATTATCTGAGATGAGGAACTCAGGAATAAGTCTTCCAAATACTTCTTGATCAGCCCCTTTAGCAGCCCACTTGAGATTTCCCAGAACAAATTCTTCAGAGGGCAAATGGAGAGGAGAATTAGTTCTGGGATGGAACTTGTGAAGAGAATAGAGGTGGTGGATTATCATTTTTGTGAATCTGATGCTAGGAATTAATATCTTTCTAACTTTCTTCCTGCTGGCCAGATTAGACTCCAGTTTAACTTTGTCTTCTAGGAAAGTGTGAATGGAGTGAATGAATTCTTCCCAGATCCTTTCAGCGAAATCTATGTTGGAACGTTTAACGATTCCCCATAGAATTTGAAGCACGGGAGCCCTAGGTTTTTCATAAGCCGAAGTCTTCCCAGTAAGACATAGGTTGAGGATGGTGACGAGCGTTCTCCATGGTTGATACATTTCACTGGTGACGATTGTTGACACCTTGAGAACGGTTGATGGATAACCCAGATCATTAATGAAGTGGACGAGAGCCTCGGATGTAGGAGGTTGAGTGAAGGGTTTATCAATGACAACAGGTGATATCTGAAGAGCCCCTCTGATGGTGTCTTTGGTAAGGTCATACCATTGTTCATCTAACTGACAATGATAATTTCCGGTGTCTGTGTTAAGTTGAATCGTATTCCAGAACTGTTGTATGTAAACAGAGGGAACGGTTGCACATGCTGTGAATGCCCTGAAGAAAGTAGTTTCCTTCAAGATATCGACAGATATCTTGTAGATAGGATTGGGTTGAGGTCTTGCCACATCTATATAACAGTTGCTCCTTCCAATAGGGATCCAATTGTTCTTTGGAAGGATTTGTTCATCTGTGCGAACAGGTGTTGAGTCCTCAGGGTTTGGCTCGGAAGAAGTGGTGATCTCAGTATCAGTCATTGTATCTACAGACACACATTCACACAAAGACAGTATGCCCATACGAGTTAGATGGGAGTCAATCCTCAAGGTTAGCACATAGCCTATGTGAACATTGCAATAGACCTCATTACATCAAGTAGCACTCAATTATGAGAGACCAAATATGCATCATACATTAAGCACATACTAAAGTATCAACTGTACAGCTTAAGTGTATACATGTGAACATATAGACAAGCTGAGTTTATAAGCACATAGACACATAGAGATCATGAATATGAGGACAAACTGCATTCATGACTATACATGACTAAGTATACAAACAGCATCCAAGACCATATAATCAAACAGCATTTGTGAACATTCAGACAAACCGAGTACATGAACATTAGGACAAACCGACTTCATGGGCAATTAAACAAACCGAGTTTGTGAGTGTTTAGACAAGCCGAGTCCGCGGGCACATGGACAAACCGAGTCCGCGAGCACAAGGACAAACCGAGTCCGCGAGCACATGGACAAACCGAGTCCGTGAGCACATGGACAAACCGAGTCCGTGAGCACATGGACAAACCGAGTCCGTGAGCACATGGACAAACCGAGTCCGTGAGCACATGGACAAACCGAGTCCGTGAGCACATGGACAAACCGAGTCCGTGAGCTCATGGACAAACCGAGTCCGTGAGCTCATGGACAAACCGAGTCCGTGAGCTCATGGACAAACCGAGTCCATGAGCAATCAGACAAACCGCATTAGTAGGCAAGCGGACAAACCGAGTCCATGAACACACATACCGACAGCCACATAACCAAACAGACAAACCGCATTGAATATTATATCATCTAAACACACACTCTTGATAAAGTTTGATTGCAATAATTACAGATTAGACAATACATTAATCAACACTTGAAATGCCTAATTACATCACAAACATATCAATAACATCAAGCAAAGTTTACATGCTACGCAATGCAAATATTCAACCAAGAGACTTCAACTCACATCGTTGACCATAATCCCACGAAGTAGATTAAACACTGAGTGTATAAACAGATAACTATGCGAGACCTTAAGGCAATCAAACCTATCTTAACCCATCCTCACTCATAACCAAAACACCCATCAATCGACATAGTGTATCCAATTACTTTTTAAACGAACAGATTCCTCAACTTGTAAGCAAAAACAGTGCCCTTAACCCCAGAGACATGCCAATCGAAACTTATGCTAACTATACCTAGTCACAAGAACAGTTTTGACTTTTTGGAGTCAACCTTCTTTCGATAAGTCACCACAAACCGAATCATATCTTAACAATGAAGCAATCAAAGCACATAATAACAGTTATTACTCTTAGACATGCCAATCTATAATTATACTAAGTACACTTAGACACATGAACGAGTTTGACTTTTGGAGTCAATCTTCGTTCGATAAATCACAACAATCCAACTCTTATCATAAGAGATGAAGCAATCAGGGCATACAATAACAGTTATTACACACAAAGATAAGATTCCCATCAATCAAAATCAGATAACAATGGACAAACCTAGGATCGATTGACGCGTCGAATGAATCAACCTAGACAAAACCACATGAAACGTTAAGAATCTAGGACTGATACGAGAATTAGTCTACTGATATGAGAGAGGATCTTTAATTACCTAGGAGGAAACTCAATGGATAGTCAGAACCAGAGATCGTGGGTTTTGATAGAGAAAAAAAACTGGGTTCGGTTTGATAAGGAGGAGAGAGAGTGAGTGATTAGGGACAAACCGAGTGAGATTTAATCTTAAATAACTATACCTAACACTCCACTTTGACCCAATGACACTTTTGGTCCCTGTCGTTGTTAACTTAGACAAACCGCCTAGATAGGGACAAACCGAGTGAGATTTGATCTTAAATAACTATACCTAACACTCTACTTTGACCCAATGACACTTTTGGTCCCTGTCGTTGTTAACTTAGACAAACCGCCTAGATGACCAGTTAAGATTCCAACTCTTGACTCTCTCAATTAAGATGAATGGCACATTTGGTCTCTGACTATCCTGACACTAGAAAATTCTTACACTCTACAGCATCCACAGCTTTCAACCTCAACTCACAGAATACTTATACTCAACAGCATCCACAGCTTTCAAACTCAACTCACAGAATTCCTAAACACATAGTGATAGCCCAAACAGTTGCTATAGATTTAGCTCATAGGCAAGTTTAAATTGCTGTAGCTCTCCCCCTCAATCAATGACTAACCTTCTGTATAGAAATGTAGACATTGATTGATTGAGCAGCAATTTAATACTTGGTGAGAAATATGAATGAACATGAATATGAAGTAATCCATGTTTAGGTGAACATCACCTTGAAGAAGAGTTGTCATTATGGTGACAATCTGCCTTCACCTGGGAACGCGGGTTGCTATCTAAAGTAATAGCAAACCTTAGAGACATGATTTACTTATTAGAATTCTACTTCTGTTCGAGCTTCATTTAAAACCCCGTGTCATTATTGAATGACATTTCTAGGGTCGTAAATGTTATCGATATCCAGAAGACATGCCTCTCTCTGTCCAAGAACACATAATACTATATATATACAAGAAACATGTACCTATAAACTAGGAGAAACTATATACACCAAGAAAAAGGATACTTGAGATATTCATTGTAAAATCTGTACGAGTTTTGAACTGAATTGTTCAAAAGTCATTGTCCCCGTACATCATCGGTGGGTTTTCCGAACCTCCTCTGTGGGAGTTGATCTCCCCTTTGGTAGCCACACCTTGAGTTTCTTCATGATGCATTCTGTGAGAGTAGCTGCACGCGGAAACCGTCTCCCTGCACTATCATAAGTATTTTGTTTGCATATGTATTGGTTAGTGACTATGGGGTCCTGTCTTTGTGATTTCTTGCACACATTCATAGAGGCATTCTCCGTGTCAGTAGGTACCCACTGACAACCAACTTTCTTAAATAATCTACCAGTCGGCAACCATTTTAGGCACGATTTAAATATGCTCTGTTTCTGAGGCACCTTAGTGTTTTTACGAGAGAAAGTTTCTCGTTTTTCTGCACTAGAACTATTAGGCTTCCTAGGGTGCTTCATTAATTCTACAGGCCTATGGTGATTATTTGTCGACGTAATGGATGCAGTGACATGATCATTATCTTCCTGTGTTGGTGCCATATGAGACCTATCCTGAAAATGACTCTTAGCTAATGTTCCCTTATGTCTAGGTTGTGAAGTGACTGATTTAGGCAAACTCTTAGTCTCACCAACTTGGGGAGCACACCTTGGAGAAGGTGTTCCCAAGACTGGTGATTTGACAAACTTAGGATTCACCCTGTTCTTGGCCGACTTCTTTACATCATTCCTACGAGAAGCTAATGAGAAACTTTTCCTAAGGTTTTGTGCTTGAAGGTGATCATTTTCAGCCTGCAACTCAACAGTGTTTGCGTCATGTAAGGTTTTATCATCATTGATCTTTTCTTGCAATTCACCTAGTTTGGTCCTTAACATTTTAATAGTCGCGTTCTTGGCCACCAGCTGATCTTTCAACTCATTTATCATGAAAAATTCCCGAAAGTCAGGTAATTCCGGATTTTTTGATGGAAGGTTAATTAGGAACTTTTCTTTTAATTGTTGCATTGAAATTTCAAGATCAACACAATGTTTTTCAAGTTTTGAAAATCTTTTTAAAAGTTCATTGTAAACCCTTTTTTCAATCATATCAGGTGAGTTGAAAGATTCAGCCGTAGGCAAGGGATTCGACGACTTGTCATGCACGCTTACATTAGAAACAGCATTATCCAGATGAGACAGATGTACCACAGTGGTCTGTGCTTGGTGTTTTTCAGGTTCGTAGGTTTCCTTCTCACATCTTGTGAAGTCACTTCCTGCGTTGACACCATCATCCGTCTTGTTTGATTTAGTACCATTCCTACCCAGTTCACCTTTTTCCTCAATGAACCCCTGGACATCCCTCATCAGCAGTAGCAGTGTCATTTTGTACACTTCAACTTCTGACCCAGTATATTTAGCAAAGCACTCTTTAGTCACTTGGCAGTCATAGTGATAATCCATAGTGTATTGAGAGTTGATGAACACTTGGAGTTGATTGTTGATCACATTGAGAGCCGCTCTGGATTTCTCTTCAGAGTATTCTTCCTTGACCAGCTCTTGTTCTAGTTGATCCAGATATAATGTCATTATGATTGTGAAATTACCAATTTCCTGACCAAAAAGTGAAGCAAAAGCTCGTTTGTACCCCATCACGTATTCTGATTTACCAAACAAAACCTTAATGTGTGATAAAAGCGAACTGAAGCATGCTACTTGACTGTTCATATCATTGGCCAACTGCATATCCTGAAGGCATTCATCCATGTGTGACTGCGAATGTGACTCATTAGTTCCAGCAGAATCAGTATCATATGTTTCCGTTATAGATGTGAAATTATAGTTCCCATGATCCGTGATAACATCGTACAGTTTGAGAACCTCCGAAATGAGGGAGTCTGAGTTAGTTGTCATAGTGAACACGGGATTTTACAGATCTGGTGATTTAACCAAGAAATTGAATCTTTCGCGGGAATTTCTAAAATCACCAAGACACAAACCGCATACAAGTCAGAGAGACAAACCGAGTAGATCCAACAAAGACAAACCGAGTCTACACTACTGGGACAAACCGAGTAGACACAAACCGAGTAAGTTCTTCGGAGACAAACCGAGTCTACACAAACCGAGTCTACACAAACCGAGTACACAGTTGGGACAAACCGAGTAGGTACAAACCGAGTAAAATCCTTAGAGACAAACCGAGTCTACGTAGCTGGGACAAACCGAGTAGACACAAACCGAGTAAATTCTTCGGAGACAAACCGAGTCTACACAAACCGAGTACTCACAGTTGGGACAAACCGAGTACGCGCAGCAGGGACAAACCGAGTGGGCACAAACTCCCAGGCACGTCACTTTCACTGCCTTTTGTCCTTTACCCTAAACGAGTAAAAGGACAAACCGTGTCCAAGAAGTGACACAAACCGAGTCCAATAATCGACCAAACTAGACAAACCGCTGCCAAGAACAACTCAATTACTACCCACGAATTTTCTCAAAATCACCACACCGTTCTTAGATCTGTGAATCCAAACACTAAATACCACTCTAATACTATTCTTAAGCTAGAAAGTACAAAGAAAACCAACTTCTAATCACTAAACAAAGTACAAAGATGAAATTTATGCTACTTAAACAAACCGAACCAAAACTTAAAGAACATTACAAATCTAAACAAATCTAACCAAGAAAAACTTAAAGAACTACGCAAATACAATATAAGACAACCTCTAATCACTAAACAAAAACACAAAATGAAGCGAATGCTACTAATCAAACCGAAAAGAAAAAATCTTGAAAACTCCAAATCGACCCAAAAGTAAAACACCTCACAAACTACACAAATTCGTGAATACCAACTCTCATGGACCTAACCATGGCTCTTGATACCAATTGTAGGGTATTCACAATGCATGAATCACTATCTTGAGGCTTGTTTGGATCGACTAGAAGTTGTTTTAGAGAGAGAAATGGGAGCCTTTTAGTGAGAGAAAGGAACTTGAGTAATATTAGATTGAAAAGGTCCAACCCTTCCCATGTGTGGGAAGGGGTATATATACTACTACATATTGTGTCCCTAGTGGACTGTGGAGCGAGCTGACAGAGGGGAAAGCCCCGACCCACTCCACAAATATAGATACGACTAATACTAATACTAATATTACTAATAATCCTATGAGCTATGATTATCTGATAAGTACTCGGGGTGACCGAGTCTTCTGCTGAATATTCATATTCCTAACAGTTCTTATTGCTTGATTACTGTTCTATTAGTGTAATTCATGCATATCTGAGCTTATTAGATTAGGTTTAGTAATATTGTAGTTGATTGCATCATTTTTCATTAACTGTTCCTTTGTTTCTATTCAAATTAGCAAATCTGTGAATCTATGGTATTTGTTGTTTAGCATTTAGGATTTGTGTTTCATTCAGTATGATTGATCATAACTTGAGTATAGTTTGTAGTTTATTGGCTTGAAATTCATAATAGCTTCATAAATTTTCATAACTGCTAGGATTAGGAGTGTTTGGATCAGTTGATTATTGGCTGTTGTTGTTGTTGTTGTTGTTAACCTGTTGTTTTTTCTGCATCATTAGTTCACAGTAGGTATTATTAGTCAAGTTATAGTCTAAAATCAGTAGGTATAAAGATAAAAGTCAAAATTAGTGGTAATCACTCACCAGTGTTAACTGATTGAAGTTTTAGAATAGCATAATCATCACTTAGGTTTAAAAGTAGATTATATTACTTAATTTAGTCTTAGTTTAGCTTAATTCATCATAAATAATCACATAGGTTCAGTAGAAATTCAGATTAGTCAAAGTAATTGTGCAATAAAAAAATCAGTGTAGTAAATTGATTGCAGCATTGGTGTTTTTTAGGCACCCGTACTAAGGGCAAATTAGAGTAGCAATTGATAGTTTGTGATAGGGATTTTGTGTTTTCTGAGTAGCCAGTAGTGTAAGGTTGCTTTTTCCCCCTTAAGTTTCTAGGTTAGAGCTTATTTGGAGTGCTTAATAGTGCCTGCAATTAGGTACCTCACACATGGTTTGCTGATTTTACACAGGATCTGCAGTTGACCTATTTGATTTGTATTCTGAGCTTGATTGTTATATTTGAGTTTATTAGAGCTTGTTTAAGTGCTTTGCATGATTCTTGAACCTCTGGCTTATTCTGTACCACTTTTGCTTATTCAAAGTGCTTAATGCTAATTGCTAATTGATCCATTTAAGTGTTCCTGAGTGATTTTTGTTCTGATTTGGATTTGTTTGAGCTTAGTTAAGTACTTAGGACATTCTGTGAGAGTTTTAAACATTTTGGTGATAAGTGCTTAATAATAAGCACTTATCCAAACTGCTTTTTAGGCCAATAAGCACTTTTCAGCTGATTTTTCCAAACTTTTTGTTTCCAGTAGGTTTCTAATAACATTTTAGATTTACTGTAAAAAATTCAGAATTATTTGAGCTGTTTTACTATTTCTTTTGCATTTTAGTAGTTTTTAAATCATTTTAAATCACTTTTAATTCTTAATAAATCAGAAAATACAAAAATAAATCTAATTTCTTTTTCCAAAATTATTTTTGAATATTTAGGATATTTAGAAATTTTATTTGAATTTTAGGAACCTTTTTCTTTAGTTTCACCTTTTTAGTTACGTTTTTGGTATACGTTACGTTTAATTTTAGTTTAGATTGCGTTATTTGTAATGAGTGCTTTATATGCTTGTACTTTTAGCTTTCTTAATTGATTTTCATTGTTAATTCATATAATTTGTAGTGTAATAATCCAAAAACCAATTTTAAATCTCATTCACTTCACACTTACACACACCGAAACGACTTATTCGCCGTCAAACCTTCGTTGGGAAACGACCCGAGAACTTGCATCCGTTGCATTTTCTTTGGAACAAAGAAGCTTAACTAAAATACTACATCATGCATCTTCTCATGGAAGGGACTGAGTTAAATCAAGAAGACCTTGAGTCAAAGCTTTACATGGAATATAACAATTTCATCATGGAACCAGGGGAGACAATTGAATCATACTACCACCGTTTCACAAATGTTGTAAATGACCTCGATCGTCATGACATCAAGTTACCTAAGATTGCTATCAATTCAAAATTTCTGGGTTGCCTTGGACCAGAATGGCAGAAATATGCAACATTTATCAGGCAAACTAAGAAGATTGGTGAGGTCAAGTATGGACTAATGTATGACTTTCTGAAACAACATCAATCTGAGGTAGATAAGGAAGTTGCAGCACGAGGCGGTTTCATCCCAGCACCAACACCTAACTCACTTACTCTCGTTGCTCAATCCAACTTTCCACTACCAAACCAGGAATTTGGTCAATCATCTTTCCAACCAAGTTTTCAACCACAACCTTCTAACCAGATCATCCCATATGAAGCACCATCACAATACTCTGACAACCAATTGGTTCCATACAACAACTCAGATTCAATGTTGTACTCAAACGCTGATTATGATGAAGAAGAGGATGCTTTCAACTCTCTTAATGAAGCATTTGGATTAATTGCTAAGGCATTTGGCAAGTTCACCAAATCCAACAACCGTCTTCGTTCATCCTCCAATACCAGGAATCAAGCTGTTGTTAATGATGGCAGAGTGGAAATTCAGAATAGGTCTTCGGGCAGATATGGTTCAGGAAACAGTGGAAACTATGGGTCTCAGAGGTTTCAGTCAAGAGGGAATAGGTTCAATTCATCAGGGGGTAACAGGAACAGTGTGGGTAATTCTCAGAGCAGAAATCAGATAACTGGGAATGCACAGAAAGGCATTGCAAATACTTCAATCACATGCTACAACTGTGGTGGGAATGGTCACATGGCAAATGCATGTCCAAAGCCTCGTACTATGGGCAGTGCATATCACAAGGAAGCTCTTCTGATGGCTCTTAAAGATTAAAAGGCAGCAGGAATGGTGACACAAAATGAGCAAAGCTTCATGGCAAATGCTGCATCTGATGATGAGATGGAAGATCTTGAGGCAAATGCTGCAGTAATGCTCATGGCAAACATGCAAGAGATGAACATGTCCGAGACAGGCCCGGTCTATGACACCGATGGTCTATCTCAGGTACCTGATCCACAATGTCTTATACATGAAATTGCTTCACCATCTGCATCTTCATCTACAAATGACAATTCTGTTCAACATGATTCATCATTCTCATCTCCATCAGATGATCAAATAAACACTGTTGTATCATTTGATGATGATAAAACCGTCGTTTCATTTGATGATTCGATTGACGATGAAAATTTGGATCATCTTGAACAAAATGATCCTTTGACTGATCAAGATTCAGAGCTTCAGGCCTTGTTAATGACCACCCAATCACAAATTGAAAAATGCAATGAAATCAATAAAAATCTGAAAGAAAAGATTGCATTGTTAACGAAGGACAATGAGTGCTATAAACTACAACTTTCGGGATATCTAAAACAAGATAAACGTGAAAAAGGTTTTGAAATTGCTTTCCAACAAGAGTACGTAAAAGTTCAAAATTTAGAAAGTCAAGTTCGTGAGCTAACCGTTGCCAAAGCTGAGCTTCTCTCTCAAAAAGAAAAGGATCAATTTGAATTCAAAAAACAAATTGATGCTTTAACTTCTGAGTTGTTAAAAACTCAATCAGAGCTTTCAACATCTCAGCAGGATCTTCTTGAAGAAAAGCAAGCCACTAGGAAACGTGTTGACTCATATCTTGAGGAAATTCTGGATTTGGAAACCAAACTCAAAGAATTTCAAAATGTTGTGTATAAAACAGGTAATTCTGTAACACAAATTCAAAAACTAACTGTGCAACCGAGTCCTAAAGGAGTAAGTTTTTCACTTGGAAGTGACAAACCCCGTAATTTACACATAGCACTCAAAGACAATCCTAAGTTATATAATGCAACATTTTTGTTAGATGATACCTTTGAACGTGTTGTTATGTATTCTATTGATGGAGAAACTGATTTTCTTGCACACAAGATTGAGGGTCGATCAAATTCACAAAAAGAGTTTTCAAGAGTACATTATGATTATAATGCACGACCTCATTTGAGCAAATCATTTGTCCCTCCTAAGGACTATCCAGAACAAACGTTAACATACACAAACATAAATGCTCCTTCCTCTATAACGTCTGTCCCCACAACTGCTGCACAATTCAAAGATTGTTTGACAGAGGATCTTGTTGATCCACAAATGCCTCAAAAATGTCAGGTTCTTCGATATTTTTAGACATTTATGGACGACATTTCTCGTTTGGAGAATGAAATTGAGTTTAGTTCTCAAATTCCTGTCTCTTCTTTTCTTTCTCCTGTTCAAAAAGAAAAGAAAGAGATTCTTTAAAAGAAAATTCTTCCTCATGTCAGAAATC
This sequence comes from Artemisia tridentata subsp. tridentata, assembly GCA_021014915.2. Taxonomy (NCBI): domain Eukaryota; kingdom Viridiplantae; phylum Streptophyta; class Magnoliopsida; order Asterales; family Asteraceae; genus Artemisia; species Artemisia tridentata. The sequence continues at coordinate 13,390,883 of CP139501.1, read as the reverse complement.
TGAAGAAATGCGCAACAAAATGGGAAGATGAGTTATACACGGAAGTAGCATCTATGAAAACCATTTTCAAAGCTAAAGATGACAAGGTTCAACGTCAAAAACTTCAAAAGAAATTTTTAGCAAAAGAAAATGATCGACTCTTAGAAAAAGTTATGTGTTATGACATTGTTTCTGTGATTATGAATTCGCTTTATGAGTCATGCAATGAATTACTTGTGAAAGATCATGCTGTAAATGTTGAGATGTTGCAAATAGAGATAGAAAATTTGGTCAAAGAGAATGAGGATCTTCGACAAATTAACAATGATGTGGAAAACAAAGTTTTTACACTTCAAAAAAGGCTTGATTGGTGTCAAAATCAAAGTGCTGAATTTGAACTAAAATTTCAAAATCTCATAAGGTCTTTATCATTTCAAAACAGTCATGTTCCTGACAATAATAAGGAAACTAAGGCTTTATTAAGACTTAAACTGTTTCAAAATGAAAAGGAACTAGATGAAATTCTTCAAAACATAAATGACACAGTCCGCCTCAACAGAAAATTAGATTCACAAAATCAAGAATTCCAACACATCATTGTTGATCTGAAGAAGAAAATCAGAGTTTTAGACAAAGGCAAAGCAAATGTTCATAAGATTGCCCCAGGGATGTATGTAGTAGACAAAGCAATTACCCAAGCATCAGACTCAACCACTAATGCAAACACTTCTACTTCCACAGGACTAGATACTATCTCTAAGGCTAGCAGTTCCAAGACTACCAAGAAAAAACAGAAGAGTAGAGTCAGGAAGTCTAGGAATGGTTCATCTAAGTCTTCAGAAGTTCAAGAAAGTAGTTTGAATAACACAGATGTAATGTCAGGAATAGAATCGACCTTAGCTAAGTCTAATTCTAGGAATGATGTAACAAATGTTGAATCTATGAATGATAATGTTGATGTTTTGGTTGATGCTAGTTGTATTGTTTGTCGTGCTAGTATATTATCTGGTGATCATCAAAACTGCATTGCTAAAACTCTGTTAAAACGGAAAAAGAAACGAACTAGTGGCTCTTCCTCTAGGCTCAAAACTGTTGCCAAGTCCATTTTAGGGAAACCACCACTAGTTGTTTCTGAGCAAACCGTTGAAACACCCATAGCCAAACCTAAGACAACCAAATCACCTAGTGCATTCATTAGGAAAAAGGATGAGACTAGTTGGACATGGCAACGTTGGTTACAAAACACTTCAGGATTTAAATGGTTACCAAAGATAATTACCTCTTGTGTTACTAACCCAACGGATCCAACCGTTACCAATTCTCCACCTGTTTCCAATGTTTGTGATGCAGGTGATCCAAATTGTCCTATGGATTATTGATAGCGGGTGTTCCCGACACATGACCGGCAACCTCAAACTTCTTACAAACTTTATCGCAAAGTTCATCGGAACGGTCAGGTTCGGGAATGATCACTTCGCAGCAATAATGGGCTATGGAGATTATGTTAATGGGAACATCGAAATCAGTCGTGTATACTATGTTGAAGGCCTTGGTCACAATTTATTCTCAGTGGGACAATTCTGTAACGGAGATTTAGAAGTAGCATTTAGGGAGAAGACTTGCTTTATTCATGATCTTCAAGGAAATGATTTGATGAAAGGAAGACGCGGAACCAGTCTATACACCATATCCTTTGAAGGCATGACAGCTTCATCTCCTACCTGTTTACTCTCCAAAGCTAATCCCACAAAGACTTGGTTATGGCATAAAAGATTGTCTCATCTCAATTTCAAAACCATGACTGACCTTGCAAGACATAAATTGGTTGACGGGTTACCCAAATTCAGATATGCCAAAGATCATTTGTGTTCTGCATGTGAACAAGGGAAAAGTCACCGTGCTCACTTTCCTCCCAAAACAGAACACAGCACAGATCATGTCCTCCAGCTGCTACATATGGATTTATGTGGTCCAATGCGGTTCAAACTACTAACGGGAAAAGGTATATTTTGGTAATAGTGGATGATTACTCACGATGGACATGGGTCTACTTTCTTCGGACAAAAGATCAAGTTCCGTCAATGGTCATCACGTTTCTCACAAAGATTCAAGTTCAAGTCCGTAACACCGTTAGGATTATTCGTACAGACAACGGCACTGAATTTAAGAATCAAACCCTTCGGGAATACACTGAGAAGCATGGGATTGTTCATCAATATTCAATTGCTCGCACTCCCGAACAGAATGGTGTAGTTGAAAGACGAAACCGTACGCTTGTGGAAGCAGCTAGAACAATGTTGATCAATGCTCAATTACCAGATTACCTTTGGGCTGAAGCTGTTAATACTGCATGTTATACTCAGAACCGCGGCATGATCAACAGACGACACAACAAAACTCCATATGAGCTTATACAAGGCAGAAAACCAAATATCAACTACTTTCATGTTTTTGGAGCACTGTGTTACCCGAAAAATGATAGAGATGATCTTGGTAAATTAAAGGCTAAAGCAGACATCGGGATATTCGTTGGCTATTGTGAAAATTCTAAGGGATATAGAATTTGGAATCGTCGGACCGGGGAAATTCAAGAGACTATACACGCCAATTTTGATGAACTCACGGAAATGGCTTCTGAGCAAGACCGCTTAGAACCCGAACATAACCGTCTAAACTTTCCTGAATCTTCGGCTGCACCCTTACCTTTTAATAGGAAAGATCTGGAAGATTTGTTTGCACCAATGTTTGATGAAGTTTGTGTTAGTAGTGCATCAGATGCTTCCACCAGTTCCGCTGCTCAACATGTCCAAAATCAAGCACCTGATCAATCTACAACTACTACTACAATAGTTGATACCAATGCACCTCAACCTGAACCCTCATCACCCATGGTTCAAACACCTCCACCTGCAGTTGAAGATTCTTCCCCCACTTCTAACCAAGTTCCCACACCTTCAGATTATGACGGGAATGCATTCTTCAATCCATTTGCTCCACCACCAACCATTCCAGAACCAGGAGAATCATCCTCGAGCAATATGGACCCGTCATCTCACCAAAACAACATTCAACATTTTCCTTCCACCCAAAAATGGACAAGAGATCATCCTTTGGTAAATATAATTGGAAATCCTAACAATCCAGTCATCACAAGACAAAAACTTCACTCAGATAGTGAACACTGCATGTATGCACTCACTGTCTGTCAATCTGAACCTAAAAACATCAAAGAAGCCCTTACATATGACAACTGGATTGAATCCATGCAAGAAGAGCTGGATCAATTCAAACGTTTGGAAGTTTGGGAATTAGTTGAAAGACCAGATGGAGTTTATGTTGTTAGATTGAAATGGATTTGGAAGAACAAGCTGGATGCAGATGGTACAGTCATTCGTAACAAGTCCTGACTGGTAGCAAAAGGGTATAGCCAAGAAGAGGGTATTGACTTCGAGGAATCGTTTGCTCAAGTGGCTCGGATTGAGGCAGTTCGAATGTTTCTGGCATACGCAGCCCACAAGAAAATCACAGTTTATCAGATGGATGTGAAGACGGCATTTCTCAATGGAAAACTCCGAGACGAAGTGTACGTGTCACAAACAGAAGGCTTTGTGGACCCAGATCATCCTAACCATGTATATCGGCTCAAGAAAGCACTATATGGCCTTAAACAAGCCCCGAGGGCGTGGTACGATAAACTGTCTGCATTTCTCCTTGCTAATCATTTTACCATTGGAACTGTTGACCCGACTTTATTTATACAGACACACGGGGAAGACATTCTCATTGTTCAAATTTACGTAGATGATATTATTTTTGGTTCAACCAATAAAAAATATTCAAACGCTTTTTCTAAATTGATGAAACAAAACTTTGAGATGTCTATGATGGGTGAACTTAAATTCTTTCTAGGATTGCAAGTTCATCAGTCACCCCATGGTATATTTCTAAGTCAGTCAAAATATGCTCAGGAAATCCTGAAAAAGCATGGTATGACCAGCTGTGACACCTATAACACCCCAATGTCCTCCTCATCCCCGAAGCTAGATGCTGACATACATGGGACACCCATTGATCCTACGAAGTATCGTAGTATGACTGGCTCGATCATGTATCTCACGGCTAGCAGACCGGATGTTGTATTTGCCACATATCTTTGCTCCCGATATCAGTCTAGACCGACTGAACGGCATTTTTCAGCCGTTAAAAGAATCCTTAGATACATAAAGGGAACCATTAATTTGGGGATCTGGTATCCAAAGGATTTTGGGTTTGAACTTGTTGCATTTTCAGACGCTGACCATGCAGGGTGCTTAGACACAAGGAAAAGTACATCCGGAGGAACACAGTTTTTGGGTGACAAGCTAGTCTCTTGGCAGTCAAAGAAGCAAGATTGTACCTCCCTGTCTTCAACAGAATCTGAGTATGTAGCCATGTCTGCCTGTTGTGCTCAAGTCATCTGGATGAGATCACAACTGATGGACTACGGTTACATATTCAACAAGATTCCGATGTATTGCGACTCCAAGAGTGCCATTGCCATTTCATGCAACATAGTACAGCATTCGAAGTCCAAGCATATTGATCTCCGGTACCATTTCATCAAGGAACACGTGGAAAAGGGTACTGTTGAATTGTACTTTGTGGGAACTGAACACCAACTGGCGGATCTGTTTACAAAAGCCTTGCCTCATGCAAGATTTGTGGATCTGGTTCACCGGATTGGTATGAGATGTTTGACGCCAAATGATTTGGAAAATTTTCTTACAAACAATTAACAAAGTCAAACATCTCCAAACATCTTTGTAAATACTATCCAAAAAAAAAAAAAAAAAAAAGTGTGTGCAAGTACAATCCCTTATTCAACATTTTGTTCCTATTAAATTGTCTTTATTTATTTCTGAACAAATGTTGAGGGGGAGACACAAAATTTCACAAATTTTTTAAAATTTGTACTTGCATGTTTTCTGTAACACTGTTGCTTTGTATTGGTTATGATGGTATATCCTAAGGCTTATTTGCTAAATGGTTAGGACTTTGATGGTAACAACAAAAGTTTAGAGGACCATAAGTGCTAAATATTGAAAATCGTTTGGTTAGGATTAATTGTGCTAAATATTGAGGTTAAGGGACTAATTGTGAAAAAAAGGTTAAAAGTTAAAAGTAAAGAGTTAATGCCCTCTGACTTAACTGCGTTATTCATTTACTTTCACTGCCATACCTGTCTCTCGCATTTACTTCCATTCAACAACCTAATCAACGGCTATCATTGATTCTGATCATCCGTTCAAGTTTTAACTAATCTGTGAGTGTTTTTATGTATATTAAGTGATTATAACAAACGGTTTTCAAGGAATTAGAGATCCAACGGTGGATTTTGTGTATAATGATTAGTCGTAATTCTAGGTCTTGCGTAGATTTGGGGATTTTTAATCCTATGTGTTATGAATAATTATGATTGTACTTCTGTGCTTAAAACATGATTGTATAACATATATGCATGCTTAATCGTACCAGAAATCCATATGAATGTTTATTCGTGAATTTAGGGTTTATGTTCATAATTTGGGGAAAATCGAGTGCGAATGTTTTGGTGTAATTAGAGAGTTGTTGTGTTGTTGTTATGATGTGAATTGAACATGTGTTGCCTCAGATTAAACCCAGAAACATTTATTAGCCGTTAATTGAAATTTAGGGTTTATGAAGAACACGATGCACAAGCAGTTTGATTCTAGAGATTTTGTGGTTAATTCTTGGTATAACTTGGACAAAATGCGAAAAATAGCTATGTGAATCCATTGCAATTAGCGTGAGATCATTAATTTGTGTTAAAATGAAATGCAATGAAAAATCTTGGTGAAAAATCGTCGTCAAAAGGGTTTCGGAATTTCTTGTATAAGATATTCTCGAATTTGCAATTGCTTTCGCAATTGTCATTTGCTTTCGCATTTGCCATTGCTCTCGCAATTGGTGGTTGCTATCGCAAATGGTAATTGCTCTCGCAATTGAAAATTTTTTCTCGCAATTGGAATTTCTCTCGCATTTGACAATTTTTCTCGCAATTGGACTTTCTCTCGCATTTGACAATTTTTCTCGCAATTGGTATTTTCTCTCGCAATTGGTAATTTCTCTCGCATTTGTCAAAGTCTCTCGCATTTGACAACTGCCTTCGAAATTACAAATTTCCAAAGAAATTACAAATTTCCTTAAGTCTTGTCAAATTAAAGAGAAGGTTTCTTATACAAATTAAAATGATCAATTCATATACTAAAGATTGCAAAGTCATGTTAATAAAGGATGTTATGTGCAAACACTTAGTCTCATCTAATGCTAACACACATATATCCTGCAAATTGGTTTCATAATGCTGTTTCAGATTATCCACAATGTCTTCACAACAACAACAACAACCACTTCCATTGATCACCAAAGCTGAATTATTCCCACAAGGATTCACGGCTAAGTATGGCAAAAACAATTCAAGAGTTGTCTTTGACAACATCAAGTGTGCTGAACCAAGTTGTCGCATTGTTATTGAAATCCTCAAAAGACATGAATGCCGTAGTATTTTGGAGGATTCAGATAGTATTCCTGAGTTATACATCCATCAGATGTGGAGCACTATCAAACCTGATGACAGTAACAAATTCTTCACATGCACTCTTGACAGAAAACAAGTCAAAGTCACACAAGCACATCTACGTGAAGCTTTATCTCTACCTAATCCATCGGATATCTCACGACAATACTGGCCTTCACCCACTGAACAAGACATTCTCAACTTTCTCATTGGCATTGGATATGATGTAGATCCCAATCTTCCACTCAACATTATCTCAAATATCAATGCCAAGTCCATTCCTCAACCATGGAGAGCAATGTACTACATTCTGATTCGATCAGTGTCTGGAAGAGACAGTGGTCACGAACATCCCAGACTTTCTCATGCTCAACTCTTCTGGGGAATTGTTACCAAACATAACCTTGATTTTGCTGCTATTATCTGGGAAGATCTTATGTTTCAAATACAGGCTCAGTATAAAAAACCATTGACTAAAATTCCATTTGTCCGTTACACTAAGTTGCTGATCAGTCTTCTCCTTGATAAGCATCATGATATTTCTAATCGACCCGAAGACAGAGAAAGACATGTGATAAAGATGGACACGGATTTCAAATCAGTATACTTTCCAAAGGATAGCACTCACAAACAAGGTCTTAAGCTGTTTGATGTTCTACTTACTGATGAGGTCAAGGAAACTCCTGCTTACGAAGATTACATTCAGGCTTATGAAAAGAAGCTTGTCGGCATAACTAAACTGACTGAGGGAACAGGTTCTTCCAAGACTCGTTCCAAAAGTAGTAGAGCTAGTAAAACTGGAAGTGCATCGAGTGCTTCAAAGAGACAACCCCCAAGCAAGAGGAGAATTATAAAGACTGCTCCAAAACCAAAAGTTGAAGACATTGGTATTCGTGATGAATCTTCTGAATCCTCTAAAGACACTGAACCAGAATTGGAAATACTTAATGAGAAAGAAGCTGATTTTCAAACACAGCTTGACATAGAGAATGCAGCTAAGGCAAGTATTATACAAAAGAAGATTGATGAAGAGAGAAGAGCAGATCTACATATGAGAGTAATGAGGGAATTGGAAGAAAAGAAGAAGGAAGAAATTGCTAAGGGAGCAGGAGGATCAGGAGTCACTCCAGCACCAGTTTTATCCCCTAATCCGGTTAATCAACCCGGTGACTCAAAAACTTCCACAGTTCAGCCAGATATGGTTAATCAACCCGATATGGCTACATCTATGGTTCCCCCTCCTCAAACAAGCTCGGTTAATCAACCCGACTTGGAGAATCAAACACAATCTAAATCAGAAAAGATAGTCTTCACAGAAAATGAAATTTCAGATTCAATGTTTGATGACATCCCACATCAAGAGGTGGTACATCACCATGATGACACTGGTGAATGGGGAAATTCTGATGAAGAAAAGGAAATTACTGGATCAAAGGCTACAGAAGCTGCAAATGAGCTGGAGGCACTTGCTGAAACAGAAAGGAAAAGGAAGGAAGAAATGGAAAGGAAACAAAAGGAGGATTATGAAGCCGATAACTACATTATCTCTCCATTTAATGATCCTATGGATATTAATAAGTCTCCTCAACAACAACCACGAGATCAGACTCCTCCCATTCCTTCTCCCAAACCTATCACACCTCCTAATTCACCTCCCAAGCATCCAACTCCTCCAGAATCATCGAGAAACTCTCCAAAACCTTCATCTTCATCTCACAAGGATCCTACACCTCCTAATTCTTCATCATCTATACCTTCACTCACTCCATCACCATCAAAATCACCATCACACAAAGAAAAAGCAACAATGACAGAAAGAATTAGAACAGTCATGAAAGGCAAACAAGTCAGTAAAATCGTCAAAGTCACAAGAGTTGAAGTCCTCTCACCCATATCCAGGCAAATAAAGAAAGCAACCAAACTTGCTCAAGCAAGAAAAGAGAGCAAGTTGCAAGAACAAATGACAGAGATGAAAAACCTTATCAAGGATCTGTCTGATCAAGTCAGGGAGATGCAGCAAACAAAGCAGAATATGGATGAATTTCTTACTTTTGATATATAAGATAATATCAAAAGTAAGACAAGACATTATGTCAAACGCTTCACTGCTGATCTTCAGAAAAATATTAACGAGCATGTCAATACTCAACTTGATATCAAGGTCAAAGAAGCAATCATCTCCAATTTTGGCTTCAAGCAACTCAAAGACTTCACTACTGAAGAACTCAAACTTGAACTTCTCAACAGACTCCATGCTATGACATCTCCTTCTCCTGAAGATATCAGTCTCATAAAGTCTATTGAAGCACACATTGAGAAGGTTTCTTGCAAAGTTGCTGCTGATAAGGGTAAAAGGATTCGTGATGACGACAATGAGGACCAAGATCCAAATCCCACACAGAAGAAACAAAAGACTGGGAGTGGATCTGGTATTCACATTCAGGAACCAACAGAACAGAAAAATTCTTCACCACCTTCAAAACACCGAGAATCTGGTCCTAAGGAAACTGAGCATCACTTTGAACATTTCATAAATGAAGATATTGAGTTTCAACCTCAAGATGATCCACCCCAACCACCTCCAAAACCAGCAAAATCTAAACCTTCCAGCAGTAAGAAACCTTCTGAAGAACCAGCTGTGGTAACATGGTTGGATACTGATGAAGATTTACAAGGAAATGACTGGTTCGACCATCTTGCAAGGGCTCAGATCAACAACGATGAAGCTTCAAAAATAGAAGATAGCATGTTTGAATACACTCAGAAAGTCAAACATGCATTCAACATTAAGAAGATGACAAAAAGAGAGCTTCGTAGAATAAAAAATGATGCCTTCATTCTTTTAAAAGATAAATCTGCAAGTGCCGCTGAGTTGGAATATCATCTGGAGAACATTGCTCGGGCACTATCCAAATACTTCAATTGGACAAATCCAGATGTATTCAGGGAAGGTGGTCTTGACAGTAAGAAACGTCCATACATCACTGACTGGACAAAACCACTTCCTGTGATCCGACCATACCATGGAATGTCAGAAATCCCATTCGAATTCTTCTTCAATCAAGATCTGGAACTACTCGTACATGGGGCTTCTAGTAAAGTCAAATATGCTACCTCAATCACATTCACTCCTGCTGCGAACTACATCAATCCTGCCATTGAGGAAGAAGCTAGACACCGTAAACTCTTCATCAACAAACTTGCAAAATATGATCGTGACGCTGAACTTGGAATTCACCACTGGTTTGACAAACGTAAGTCGTGGTACAAGTACAAGCTTGGCCTCATGGCATCCCGTGAAAAGGTGTTCAGTGATCTTCGTATCAAGGCGGTGCTTGATGCCAAGGGATCACAAAAGCTTGGCTACACTTTCATTTCTGAGATCACTGTTCGCAGACAAGATGATCTACTTTACACGTTCAATGAAGCAGATTTTCCCGCACTCAATCTCAATGACATTGAAGATTTGTATTTGATGAAAGTACAAGGGAAGCTGGATCATCTTAATCCTACTCTTCTGTATGCGTTTAGCACGGCTATCTGTCACTTCATCAGAAGAACGGTTATCAAAGAAAGTGTTAAGGATCTTCAGCTTGGAGTTGAAAGCTATCAGAAGAAGTTGAATCTTGAGGAACCCATGTTTACTCTTACTGACAACAGAGAACCTCAGTACTTGCTCAAGAACGACCCTGTCTTCGGATTCGTCTACAGAAGTGCCACAAACACAAACCGTTTCATGCCACATAAAGAGATTCACAAGTTCTGTGATGACACTCTGAAGAATGTTCGAGATGGGTTAGTTACACGAGTTCAGGATCAAGTACTGAAGAAGCACAAGAAATGGAATCATCATCAGCTTAGGCAAGTTAAGAATTTTATCTGGTCGATCAAAGAAAGGCTCTACCGAAGGGATCAGATGAGGAGGTTGGAAACATATGTTGGTGGTCGTCCTCCATTTGCCATCAGATTATTTCAGAGGACAGATCCACAATTCACCACTTTTGGCAAAGGCGGTTAATTGTAAGAATTTGATTTCAATATTCATTATTCATTCATAATTCTTACTTATATATATGACTGTGCATTACGGCTTGTGCACACATAACAGTGTACAACCCGGATCTCAAAGAAAGGACCCTGAGGTACGCTTCAGTGCCTCAATCCTGAAAAATGAGCGAAAGCTTCTTACTTATGAGCAGAATTAAAACCAGAATGTTTTTCTAAAGTTTTTTCAAACATTTTGCTCATAAGGACAAGTATTCCCTTATTAAGGGGGAGTATTTGAAAATATAATCTTTGTTCAGAAAAATATAAATGTTCTTGAAATTCTTCCCTAAAACTTAAAAACAGCATATTTTAATCATAAACGTTTTCCAAAAACATCATGAGTATGCTATTTTTGAGGGGGAGAAGTAAAAGATGATTAAAATATGATGTCTCATTTGCTGGAATCTCTTGTGCTCATACTCAGAATTGACCCTCGAATTGACGATAGGAAAAGTCAGTAGTCGAAAGGACATGTCCCTGAAGGGTAATAATTTCAAGCCAGTATTAACTGGTGATGTAAGCGTGTCTCGCAAAGGACGTGTCTGAGTAGAATGTACCAATTTCGAGCAATAATCTTTGAATCTGATCTGGACGGGTAATAATTTCAAGCCAGTTTAACTGGTGATGTAAGCGTGTCTCGCAACGATCAGGTTCATTGAAAGTCAATCAATTCAAAAGTACCAACTCTTTCCGGCATGTGCAAATTTTAAATTTATTACTTATGCACACATGTTAAGGGGGAGTCTTTCTGAAAATCATCAAAACCTCAAGGTGTCAACAAAATGTCTTTACTAATTATCGATACTTTGAGAGATTTTCAATGGTTTTTGTTTTATGGCATCATTAGGATAGTCATGGAGTTATAAGGTGACTAAGGTTAGGGAAAACCGTCCAATGATCCGCCAGAGCCGGAGGGATCTACCCAAGGACAATACCAATAGTTTAGAACTAGAAAGTCCTAGGTATGATAATAAAAACTTCTTTAACTTGATGGGGTTCTGAAACCCAATTACATTGTGTTTTCTATGTTTGACGTGCACAACATTGACTACCAATACATGCTCTCACAAAACTTTCGGACCGTGACATATTGTCCATTCATGTTTCAAAGCTAACCGAAAGTTTGAGGCTGTAGCATCATTTAGATTGGAGGTATGCAGTCGCCCATGCTCTAATGACTAGAGCTCAAAACTTGACTTGAGCTTGAACGAGCCTACATTTTAAGCTCGAGCTCGATAACTAATTGACATACTTAGCTCAACTCAATTTGCTTCGAATATATATTATTTCATATAGTTTCAATAATAGAGTATTCATATGTATAAAAGGGTAGAAATGTACATTAACTAAAACTCGATAAACCTCACCAAGTATTCTTAAACTTGAATTCGGTTTGGGTTCTTACATGAGTAAGGTAGCTCGACTCGACTAAAGTCGAGTCAACTTCGAATATTTTTCAATTGAACCTGAAATAAATTCCGAGTTATCTAGTCCCGTTTGCACCTGTACGTGTATATACGAATCCACCCAATTACTAGGGATGACAACGGGTCAGGTTCGAGACGGATTTTAGTACACCCATACTCGCACCTGTTTATAATATCCACATGACCCGCCCCATTAACCGCTGGATACTCGGTTAATATTATCTATCGTTTTTTCGGGTTTTCCAGCGGATATCAGTTATCCCCAGTTGAATATTCTATGAACAAAATGGCGGGTATCAAGATTAAGTTACATTGAAACCCACCGACAAAACAAAGCAAAACAATCTAATATATCCAAATTTTTTTAAAGTTAAAGAAAACGAATATCGTATCAAACGATTTAACGCTTTCGAATAATTCATGTACAAAATCCAAATGTGTTAGATAATAAGGCTGGTTGGCAAGGGCATGATTTTTTCACCATACACCTCAGCGCCACGTCAGCTTTCTCTCTCCTCTCACTCCCTTCACCTCACTTCACCATTTACTCGTCAAGGCAAACACATCTTCACCTTTCATTAAAATACACACTTTATACAAATATACCCCACTAAATACCCCACACACTCACACTCAAAATAAAAAATAATAAAACTTAAGGAATTATAATGGTGATCAGATCACCACTATGCTTCTTGGTATATGTGTTTGCTGCGTGGATAATGGTGGAGGGCAAGGTAAATACGCGTGAGAATCGATAGTGGTGAAGGGTTCACCTATCCCTTGCCAAGCAGTCTAAAGATACTTATATAAAAAAATATAATGGAAAAAATTATATATAAGATATATATATCGTAATTATGGATAATTATTAGTGGATGTCCATATAACCCATAATAGGCCCATGGCCCATGTTAGCTATTAGGGTTTTTGCCCTAATGTTTGTCTATATATACTCTTTGTAAATCTCATAGTTAATGATCAATAAGAAGAATATTCATTCCCTCAATCTTGTATTCACAACACGTTATCAGCACGCTCTACAATTCTAAAAAGTTTCACGTTGAGCAAGCTAGGTCTAAGAGAGAATTCCGAAGCCACCGTCAACATTGAGGTAACAATTTATAAACCTATTACTTACTCCGTAATATTCCAAATCCACCGTCAAATTGAGAATAATTGAGTAATTGATTATATGTTGATCTATGTGATCTTATGTAATTTATTTATTACGATAGTATTATTTACTCCGCAATATTTATTTTTGGGTCCAAACCAATCGATTTGAATTGATTTGTCATATTATATTTGGTCCTTTGAAAACAAAATTATATACATGTAAATAAGATTATACATGTTTCCAAAATTTTCTCAGAAAAAAAGTTATACTAACGACGGTTTAACAAGTTTATTTGTCAAAATTAAATATGTGTATCTCACAAAAAGATTCTACTTTTGTATGTATCAACTGATTTTGAATGTGGTATGCATTTAAATAATTTAATGTACTTAAAGTTTTATAAACGCCTAGATTAATATTAATACTAAACGGGTTCATAATTTGGTCTCTTGATTTCAAATGCTAATTCGAACCATTGTTTGACTTATTAGACTTAACAGACCCCAAAAATATTAATTTAAGTTAAGTATATGGTTGTTGATATTCGATTATGTTAACTTTGAAAAACATGTCACAGATTAAATGCTTTTATTTTTCTTTTTGTAAATTGTTCTAGCAAGACTTGCAATAAGTAAAGTGATTTTAGTTTTAAGAAACAACCCTAAAATACAACATATTAACTGTTGATGCTATTTGTGTCTTCTATTACAATTATATGTTTTGACAAAAGAGAAGGGTATTCATTACTCTAGAAGTTCCTAATACACATGATCATTGGTAATTTACTCACATATTTTTAGTTCTAACATCCTAGCTGGTTTGGAAAACCGATTTTATAAGTTATTATTGCTTCCAGAATTATATTTGTATCACATGATTATCGTTTGGATTGTTAAGATTGCTTATCTAGTATAGTTTATTGTAATTTACATTGGCATGTTGATTTAAATCATCATTGGTTTAATGCAACTATGATATGTTAGTTTGATTTAGTATGTCATGTATATGCATGTGCTCGGTGACTAATTACTAGGTCAAGTATAATGTCATTGTTTCACTAAAACTCAGTGTTGTTGTTTTTATAAGTTGGTTATGTTAAAACTTACATCGATTTTTAAAAAGGTTTATGTATTATTTTTCTAACCCTAACCAACGTAGTAGGACATTATTCAAGTAAACTTGTTGTACTTTATGTTTGTCTAGTAATAAAATCAAAACCTAAGATTAACAAGAATGTTTTATATTAATTATTCATGATATGGATAGTACACTGATGGACACGATTATAATTTGCTTGGCGATGCTAGAGTGTATACCTATAAGAATAATTGATCTCATGCGATTCTATGTCACACAATGCCTATCTAAATTGAAAACTGCTATCAGATTATTGTTTATTTGGTTGTTTTTGTGCAAATTAGTGCTCCCATTACTAAGGAGCTTTTATGAAAAAAGGATTATAGTTCTTGAGTAAGCAAGGATTATGGCCATATTGTGAAAATTATCATATATTTTTGTCATATGATAGATTATGACCAGGTTTAGCTGACAATAAAAGATGTACTTATGCATTTGGCCAATGAGCTAAACACATTACTTAATTGTAATTAGTTTATGTGGAGTCTTGAATAAATGATAAGATGCAAGGAGCGATATTATTGTGAAGCTTGCTAAAGAATAATGAAGATATTGAATATAATAAAAATGAGATGTCTGCCATATATGTGTGACTTGTTTTCATGTGATAATATTTGCTTCTAAGGCATTTGATGTATTAATTAATGGCATGTATTTTGCAAATTATGCACGTTTACTAGCATAAGAATATGTATAGTATTTGATAATGCTATAGGCTAATGTGTATATACTATTAAATTGTGTGAAAGTCATGAAAAAGTTGATTGGAGAAATGTGGGCTCTTCATATTATTCGATTTTTATATAAAATGGTGCAATTGAAGCACATGTGGTCATAAAGTATAAGTTTATAAGCCAAGATATTTATTGGCATTACCGGTAGGACCATCCCGGTTTAGTGATGATGCGAATGTATAGAAGAATGATGTGTTTCTTCCAAGATAAATTTTTATTGTTCTCAGTGAAAGTTGGTTATTTACTTATCACCATAAAATACAAATAAGGACTTGCTTCCTTAAATTGTGAAAAAATATAAAGGGCATGTATGTAGGCCTATACATGTGCCATATGGATCATTTTGATTTATAAAATCGATGCATCGTCAAAATGATCATCAAAGACGCAACTTAAGATTAGCGTGATTAATGGCTCGGCTTATAAAATGCGAGCACGGTTTTCCAAATTAAATTATTAAAAATGGTGGTGAAAACTTCCAAGTATTGGGCGATTATTGGAATAAGTGTTGAACATAAAAGTAGCCCATGTTCATACGCGGATTGCTTTTGTTGAAACGTTTATAAAACGTCTTCAGTTGATTGCAAAGCCAATAATATTGTGAGAACAAAACTTTTAGTTTATGGGGCATGTTATGGCATATGAATCGCATCTTGCCAACAATCTATAATGAATCCTCCCCGTTAGAATGGTTTTGGTCACAAACCAAATTTCCCATGTGAGATTTTGTAATTGTGTGATATATAGTAAATACACCACAACACACAAAATAGGATATTTAAATTGATAATTCATTCAGGGGGAGAGAATGAGCAGCGAGAAATATGGAATGAATTATGATATAGATGTTGATCCTCACATTAATGAATATGAACTTAAAGTTCAAGGGACAAATAACATTCCAGATATAGTAAATGCCAGACATATTTAGTGACCTAAAGAAAGTGACTAGATCATATTATGCTGCTATTGCTCCAATTACAATGTGTGTCCCAACAGTAAAATCATTGATTGGTAGTAAGTCTATGGCACGTCTGCAGCGTGATAGACGAATCGATTCCAAATAAAAAGTCCTCGAATGAATAGATAAAATGGAGCAATAAATTAAGATGGTCGAATCGAGGTAATAAAGACCCTATAATAGTCTCTGAAAGAAAAACTAGACATGAAAGGATATTGAAAACCCCGGGTACATGAAAAAAAACTTTGGGATCTCAACAAATGATAGAATATAATGTCTAGTAAAGTGTGGAATCGAAAAGAACTGAAACGACGTCGATAATACTGTATATAATAATGCGCATGATAATTACAAGGTGAGGATCTTGGATATCTACAAGAAGTGTAGTTGTAAAATGAATGGCCAAAGAATATAAAGACGCAAGTAACTAATGAACTATGAAAGTCTCTTATGATGAAACGTGATTATTGGGTGAAATCCATACACATGAATGTTATGAGAAAGGATATTTAATGTTATGTCTGGCAATATGAGAAATAAGTTGTATGCGTCTAATATTATAAAACAAGAGCTCATTTTTGTTGAGATTCCTTAAGGAATATAGAATGCATGGAACACGTGTCATGATTTAAAATTCTCGAGAATAGTAGTTGATCAAATTGAACCACAGTAAATCAAATATTTCAATATTTTCAAGGTACAAAGGATATGGGTTTATATTTTACTAACCCGTCAAAACAAGTTTAGTTAGTTTTGCAGATGCAGGATATATGTTTAACTTACAATGATCGATCTCAACATGGATATATTGTTACAAGTAGCGAATATTTTTCCTGGCATTTGATAGAGCAAACAATCAAGGTGACTTCATCAAACCATACATGAATTCTGGAAAGGAGATAGCAACTATTGCATGAAAATAATGTAGCATACCTTGCTATATTCAAGTAACGTTACATCAAAGGCGACAAGACACTTCTCATTCCAGTGATGATTTCGTTGACCTATTTACAAGATACCAAGTGATGTAGTCATCAGAGGGAGATAATACGCGCTGCACTCTTTTTGTCCTTAGTCATGGTTTTGTCCCACTGGGTTTTCCTGGCAAGGTTTTTAATGAGGCAGCATTCCCTAAGCGTATTAACAATATGGACATCCAAGAGGGAGTATTATGGATAATTATTAGTGGATGTCCATATAACCCATAATAGGCCCATGGCCCATGTTAGCTATTAGGGTTTTTGCCCTAATGTTTGTCTATATATACTCTTTGTAAATCTCATAGTTAATGATCAATAAGAAGAATATTCATTCCCTCAATTTTGTATTCACAACATATATATACCGTAATTAATTATAGCAATAAAGTGGGTATGGATTCGGGTAAACGGATATGGGTATAGGTACTGGTAATTGAACGGGCATCACTAGAACCCCTCACCAAACTCATACCCGATTAAAAAAATTTATCAATACCCAAACCTGCCCCCGAACCCGAACCAGAACCAGCCGGTTGAGGTTTCGGTTTTCCTTGCCGTCACTACCTACCAATTACGTATAAAAAGTAAAAGTCAAAGAAAACTATCTAAAAAAGTGAAGGGTTTAGTCACATGATGCATGAACAGAAAGAGAGAGGGGCAAAACTGTAAATTAAAAGATAAGAAAATATCAAAGGAAAGAGAACGCTCTTCGAGGATGCTTAAAACACGACAGCGAACACCCAACTGTTTCTCATTTTTTACTCTTCTCTCTTATAAATAACCCCAAAAAGAAAGAACACACAGACCATTATATCATTTCATTTTTATTATTTTTCACCACTAACAAAAACATATCACATACATTTCCTCTCTCTTAAATAATCTCAATACATTTTTGTTGGCCTTAGCAATGGCACCATTAAAAACATCTTCTATCAACAGATCTTCAAGCGACGGGGGAACAATAATCTTCAACAAATACCAGCTGACGCGCCTTCTGGGGCGCGGGAGCTTCGCGAAAGTATATCACGGGAAATCTTTAACCAGCGACTTAGAAGTCGCGGTTAAAGTTATAGAAAAGCCTTCTATAGCTAATCCCAGCATGGAGCCACTTCTTATTCGCGAAGTGGCTGCCATGCGGAGACTAAACCATCCTAATATATTGAAGCTACATGAAGTCTTGGCGACCAAGACTAAAATATATTTAGTTATGGAGCTCGCCTCAGGAGGCGAGCTTTTTACGCAGCTTTCGCGTCGCGGAAAGATGAAAGAATCTACTGCGCGACGCTACTTTCAACAGATTGTTTCTACTTTGAATTTTTGTCATCAAAATGGGGTCGCGCATCGAGATTTGAAGCCGCAGAATTTATTATTAGACGCGGATGGGAATTTGAAAATATCGGATTTCGGGCTGTCTGCGCTCCCCGAGTCGCAGAAAGATGGGTTGTTGCATACCGCGTGTGGTACACCCGCGTATACCGCGCCTGAGATTGTGCGCAGGCGCGGATATGACGGGTCTAAAGCGGATATGTGGTCATGTGGGATTATTTTGTTTAGTTTTTTAGCGGGGTATCTCCCTTTTGATGATAGTAATTTAGCGGAGATGTATCGTAAGATACATCAGCGCGAATATGTGTTTCCGGATTGGATTCCAAAGCAGCCCCGGATTATTATCCAGAAGCTTTTGGACCCCAATCCGAAAACACGCATGAGTATTGACACATTGATGAATCTACCCTGGTTTAAGAAATCACTTAAACCAGTATCCGCTATTGAGGATTCCTCAATAGCGGAACATGAAACTACTACTAATGGGGATGAAATGAAGTACAAAACTAAAATGAACGCGTTTGATATAATATCAATGTCTTCCGGGTTAAACTTATCGGGTATTTTCGAGGAGAAAGTTGTGAGGAAAGAGAGGAGATTTACGTCAAGAGCGAGTGAGGCGGAGATTGAGAAACGAGTAGTGGAAATTGGGGAGAGATTAGGATACAGATGGAAGAAAATGAAGGATAAGGAGAATTGGAATAAGGACGTTGTTGGGTTGGTTAAAGGGCGAGTGGTGGTGTTGGCTAAGGTTTTGGAAGTTGCGTTCGAGTTGTTGTTAGTCGAGATGGTGGTTGTTGGTGGTGGTGGTGATGGATTTAGTGAAGTTGAATGGGAAGAAATGAAGGCTGGGTTTCAAGATGTGGTTGTTTCATGGCATTGTCACTGATCTAATTTGTATATATTTTTCGGACTCCTGAATCTATCTGAGATTTAGTACTGATTAGTGTTTGTTCTTTGTTTTGTTTGTAAACAAATTTTTAGATATCTAATAATGGAGTGACTAATTATTATTATTTTCTGTTCGTGTTCTTATTTCTTTCTGATACAGTATTTGTAATATCTATCTGATTATTGTTTGATCAATGGAGTAATATTTTCACTAATCTAAGCGGATTAGTACTTCTCAAATCAGGTAAGGCCTCTGCAATGTTTCATTGCAGCGTGGTATTTAAAATTTTGCCATATATAGGTGCAAGTCAATCATCCTGATCGGCCAAGCTAAGATAAATCATCTGTTATTATGTGTGATCATTTTTCAGTCTTTGGGGTTTATTTCTTTGAGCATGAAAGTAATATTTGATCTAATTTAAGAACACATTTCACCAATATTCATGTAACCTGTCACCTAATGAAGAAAATATATGGGTGCTACAGTTGTTGTCATAGATCAGCAAATCAGTATGGACTACTGTAATTCAAGCATCTACAGCCAAACACTAGGAAGTCTGCAATTATTTTACTGTAATTAAGAAAACTTGCAGATGAAAACAAAATAATGCAGACTTTTGTAGTCACTGGAGGCTTCACTTTTTAATGTAGTAAAATTTGATTGAAAGAGATATGTATTAGTATACAAAACATTATTGGCAACTCGCATGCGGTCAACTTTGGGTTGTTGTTTACTTTCACGGCTGAGAAATAGGTTCGAGACTTAAAAAGTGTTTTTGAGACCACTATGCACTATGTCCAAATGAATATGCTTTCTGATGACAGATAAGTTTGACATTAAATAGACACAATTTGCATAATCTGTATACACGGTTGAAATTCATCTATAAGATTTTATGAATCGACAACAAGATAGCTGAGGTTCGGTGAACATTCGTTATTTAGACATATGTTTAGATGTAAGTTGTCAATTTGCTTATATGACAAGTATCAATAAGTTAATCACTAATGATTCAGATATCATTTTCCAGGAAACTAATCATTGGAACTTATTTGCAGCACAACTAATGCCTCAGAAATTATGGTATTTAGGCGTGTTATTCTCTTAATAATTGCTTCAGTTGGTACTGAATACACCTATCTAACAACACAACAATACTCAACTTTCAGGTTTCAACTAACCGCTTTCAATCATTAGCACAACCAAAGTTTGTCTTTTCCTTTAAATGACTAGTGATAACATAGAATAATCTGATGATGAATTTACATCTGAAGGATATGTACTGTCAATTAATAAAAAGGTTACCCTCTATAGTGTTCTAATCAGACTATTAATCCAGCCATGCGTCCGGAAATCTTCCAGAACAGCATTTATCAATTCATTTCAAGCCTTTTAGCCTGTAAGTGGGTTGATTGTTGAAAGTCAAAAAGTGTTTTCAAATGTTAAAAAAGATATCCTTAATCACTTCATATAAAAAGTTGAGCACTTTAATACTTTTTATAATGTTATCTAATCAGTTCTAAAAAGCAGACAAAAAAACGAAGAAGCAAGCTTTGATGGATCTACGCATGACCGTCCATTTCTCCATCTTAGCTGTAACATGTTGCAAATAAAAATTTATGTTAGGGGGTGTTTACCTTTAGCTTAATGGGGAAAGATAGTGGGACCAAGCAATTTAATAGTATTTTTTTTTTAAATGGGACCCACTAATTGATCTTAATCCACAAGGCAAAAATTATGAAGCCCTCCCCAATAAGAGCCTCATATGGAACGTGGGACCCACATGACCTTAGCTAAGGGAATTTAGTAAACATGGCCGGGGGGTTGGCAACACTTCACTCATGCCACATCCCTCACTCACTCTCAACCAATCCGCTTATGCCACATCATTCATTACTTTTTTCATCATTCACTTATATTTTTGTTGGCAGCACATCACTCACCCAAAATTCCACTAAAAAACAAAACTAAAATAGTTAACATATGCTTCGTCTCGTGCGTGAAAGTCTCACGCAAGATGATCCCGTCCCGTGATTTTTTTTTAAGGCGGCGGTGTTCTAGTGCTACACCAGTCCCGTCTGGTGCTTTCACGTGGGCGTTGCCAACCCCTTTAAGAATATGCGCAGAATGATGCTTAAGAGCAAAGGGTGCAATGGCTAAGTAAAACTACTCATTCGGGCCCCACGGGATGCCACGTCAGCATGACATACCACAACTTACAACCCCCCTCCCTAATAACAAACCACAACTTACTTATTTGGGCCCCACCACTATCTATTTTTATTTCTTTTATTCAAATACTCAAATAAATTAAATTCATTTCATTAAAATAAAAATACAATACATCAAACTTAAAAACATACGAAACATAAACTTACGATACGGGAATTAAAAAAAAAATACGGGAATAAAAAAACGATACAACATATTAAAAAAACACGATACGGATAAGAAGTCATACAACACTGTTAAACATTTCTCAAAACCTCCCACACGTGAACGTATTCGAAGCTTCTCCCCCCAAATCGTTGTTCAAACATTGTCTTTGCATTGTTGAGAATCTCACCGTCATTCTCCCCGCCTGTACGCTGCAAATGTAAGTAAATAGCGTTGAATTTTTGACATTCACTGCTAAGTCTTGTCCATTTACCCGTGACCGTTTTTCTGTTACGATTGTCACCGTTAGACATATTGTTGAACATGTCTAAAACCTAGTTCCAAAAGGAGTTTTCATTGTTGAAGCTTTGGTTTTGGGAAACTGCAACCCAAATTTCAGCTAGCAACCTTTCTTCTTCTTTAGACCAACGATTATTCATTTCAAATGTCTGAAAAATATTACAAGTGTGTGAAAAATAACCAAGAATGGTATGATATTTATAACCGTTTGAACTTTCAAATTTAAATAGCGAGCGGGATATTTAATATTTAAAATTTCAAATTCAAATTCAAAAAGGAGGGCGGGATATATTTATAATTTCAAATTCAAAAAGGAGGGCGGGATATATTTATATCCGTTTCAAATTTCAAATTTCAAATTCAAAGTTAAAATATAAAAAACGTGTGGATTTGGGATCCTATAAATACACAGGCTTCTCAAACTCATCTCACACACAAACACATTCAAACTGCTAAGATATTCAAGATCCAAACTTCTCAAATTCAAAATGTCTTTCAAAAAAGATTTCTCACAACAATTTCCAAGTCCACCTCGCCAAAAGGATTTTTTCCAACAATTTCCAAGTCCACCTCGCCAAAAGGATTTTTCGCAACAATTTCCAAGTCCACCACATGAAGAATTCCATATTCCACCTGAACATATCTTTCCGGTTTTCAGTCCACCACATGAACCGGTGAACAATCCACCGAAAAATGAACCGGTTAACAATCCACCGGTTGTCCATCAAGACCCAAATCCGTTTGGTTTAACAGAGGAACAACTCAGACAAATGGAGGAAGATATGCAAGTCTTCCTAGAGTTTGAACAGCGTGAACGAGAAGAGGAAGCTGCTCGTTTGGAGTAGCAAGCTAGGGATGATGAAGAACGTAGGAAGAACTAGGAAAGTGGTTGGTTCTCACCTGATTCCTCTTCGACTGAAGATGGTTACCCAGACTCAGATGATACGTTCCATTAATTTGTAGTTTCATTTTAATTTCCGTATCGTAGTTTCGTTTGTAATTTCGTTTTAATTTTCGTATCGTAGTTTCATTCGTAGTTTCGTTTTAATTTCCGTAACTTAGTTTAATGTAATTTCTATTTAACGTTTAATGTATTTCGTCTTGATGTTTAATGTATTCAAGTTTTTATAAAACATTACAAGTTTTATATACATTTACATATTCAAGTTCACATACATATATAAATTACATATTCAACCTTTACAAAAAAAAAAAAAAAAAAAAAAAAAAAAAAAAATGGCAAGAAAACGAAAAAAAAAAACGTTTAAAGTACACAAGGTTTGCTCGTCGTCTGCACGAGCAACCATTGCAACGAACACATCGGCGAAGCAGGTGGGTGAAGCGGCGAGCTGCACCCTTTGCTCTAAGACCTACTTGTATAAACGATAAATTTCTGAAGAATACTGAAATACGGAGAAAATATGTACAATAATATCATGTTAGATTGTAAAACGACAATCTTGTAGTGATTTGAATATTTTTCATGACTGAAAACATCTATATGAACATACAACAAAGTAATCTAAGATGCACATCTGTTCTAAATATTGAACTAATAACGCAAATAATCATCATACGTCACTAATATCATGATAAACCATACCAATGATGGAACTGAGAGTCGCCAGCCACGCCTCCAAACCACTATCATAATCATTTCTCCACATATCTTCAAGCCTCGTGACTGCTTTCTTTGGAACCCCACGTTTCATTAGAACAACTCCCAATGATTTAAAGGTTGAATCATCAGGTTGAACACCCGATTCAATCATCTCCTTAAAGATTGTCACTGCTTCCTTGAATCTACCATCGGATGCATACAATCCAAGAACATGATTATAACTTAATAAATCAGTCAATAGCCCTAATTCTCTCATCTGTTTTGCTATCTCAAAGGCTTCCTCAAAACTCCCAATTTTCTTGTACATACACAACATCATCGCATACGAAAACTCATTTGCGTTCCCATTTCTTTTTAACTTGTCAAAAATTTCCTCTGCTGGTTTCACCATTGATCGCTCGGTGTAGAGATCAATCATACAATTGGAAGAATAAATATCTGGACCACTCACGTCTAAACGTTGAAGCATATAATATGCTTCTTCTGCATCTCTTAAACACCCAACTTTCGTATAAAGCTTGATTAAAGTATTACATATAACACCATTCATCGCCAAACCCCTGCCTTTCATGTCGTTCACATAATGTAAAGCTTCTTCCACGTTTCCAATATCAGCATAAGCATTGATCAAAACACCAAAAACAATCACATCAGGTTCCAAACTGAAGCCAACCATTTCATCAAACAACTTCACTGCCATTTCTAGTTGACCTAATCTCACAAAACTTGAGATCACAGCACAATACTGTATGCAGTCACTCACCAACCCTGACTCCTGCATTCTCCTCAAATAGATAGTAGCTTTTTGTGGTAGGTCAGCACTTGCTAACGTTTGGATGAGTGAATTGTAGCTACATTTATCAGGGGAGACACCATGTTCATCCATACTATTGATCAATCCACACGCCTCATCGTATTTCTTGTTAATGCCATAAGCTTTAATCATGACATTGTACTCAAGCACACTTGGACTTCTTCGTTCTTGACAACATTCAAAAACTTTCTCGGCTTCCAAAATATGCCCACGTTCTCCAAAAGCATCAATAGTTGCAGAGTAACACTCGGGACTCATTTGCCCTGTAATATGAAAACGTTTAAACCATGACCATGACTTTTCAAGCATACCCATCTCTATGTACATCCTAGTAAGCGAAGATTGTGTGAATTCATCTATCTCAAGATCCCTTTTATCCATCTCATTTACAAGTTCTTCTGCTTCACAAACCATATGTCTTATAGATAAAGCATATAAAAGCGTACGATAACTCACAGCATCAGGCTCAAGAGATGCCTCTTGCATCTTCTTAAAGTACCCTGTTGCTACAGAGACATCATCATGCTTAACGTGTAGCGAAATAAGTATATTATACGTCCTTGTATCAGGTACACATTGAAGTTGTTCCATTTTCTGCATCAACGATGCAACTTCCTCTAACCGACCATGATTACCAAACATGTGAATCATTGTATTAAGCGTTACTGTATTTGGAACAATACCTTCCCTAATCATCTGCTCAAGCGTTTCAGATGCATCTTCAAGCCTCCCAGCTTTCCCGTAAGTATCAATCAATGTATTATACGTATAAGAGCTTAAGCAAACATGACCTTGCGCATCACTACTCAAACCATCATCTTTCCTCGGTGTCCCATTACTAACACTCACAACAACGACATCCTCAGCCACACACTTACGCGCCGACCATCTCATAAAAAACTCCTCAGCCTTTTCAAACTGACCAGCGGTTTTAAACATCTGAACAACAATCCCCATAGTCACCTCATCCGGTTCCATCCGTTTCTTACTCATCACATCCAACCAATACATCGCCTTCTCCCTAACCCCACCTTTACTATAAACATCAATCAACGTCCCATACGTAGAATTAATCGCCTCAATCCCATTCACCTCCATCTCCTCTCTCACCGTCTCCAACTCCCCCATCTCCGCGCCTTGCCCAAAATCCTAATCATAATATTATAATGAATGACATTCAGCTCGTAACACCCTTTCCTCTTAAACCACTCGAAAATCTCCAACGCCCGTTGCCACAACCTCTGCTCCTTCAAGATAATAGTCCTTTCCTTATTACTCAACCGCAATTCCCACGCCTTAAACGCCTCGTCCAAATCACTAAACTTTTCCAAATTTTCCAATATCGCGGGTATACACCCTCCGTATTTCGCCCATTTGGTGGCCTCATTTTGGTTTTTTTTGGTCAGGAATTTAGTCGAACAGTTGGTGTGCAGGTTCTCCTTTCTTAACCAGACTTTTTTGGGCTTTTTGGTATCTGGGTTATGTTCAGAACCATCTGGGGTTGGTTTTGGTGGCATAAAAACATGTTTTTGAGGTTGAATTTTGGTGGGGAGTGACAGTACTCTGCTGCCATTAATGTTGTTGTTTTGGATAAAGTTAAGAACTGGTGTTGTGTCTAAATGCTGAAACTTGACAAACATACCTTCTTCTTGTTAATGTGAATTGAAATGGAGCAGGGTTTATGGTGCATCACCTTATTTAGCCGGCTTGTTCAATCCTCTGTCAGTTGCTAAAACCCAGAAAACTAAAAATATTGGTTACTAGTACAGTATGTTTTATATAGAAAGTTAAATAAAATTGTAGGAAATTTTATCATTACAGAAGAGCCGTTCTAGCTCAGTTGGTAGAGCGCGTGGCTTTTAACCACGTGGTCGTGGGTTCGAGTCCCACGGATGGCGCTTTTTTTTAAAACTTTTTTATAATATAACTTAACCCGGAAAACACACCCATGCCAAAAAATCTACTTTCACTTACCCGCCCTGTCACTACACCTCATCTTTTTACTTACTTTCATCTGTTTTTTTATTTTTGTTTTTTTTTTAATCCTTATTCATTTTTTTCTTGTTTTTATTGATGCACAACCATTTTTATTGATGAATAATGCTTATGATCGACTCGAAATGATGAACAACTCGGATTGATGAACAACTCGGAATGATGAACAAAATAATTGTATGACTGTACAAAATCAAAATAGTTGTATCATGTAAGGAAAGTTATGTTTTTAAAAGGTTATGAATTGCTTATTAGATTGATAAACAAGTTATAACTGATGAAACAAAATTTTGAAATAATGAACAAAACTGTCATAATTGATAAGCAAGTTATAACTAATGAACAAAATTTTGGAATGATGAACAAGACTGTCGGTCTGTTCACATTCTATGTAATTAAAAAATGATGAACAAGATAGTCAAATATTCATCATTGTTCATCATCGCTATCAAATTAAATTCTCATAATTGTCATTGTTTATCGATTTATTTTGTGATGAGAAATGGTTGTTTGTAAAAAATTGAAACAAATATCTAAAATATACTACTCCATCCGTTTCATATTAAGTGTCCACAATAGAATCTTGTGATGTCCTAAATTTTTTTTTAGAAAGGCAACAAAATAATAGAACCCACAAAAAGATACAAAATACAAGGAAAAGGCATCCCACCCCAATTAAACAAGCAAATTAAAAGGCGGAGGGACCCAAGAGTTCAAAACTGCATAATACAACGGACCAAAAATGTCCAAAAAGAAACAGACAACTTATACCTACACGGACTGTCACATGGTGAACTTAAACTAACTAATAGTATACCACTCATTCACTTTGTTGCTACAGCCTGACACAATCTCACATGTTGCTTTTCTTGACACTTTATAGGATGTCTCTAGCATTAATTTGTTCCATACTTCACTGATCTGACTTTGCAATATCTTGTAAAGTTCCTATAAATGTCACCACTAGGACAAAGAGGAGACAGCAAAAGAAACAAAAATACATGTAGAATAACCGGACACGGCCATTGTCATACTAACATGCCCTTTTGCCCTATACTGTCACCTCAATATCAACTATAGAACACTTCATTTGATGCAAACCTGTAGTATATCAGACCCACATAGGAAAAGGACATCCCCATGAGGCCTGGGCCACCACAAATCCAAAACCACACTAATTCCAAACACACACTACTGTAATCAATAGAGTATACCAGACATCTCTTAGACTTATACCTGAACTCAATATAGAATTGCAGACCCTTATATGTGAGCACAAATATACAGCCATCACACAAAAGGTACTGCAGACCAGCAAACTCAGAAATTGCAGACCTCACTGTATCATGAAGATAACCTTCTCAGAATAAATAGAACCTGAACTGACACAGAACTACCAAAAGCTTACTGTAGTCGCAAATTTATGGGGTCCCGTAACCATTGTTGCCAATCAATCTCTTTATACTTATTAGATCGCCGCACAATCCACTCGAAGCTTTTTAATTGAATGTCTTGCACAATCTTGTTAGTACTTGATATCTTATTACTAAACACACGAGCATTTCTTTCTTTCCAAATGAAGTACCCGGTAGACCAAATAACCGCTTGCCAAACACGAGAAGCATATGAAGGGATATTAACATTTCCATTTGATGAAAAGAATTCATCAAAAGAGAAAGCGTTAACAATCCCCACCTTCCACCACTTGTAAATCTTATCCCAAACACTCATAGCTAAATCACAAGTGACTAAACTATGAGCACACGTTTCCACAATATTATTACAACTTGGACAAAGAACCGAGTCCAAATCCACACCTCTTCTATCTAGCTCCGTTCGAACCGGAAGTCTTCCTCTTAAAGCCCTCCACACGAATATGTTAATTTTCTTAGGAACCAACTTGTTCCAAAGTGTTTCTCGACCACCGCTATCCAAATGTAAAATCTTATCCTCGATCAAACTTGATAATTCTTTGACCTTGAAATCACCATCTCCACCAAGCGACCATCTCCAACGATCCCTACAATTATTAGAAATAACAACATGATGCAAAACACCCAAAAGATCCTCAAACTCCTTTCTAACTCTACCCCTAACACTTCTAACCCAATCCCATTCCCACACCCATCGATTATCTACCCAAACCCCTCTATCCATCACACTAACCTCCTTCCGCCTATCTAAATGATACAACCTAGGGAATCTATCGCAAAGCCTTTGATTATCTACCCAACGATCAACCCAAAATCTAATATCCCTCCCATCCCCCACCAACCCGACGCATGAGGAAGAGAACTCTACCCCTAACTCATCAATATCCTCACCAATCTTCACAATATCTTTCCAAACCCCACCCCCCTTTACCCCCCCTCCCAATGCCCTAACGTTGCCCAAACTCCCACTAGACCCATGAATGCTTTTGATAACCCTAACCCAAAGACTCCCCCCCCCTCCTTCCTAAATCTCCACCACCATTTACCCAACAATGCCAAGTTTTTTGCCCTTAAAGACCCAATATTAAGCCCCCCTTCCCCAAATGGACATAAGATTGACCCCCATTTTACCCATGAAAGCTTTTTCCCTTCACCCCCCACCCCACCCCAAAAGAAATTTTTTCTAATTCTCTCAAGGATTTTTATGACACTCAAAGGCACGCGGAACGTCGAGAAATAATACAAAGGCAGGCTACCAAGAACCGATTTAACCAAAGTTAGACGCCCCCCGAACGACAACGTTTTAGCTTTCCAATCACCCAATCTTTTTTTAAATTTTTCCACCACTGGATTCCAAGCATTTACCCGCCTCATGTTCTCCCCGATTGGTAACCCCAAGTATGTAAATGGGAAATCCCCAATGTCACACCCCATCCACCTAGCCATAACCGCCATTTCTCCATCATTGACTCCTACACCATATAGCTTGCTTTTGTTGTAATTCACCCTTAGCCCGGACACTTCCTCAAAACATTTAAGAATACACATAAGAGATTTGGCATTCTCTTTATTCCATTCCCCAAAAAAGATTGTATCATCCGCATATTGAAGGTGGGACACCGTAACGTTGTTATCCCCAACCTTCACGCCCCTAAAAATGCCCTTTTCGACCGCTTCATTTACTATTGCATTTAAACCCTCCGCCGCCAAAATAAAGAGGAAAGGCGATAAGGGATCGCCTTGCCTAACCCCCCTCTCAAGCCCAAACTCCTCTGATGGTGAACCATTAACAAGAATGGACAAAGAGGATGATCTAAGACACGACTCCACCCATTTGCACCATTTATTCCCGAACCCCATTTTCTTCATAATATCTAATAAAAATCTCCAGTTAATGCTATCATACGCCTTCTCGAAGTCCACCTTGAAGATTAAGCTCTTTCTTTTCTTTTTCTTCAGAAATTCCAATGTCTCATTTGCTATTAAAACTCCATCAAGAATAAATCTCCCTTTAATAAACGCATTCTGTTCCTCCCCAACCACGATCCCCACCACACTTTTAATTCTTTCCGCCAGTATTTTTGCAATAATTTTATAATAACACCCGATCAAACTAATCGGCCGAAAGTCACCAAGCCCAATGGGATCCGCCACCTTAGGAATAATAGTGACAAAAGAAGCGTTACATCCATTCGATATCTCCATTTTGTCCCAAAACCACTCAACCGCACCTAATAACTCTGGTTTAATGATCTTCCAGACTTTCCGAATGAACTTGAAGTTAAAACCATCGGGCCCCGGGGCTTTATCACCACCACATCCCCGGATCGCATCCCACACCTCATTCTCGACAAAAGGCTTCTCCAACAATCTAACATCATCGTTAGATATTTTTCCAATTCTATTGCTACAAAAAATCGGCCGAGTAGCCACTCCTTCAGAAAATAATTTTTTGTAATATCTAGCCATCTCCGATTTGATAACTTTGGGTTCTTCACACCATACACCGTCAACCATCAGCCCTCTTATATTACATTTATTGTTCCTTCTCCTCACGAAAGAATGAAAAAATTTTGAGTTTTCATAGTGTTCATATTGTATTTCAACCAATGAGATGAGACTTTAGTGGGTAAAAATGATATTTGATTGGTGGAGAGTGTAGTTAGTGAAATTTCCTAAAACTTTATGCATTTTAAAAGTGAACACTTAGGGACGGAGGGACTAGTTTTTTTCTTCAAACTTAAAGAAGTTGAATCCTGAAGAAAAAAAAAAAAAAAGTTGAAAGATCTAAATCAGGGCGTTGGGAGTTGTGGTGTGAGAAGAGGAAATAGAAAAGTGAGAATGAAGTAAATGATGGAAGAGTCCCCACCAAGTAGTGTTTGTTGGTGCAATGATGACCAAAGCCCTTACAATGTTTTAATGATGACAAATATACATTCAGAACATTTAAAATCACAAGTGATAGCCAAAAACCGAAAACACTTGAAAGCTGGGTCTGGCGCGCTAGCTCACGCGTCAAACACATGGCCAACACGCCAGTCTCTGCTCAAAGTGTGTTTTCGGTTTTTCCAAGTCAACTTTCCTCTTACCCGACTAAGGTGCTTTTTTCAATAAAGGTTCATACATGATACTTGAGAAGTTTACTTTAAGATTTAGACTTAGAGAGATACCAAAAACAAAGTTTAGGTCTCTACATAATGATCATTTTACGCATGAGATTCATTATAATGATAGAAAATAGAGAAGAGGGGTGGCACAAAGGAAGAAAAGAGAGAAAGAAATAGGAGGGTTCTATTTATAGTTGAAATAGGAAGGAAAGCCCTAGAGACATAGGTGGAGCTAAGGGGGCACGGTAGGCGAGTGCCTCACCCAAAAAAATAGTAGTGTAAATTTCTTGATTATTTGGTTCTATCATGCTTTTGTGATCTTTAAACCTTGAGCCTTTATCTTTGTCTTTTAACTTTGTCGTTTAATTCTGAGATCTTTAAATCGTTCATTGCTCTTGAATTTAGTGTATACATTGGAGTAACATTTTTTTAGTGAAAGCATATTCTATAATTATTTTTATTTTTGCTCTAAAATAGTGTAAAAATTTAGTGCAGATGCTCTAAATAATATGTTTAGCTTTTTTTTTTTTTTTTTTTTTTTTTTTTTTTTTTTTTTTTAATATATTTATTTATTTATTTATTATTATTATTATTATTTTTTTACTAACTAAAACATACCGATGCGGGTGGCTTGTTAGATTAAAAATTTTTCTCAACCCCATTATCAACATATAATCACAACATTAAGATAGCTACGTTTATCAAGATCGGTTTCTGATTCTAACGTTGTGGGTAAGCACTTCATTTCGTCAAGCCTGATCGGCTTTTATGGTTCATGGTGCTTTAACCTTTCTATGTGTTTCGTATGACTCAATGTAAGACACAATGTCCTGTTCATTTGATCATCTAAAATTATATATCCGTAAACTTTAAGTGGGACAATCAATGGCTTCGAGCAAAGTTCTTCATGCCCCACTCGAATTTATGCTAGCATTATCTTACTTCACGGTCTGAATCAAACATGTGAAGGTAGAAAGGAAATTAAAGGATTACCCAAACAAACTTGTAATTTCATGTTTTTATAAATAGTGTTGATAATTCAAGAAATTATTCATCTTTACATACACAAGTTTGTTCTCCAGGTTACCAGAGTCACCAACTTGGCGATTGATATCATTTGAACCAAATTTGACAAAATTTATGTCAAAAGAGGCTGATCAATTGATATCAGTACATTGAGATTGTTTTGGGAGTCCAAGATGATGAAACATGTTACTTGCAATACTTCTTAAGCCAAACTCCAGGCGTTAAAGATGATGAAACATGTTACATACAATACTTCTTGAACCAAACTCCAGGTGTCTAAGACGATAAACATGTTACTTGCAATACTTCTTGAACCAAACTCCAATGTTCACGAAGCTTTCAAAATCTGATTGTGGTCTGCACGAAATAAAACACAAATTAGTCACCAGCTAATCAGAATTTAAAGCGATCAGATATATTAAACATGTTACTCTTCGCTGCGGTTAGGAATCATCATACTCCCTTTACTTTGTATCAATGAAATCTATGTTTTATGTTCTTTTATTTAAGTGTTGATTCCTCTTTTGAAAGACCGAACGGTTGCATGAGTACTACTCACCCATGATCCATTACTAATATGTGCCTTAATGAAAAGGGCAGTGGTTAGTTATACATGTATTAGTCACTATGAAGAATGAATCAGGTGCCTACATAATTTGGTATCTATGATGATTAGGGTGCCTACATATACAGGCAGTGGGTTGTTTTAACTGCATAGTTTAGATTCATATAAATAAATGCAACAACCGCAACTCTAAAGCATTTTAACGCCGGAGGTATGTTATTGCATGCCTCCGTAATAAGTAACCTTAAAAGTTTGTCTAATGAAATGTACATACTATTACCATAAAAATTGTTCTAATTTCGATTCTTTTATATGCTTAATTTACATGCAATTTGAGGTTCCTTTATATCAATCAACTACGTTTTTTGTCCCTTTCACCACTAGATAACCATCGGTGTGGAGGGGCGGGCATTCTGCTAGTGTATAGAAAGAAAAGTTTGATTGGATGGAATCCTAAAATTATTAAAACTCCAAATCCTTTCTTGGAAAGGAATATAGATCACCTATTCATTAAATTTACATCTCTTAACAAAATCAAGAAGCTCTTCTTCACTATAATTTTTTTTTTTTTTTTTTTTTTTTTTTTTTTTAGTATTTGACTTTTAAGAGTCGACGTTAAACAACTATTAAAAGGAGTATTGAGTTAGTACTAAGAATGCAAGGGTTGTTTTCGTAAGTTATTGGATATTTCGCGTGGAGTTATAGTACAATCGAATATTCTATGTAAAGCTTTGTATAGCATAGTTCAGGACTGTTTACCTGCTAATAGGATGTATATCTTCAGGAAAAACAATTACTTTCACCGGAACTCCTTTCTCCTTCAATGCCCGAGCAAACTTTGCACATCATATCATTATTTCACATTAGCATCCGCATAGACAAGACAAGTATATTATAACGCAAGTAAAGGTATATCTATAGCTAACACATTCAAATCTTCATATTGTGGCTGTATCATTTACCCTTGCATCTTGGGGGACCCAACCATGATAAAACAAAATGAACAATTACTCTTCTAACAATCTAACATGAGAAGTGTTCACCAATTTTTTTGCATTAAGACAGGTTGCGTCAAGCAATGTATAAACATAAGAAAGAAAATACTATGAATAACAATAGCACTTACTTGCAATCCGTTTGAAACTGGGACACGGAGATCTTTAGCACCTAATAGGAACAGTGTAGGAGTTTTCACCTGTATCACATAACCAGTAAGAAAACTAAATGCACATTAAACTAATGATAACCAAATAGCGTAATAGACATGTGAAAATGTATTGATCAATGTAAAGCCTGCTACATGGGCCGATGGGCAGCTTTCATAATACTTTGTGACATTAGTTTGCAATTTTGCATGGTTAAAAAATACATCCATCGATCCATAGATATTCCACCACTTTCAGTTTAAGATGTCCAGAAAATATATTTGGATTTTACACCGGTTACTATAGCACTCTTACTGACAAATATTTACTCAAGTAGCTCTTACACCCAGGATAAGTGTCTCGTGATTTTACTACCTAATAATACATATATAATATATAGCTTAAATGAGTAATGAATATTTGTCAACATATAATAGTGTATTTGGACATGAAATATAAAAGTGATTAGTATGATCTGAAGAATTGAAATGAGATAATCAGTTGCTTAAAAGGAGGGGTAATTCTGTACTGATCTCAATAATCAGTTTTCTTACAACTACTACTTAAGCATACTGCATACCTTTGGAAGATGTGAGATGGGGGATTTTTCATGAAAAGACGCAAGGAGTTTAGGTGAAGGGGCCTCAGTATAAGTAGAAATCCCCTCGGTTCCAAAGGTCTCCACAAAGCACCAATCTGGTATATCAGATGTACCCACCATTAAAGCCAAATTACAAACAGGGTTCCTTGCAGCAGCCGCAGCAAATCTATCTGGTGCCTGCAGAACCATTGCACAGATAAGTAACCCCTAGGAAATGGACATAAAGAATAGAGCAAGCTTTATATATATTACCTGGCCGATCAAGTGTGTGGTTAAGAAACCACCATGGGACCCACCAAGTACACTTATTTTGGATGGGTTTGCAAGCCCCGTCTCAATGGCATGGTCTATAGCTGTGAGGACATCATTTACATCCTTCAAACAAACACAACGTATTGTTATAGAAATGATGTTCCCATTCAAATAAAGATAAAGTAAGCTATCATTAACTGCTACACAAATATTTGCCACTAGTTAATATTCGTACTTTTTATGATTGTTGCACAATATTTGTACATAAAAATTTGTACTTTTTTATGATTGTTGCATAAAATTTGTTTGGTGCCTGCTGATATGGTTTTTATTTTCACTGGCATTGATCAAATAATTAATAACTGTTGTAAATCGGAGAAAACAACATTCCTCTATAATAACATATGGTCAAACAGATATACAATTTTTCATTGATGAGATAAATGCCAAGAAAAGATACCTGTGATCCGATTTTCCCTGGAAGTGATTGCAGTGCCTCCTCACCAAATCCAATCGAACCTCTGCAATAACATTGCTATTCAGAATATGCTTTGAGCAATGATAAAACTTAATATTTAAGAACAAGACGACCATATGGTTCAACAGAAGAATAAATAAAATGATTTTTGAAGTCTTGAAGAGTTGATACAAATAAGGTAAATTCCCAAAAAACATGTTTGTAAACTTAACATCAACTTTGCATTTCATATGCATTAGGTTTGAGCTGGAAAGTCAAAGCAATCTACTTCTGTTACGCTGAAGGAGCACAGTAAATGAATTTTCTATTTTGAGCATCAGTATGATGATTTAGAGCAGTCTCTTACACCATATCAGAAATTCATTGAATATTAGAAGCCAAAGACTTGCCTGTAATTTACAATTAGCAAACTATAGCCAATTGAAGCAAGAAATCCCGACGTCTTGGAAAAGCTTGTCAATGTAATACCATGTGGGCCTCCATGAAGGATTACGATCATTGGGTCACAAGCATCTTGCTTAGATCTTGAGGATACAAATATTGCTTCAATAGGTTTGCTAGCACCTATCAATTTGAAAGCAAATGAGATGCAAATCAAACACGAATGTAAAGATAAGACCTTAAGGGATCCCTAAATAAAGTCGTGAAATATGATTTTGAACTTTGTGTCCTTTAAGAAAATTGATTCGATGTTAGATGTGAAGAAAAATTTCCCATTCACTCGTATACCTATCGACCATTTCTCATTTTTGTGAGCCATGTCTTATAGCTTTACTATCAAGCAAATGGGACCTGTAATTAGATCTTCATTGCTTCTATATTATACAGGACCCAGAAAATGAATAATATTATATTATATAATTACATCCTCACATCAAGAAAAAATAAAAAAACAAAGATTTTACAGGATACCTTTTGTGAGGTTCTCAGACACATTCTTGACCGGTATCTTCAAAATGTCAATTTGGAGTGACGAGAGTAAAGATTTGACCTGTTTACATCATATCAAAGTACATTGTTAGAACTGCCAATAGAAAAATACATTTAACCATTACCAGAAAAACTTCATATAGGAAGTAATAAGAACATACTTTCTCTTTACTTTCAGATGTAGGACTTGAAACATCTAGCCACCGCCAAATGGCATCTTGAGATTCCTCCTTAGTTGTACTACCATACTTGATTTGAGGGACATCTACAAGACTGCTACATACTTCATATAGGAACAGAAAACATAAACATTTGTCAGTTAATATTTTTCAATAAATTATACATCATCATCATGTTGTATAATTATAGTATCGAATATGGTTAGAAAACTATATTCTAAAACCATAGCCTAATCTTATTTTTAAAAGGTTGTAGGCATCTGAATACACTTTGAAGTACTAAAAATCAGTTTGACCTGACCCATTTTCATTTGGCAGTTTTGTTTTATCGTTTTACCAATTTGTACCCATAAGAGAAAAAAAATTAATATGAAATTGACCCATTTGTAGGTAATTAGGTAGGAAATTGCCACCACTAATTATGTACCAGAGTTTTCTTAATGTAACAGAGCAATAAATAAGTAAAATTTGCTACCAGCAAGGATGTTGTTGTCATTAAGTGTAAGTAGACTCCATGAATGATTTGACTCGCCAGGAGTGACCCTTGAAACTTTCCCACTAGCAATACAGGAGTCAATTGCAAATTAGAGAAACAATCATCCAGTAAATAACATTTACTTTTTAGTGCAATCAGATTTATATTTTAAAAGAAAATGTGATTACATACCTAAGCACATTTATGGAAATTATAACTTCACTGCTGCCCCAAATGGAAGATAATATCATTGTATATCCATCTGAAAGCCATGGTTTACTTAGCACATTGAAACAGTAAATCCCAGGGAAGCAACCATCCTCGGGACACATCACAACTGGAACCTAAAGAAATTAGGAGTGTGTAAGTTCAAAATACAGGATATCAAAAACAGTGTCATAAATGCTTCTGAAATTCATATTCAAGAAATTAGGAGTGTGAAACATTTTACTTGACTGTTGTGTCTTGGTTACAGCAAGACATTTTTTTCCTTGGAGTAAGGATTAAATGAGTAAGACAGGAACTTTGGAGCAATTTTTCTATTATCATTCCATTAAATAAAGTCACAATTAAATACTAGAAAGATGCATGGACTAATGCACATGTGGTGGACCACTTCTTGTTTCTAAATGCATGCACGACCAACCAAACTAGGCTACTAATCCACCCCCACTTACGCCACCAAATCCACCCTTGCTACCGGCTCCTCCTCGACTACCTCTGACACTACCAATCAAGCGTTCAAACCCGACTGAGACGCAAAAGAGAGGGCTGAAGGTCTTTGTTTTAATTAGAAAAGTATCACCGAGGTCATTAATGTAATCCACCTAAGTTTCTCCTTTAGTCAGGACACGAACTATGTCCCGCAACAACAAGCCCCATGTGGGGGCTATGCACCTAAGCTTGAAGTCATGAAGACCAATCTTATGGAGTTTTTAAACAAACTTCCACTAGTAGCACATGCATGTTGAAAGTGTATTAATCCGTGCATGCATTTAGGAACAAGAAGTGTTCCACCCAATTTGCATTAGTCCCATGTTTCTCTTTTTATCTCCATGTTCTGTAGTTTGCTCCTAAAGCTTAGGATAGTGACATTCATCTTTATAGTATTTACTCGTTAAATTGTTTGGAGAGTAATAATCTCGAATTGATTGTATCATAAATATAAATAATGACTGAACTTTTGTTATGGAAAAGGTCACCTTTGCTATACTGTTTAAAGGCAAGCTAAACACAAACTTATTTTTTGCCACTATTAAGGAGCTCAAATACACATTATATGGAAATGGAAATATCCAAACATTTATCCATTTGACACAAACCTAATTTGAGTGTCACTTAACTCACCACCCATTTTACCAACTATATAAAACAGTTCAAAGTGTTATCATATATCAACTCACCACATCAATGATCTTGGCTGGAGTTGGTTCTTCACTGTTCCATTCAATTTTATGAAGAGATTGTGTAGCTGAATGTGCCCCCGAGTCTACACAACTTTTGGCAGATAAAAACACAAGAAACTGTCCATCTGGGCTAAAAACCAAAGACACGCAGAGTTACTTGTTGGAAACCACATCCTTCTAGTCCCCGATAATGGAAAAACATATGCTGCAAGCCAAAAGCAATACACAGACTTACGTGAATCGTGGAAGGAAAGCACTATTCGTGGCTTCACTCAGCTTAATCACTGATACATCATTTATAGCATTGTCCTTGACATCTGATCCAAATAATGGAGCCTTTACAGCATATAAGGCACAAGGCCTATTGAAGCAATAAATCATTCCAAATTTCCTGGTGTCGGATGGCCAGCCAACAAAAACCAGATATTGTTGTAACCCTTTTGTTGTTGGAGCCCATACAACTTGTCCAACACTCAGTGACCTCCCAATCCCATCTACAGCACGAACATCTCCACTGAAATAACAAATATATAAGAACAAGATAAATTTCAATTTATATAATTCGTGTCATGACAAAACTAAGTAATGAACCAACCTGTTAATATTAACGACAAAGAGAGCAGGCTGCCTTTTTCCAACATAGGCTTCACCCCAGTCCTCTTCCCAGTCGCCTTGACCTTTCCAGCTGCTACAATCCTTATCAGTGGAACTAGCGTTTTTTTTGTATCCCGTATCATTGAATGTTGGTTTTGGCTGTGCTGGTTCTTCTGCAACATAAGCAATTAAACTTTCATCCGAGCTCCATGAAATTCCCTCAAACCTGATTAATCCAAAGATAAAACTCAATACTCTTTACTAACGCGCAAACAGGTAAACTTGGGTTGAATGTCTACCATAAAAACGAAGCATTGCATTTGCTTGGAATTTTATATAAACTCATGGGAAGCCATTAGTGTGTTATAGAATGTCCATCATCATATTAAATATAAAAAGTGATGTAACAATTTTAAACAAGTAAGGTAGTGTTTGAATGCTCGTTTTGAAAGCGATTAACTAATTATTATGACTTCAAGTCGCAATAATAAATTTCTAGTTAATCAGTATTACCATCTAATCATTTAGGAGTTAAATTATCAGATTGATACTAGCAATAACAAAGATGATGATCTAAAAGTAGGGAAACTACTTATGAGCTAGTTTTTATTGTTTTATCTATTACTTCCTTAAAATGATAAAAACAACTAACCATCCATCTGCATACACGGAACCGTGTACGGACTGAGGAACACGTATCTCCTTCTCTATCTGAGATGGACCCCAAATTTCAAACAGAGTGGGTGAATCATTTTCGGGATTTCGTACTACGAGAAGCTTTGACCCTGATGGTGATGGAACCATTAGAGATGCACCAGTAACTTCAACCGGAAATGGTGACCATTGAACATCTAAACCGCCATTAGAATCTTCAGAGATAACGCTCGACAACATATGTTTCTTCTTCTTATTTGCTAAGAGATTTGGTTGGCTAATTGTAAACATGGTGTGACTACCCCGACCTGCAGTTTATATTAGGCACAAGTTAGAGAACCATCTATTATAAGATAACAACTGTAATAAGTAAAAATGGTGAGCCTTTATATACCATTGGGGGAGTTGAAAGTCCATGCCTTGTCAATGGTAGCAATGCTTGTGAATTCTTTATACAATTTAGATTGAGAGACATATTCTTCCTCGTCTACGCCGACTGTAACTTCCTTTGTTGGTCTAACTCCAATGCCTTCCATTCTTGAGTAGACCAGGCGGCGTTTACTAGAAAATAAATTCACGCAAATAAATAAGTGTACAAGTTTTCACTTGCAACAAAAAGGGCCGAACTTGGAGGGAACCTTAGTAATCTATATGTGAATACACGGATGCAATAATGAAACTAGCAACTTTGAGGAGCTATTATCATATCATTATTAAGACACATTAAGCACATTCTAACAATCTAATTATCATACGTTTACATGATTTAAATTCTATGAAAGTTGTAGTAAGGTGTTTGTTTAAGCTTATACGTGAGCTTATGAGCTTATCTGATTTCGGCTTATATTTCATAAGCCCGGATTTTCTGGCTTATTTTGTAACTTTTGGGCTTATATAAGCTTATTATGTCATAATAAGCTTATATTAGCCAATAAACACCAAATAAGCCAGAAAATTGTGGCATATGAAATATAAGCCGAAACCAAATAAGCTCATAAGCCCACTCATAAGCTTAAACAAACACCCCTAATTATATTAAAAAAATGAACTTTTATGCATTGGCTTGCGTAAAGGGTGACTTGACAAGTAGCTCGGAACAGACGAGTTGAAAGACTATAATTAGGATAAACTACTTTTTACAGAATGTCCTCCTAAGGTCTGTCATTCCGATAAATAAAGGTAGAAACTTGCAACTAAAAAAACGAACTTGGAGGATCTATTTATGAATATAACGAATGCAGTAGCAATCGAAAAGAGCTGTTATTAAGGGGTGTTTGTTTAGGCTTATATAGCGGGCTTGTGGCTTATTTGGTTCTTGGCTTATATTTCATAAGCCCCAATTTTCCGGCTTATTTTGAGACTTATGGGCTTATATAAGTTTATCATATCATAATAAATTTTTATAAACCCACAAGTTTCAAAATAAGCCAAAAAATTGGGGCTTATGCCGAAAGACAAATAAGCTCAGAAGCCACATATAAGCTTAAACAAACACCCTATAAGCAAATTCTAATTATCATGTACAGTATGTTTAAACTGTTTCACTCTATAACCCAAACAAGAATCATACATTGTATTTATCAAGTATTATTTGTTTTCTAAATCAAAGTCAAATCATACAGAAGATTATAAAAAAAAAAAGTCAACATGTTTAAATCAATGAAATGATAACGTACTGTAATTGTAACCGACGAGAAAGATGAGATGATTTATTGAATAATGGAAGTGAAAGTGAAAGTGGAGTGTTGAAATGATTGATAATAAAAGGTGGAGTGTTTGTTATATATCCTCGTAGCAACAACATATCTTTCATTCACTAGTCTACTTTTTAGATTCTTCCTTGGTTG
The DNA here is from genome assembly GCA_021014915.2 of Artemisia tridentata subsp. tridentata. Classification (NCBI taxonomy): domain Eukaryota; kingdom Viridiplantae; phylum Streptophyta; class Magnoliopsida; order Asterales; family Asteraceae; genus Artemisia; species Artemisia tridentata. The sequence continues at coordinate 13,349,902 of CP139501.1, read as the reverse complement.
GGTTTCCCTTGCCACCATACCATATATCTATTCAAAACCAAAACCTCCTTTGGTTGTGTTGTCTTTATTTCAAGCGCAAATAACTTTTAAACGTCAAATTTTTATAAAAAAACCGATTTCATCATAATTTTTTGTTAATACAAATAATGTCAAAAACGTCATTTACATTATTCGGTCTCTATACATTTTGATAATCACAAATTATAAAAACACGTTACGTAAAACTACGTTTAATAAGTTTTTGATCGAGAAAACTCGTTTCTACAACGTCTCGACTACAACATCACTTAAGGTATGAACAAACACTATACCAATATTAGTTAAGTGATCAAAGAAAATGTTTTTCTTAAAACCTCACATTTTTATGTGACAAAACATTTTTACAAAAGTATTTTTGTAATTATAAAGAAATGTTTTAATTAGAAAATATATTTGAATTTAAAATTCTCTAACAACTAGTTTTTCCGCCTAAAATTAAATAAATTTTCACCAGATAAATATTCACCACACCGGGACAAAAATTGGAGCGTTTGTCGGGACGGTCCCGTAAACATGATGACGGTCCCTTATGTATAAGTGACCGTCCAAGGTTTAAAGGACCGTACCCGCTCCTCCTGGTGCCTATAAATACTGCACTATTCCCTGCAGAAAAATTGATCCTCTTGGCACAAAAACTTTCTGTTCTTTCCTTCTTCTTCTTTGATCACTATAACGTATTAATATGTGTTTATAAGTGATCCCGTTATCCTCTACATCAAAATGCAAGAGAAGAACGCTCGTATTCGTCAAGAAACAAAGTGTTATAGATTAGTCTTCACACACACACGTAACTAGTGTTACGATTCTCTTCTCCCACCTCCAAATTCTATTCTTGTATGTTTATGTATCCGACTTGTGTGTGAGTCGTGACTAGTTGTGTTAGTATAGATTGGGACAAAGTGTGAAGTCCTTGTAATAGTTTGTAGATTAGGACGGGGTGATCGTCCGTGTGAAGATTAGGACTAGGTGATCGTCCGTGTGAAGACTTGGATTGTGTATAAATCCAAGTGGACAAGTTGCTTGTCCGTGTAGCCGTGTGTCGGTGTGTAGATTGGTTCTAGCTATGATTAGGACTCGACATTCCGCTTAGTGTCGTTAATTGGTGTAAGCGTTGGTGTACGGTTTGCTCCGCCTAAAGGGAGTGTGTTGACATAGTGATTGTGAACTCTCGAGTGTGATACTCGAGGAGTGGATTAGGGCGAAGAGTGAGCTTCGTGCCGAACCACTATAAATCTTCGCGTCTCGGTTTGGTTGTCTCTATTCCTTATCTCCTCTTTACATTTTCTTTTACTCTATGCATTGTCGCTGTGCTCATATATACATTTGATTGATATCACATAACTTATAATTAAACAATTTTCAAAAAGAATAAAAAATGTTGCAAAAAGTCTTAAAACGTAATTATAAACGGTGAAACTATTTAACCCCCCTTCTAGTTTCTACAATTGGTAACAGAGCGGGTCATTTAAGAGCTTTAAAATATACTGTATTTTAAAACTTGAATCGATCTATGGAGTCTGAAAGATATCCAGAAGGGAATTCTTTGAAAGAACCAACATTTTTCGAAAACAATAACTTTATTGAATAGAAAAATAGATTTGAAAGTTATGTGAAATCAATAGATCAAGATCTTTGGTGCCGTTCAAAAAAAATAGATCAAGATCTTTGGCATGTCATTTCAATTGGTGATTTTCAACCAACGGAAATAAATTTTGAAAATCAAAGTGATGATTTTAAAAGAAAATTTTACAAAAATATTGAAGCTAAAATAATGATTTACAAAGCTTTGCCGAAAAGTGAGTATGAAAGAATTTTATTGTGTCAAACGGAAAATGACATTTGGAAAAGTCTTTTAAACTTTCATCAAGAAATTAGTCAAGCCAAAGATAACCAAATTGATCTTGAACATATATATGAACAATTTGTCACTTCTGAAGACGAATCAATAGATAAAAATTTAGATAGATTAAATACAAGTACTACTAGTGTAAATGTTTTCAATGAAGGTAACGCCATCAAGGACCACATGAGTAATTTACGAAGAGAACTCATTGGAGAATCTTGGAGTGATACTGATGAAGAAGACAACGCCTGTCCTGAATACGAAATATGTCGAATGGTTGAAACTTCAAGTGAGGTACATTCCAAAATGGAGAACTTTTGCTATGACACATTCATTCTAGAATTTTCAAAATTAGAAAGTGATTTTGAACATTTTTGCAACATGAGTCTAAAAACATTTTCGAAAAATGAATCTTTAAAATCTTTTGAAAGTAAATTAGAAAAAGAAATCATTTTGGAAGATAAAATGTCTAGACTTGAAAGTGGTATAGAAATTGATCTAGAAAGTAAAATGTGTCAAGATCATAAAAATGAAATTAAGAAGCTTAAGGAAAAGGCTAATATGTTAGCTAAATTTGAAAAGAGTTCTTGATCTCTTAAGGATTTACTAAATAGTTAAAAGGCATTCGGAGATAAAACGGGCTTAGGTTTTAATTCATGTGAGTCATCAACGAGCAAGTCAAAACAAACTAGATTTGTGAAACCTCTTAAACTCTAGATTTGTTATTTGGAAAACTTAATTTTCTAAAAACTCGTTTATTACTAATGAATTTTAAGTAAAACATCTTTAAATAAAATCCTCTATATCTTGGAATAAAATTCAACTAGACGTGTATCCATGAGAATTTTTGTCTGCAAACGCCATCCTCATCTTATGCATGTAAATGCAAAGGATGTTTATCACTAACCATCTCGGACCCATGAGAAATTGGGTACCAAGTTTTTCTTGTAAGTTAATTCCTTAGATGCACGAGAGAAGCAACTCGAAGATATGAATGTCTATTCATGCTCTCGTCAAACATGGGATAACTCGTCACTACTCAAACCTTGCTTCACTCATAACGTCTCTCACGGTAAGGTATCTTCAGGAAATGCTATTGGCAAAGGTACGGTTTCTCAAAACCGTGATAGTCCTATGTGCTACGTGCTTGCTAGTAACATGCTATTTGTTTGACTGAAATTCTATGTGTTTTAATTCTATACATGGTAGATAAAATTTAGGAAATTAGACTCTTTGCCTAAATACTTATCCCCGTAGGTTCTTAATGAATTTTTGGAGATAATAGTGATATTGTTACAACCACTATCAATAGCCGACTAGGCAATCGCCGAAAAGGCACGTCTATCAATCACTATGGATGACGCACACTCTTAACGTCCTCGACATCTCTTCTCTCCTCTATCTCTCGTCTACAACTACTATTCTACTCTTATTCTTGTCTCTATTCGCCGTAGACATGATTGACTTCAAAACAACCCGATGCAAGTCTCGTACTTGATTCTCGTCTCATCTATATCTCTTCCATTTCTTCTGTCTCGACTCTATTTCTACTCTACATTCAGCATGTCGTCAATCTTCTCACTCAAAACGAATCTATCCTACTACTTCTGTCTTGATTCTTCTCAATACTCATTCCTCAAGACTACTTGTGCGTATCGTGTCTCCTCTATTTCCTCTATTCTGTGTCTAGAATTCTATATCATCTAAATACTCGATCCTAAGAATTCCTCAACAAATTACTTTTCATAAAACTCAAGTTAAAAACCAATCACGAAAATTTTTATCTCTCAAAAACTACTTACTGGAGACGGTCCCTCAAACCCTGACGGTCCCTGTGACGGTCCTCCACATTTAAGGGACTGTCACCAGTTTTCAAGTGTTATCTCGTTTCTCCTTCACACTTGCAGAAAACCAAAACCAAACATTCCCTCTTGCTGCATCAGTGACGAAATAACCCAAAACCTTAATCCCTTCACTAAAACTCTAAATTAAACACTTCAAACTCAAGATCATCAGCCTACCATTCCTTATAATCATTAATTGTAAGTTATCTCATCAATTTTCATTATCAATTCGAAATTAGGGTTCATATGAACATAAACTTGAATTTGGGGATTTTCAATTTTTCTTGTAATTAATTGAAATAAACACTAAATCTTAACAATGTAGAACCATTTTCACTCACCTAGATGTAGGATGTGTCCAAACAAGTGTATTTTGAAAAGTGTCAAAATTTGTGATAATCCCCAATTCGAGTTGTAGTAATTTATCATGTTTAGGAATGTAACAAAAACGTAATCATGCATTGTTAACAATATCAAAAACGTTTCACAACCATGCATTGCTATGAGTCAAAATTTTACAAAAATATGGTTTTCAAACATAGTTTGTCGAATAAAACTTGAATTAAGGAATGCTTGGATTGTCACATAGGTTTAACATGTTAGAATCAATCAAATTAAGGAGTGTTTGGATAAATATATTAAAATTAACATGTTTGTTTAAACATAAATTAATTCCATGCCATTTTCTTTGTTTTCTTGTGTAGGTATAAAAGTGCCACATATATATGATTTTTATAATCTTCTAACCAACAACTACATTCCAAAAATTTCATTGGAACCCTACTTACCACCTGAGTTTGTCCAAAGTTTCAAAGATCTTGAGTCTCGTAACATTCACGAAGACCGAACTGTTGATCCTTCCTTGGTAGCCCAGGAACAAATCGATAGAGCCTTTCAAATAATAGGTTTTGAATGCCTACTTACTATCAATGAACTAATATGTCCTCGCTTCATGTTAGAATTCCTCCGTCAGATCAAAGTTAAACGTAACCAAGACATGTCCTTATCCCTTTGGTTTTGGGTCGGTCAATACAAATTCCATTTGTCTCTTGAGCAATTTGCTCAAATCCTTAGACTTCCAAATCATGTGCAATGTGCCTATACGGAAGAACTTGAGCTTGACTCCCTCCTCGAACATCGGGAAGATGATGGTCCATATCGCTCATATATTCCCTCTTCAACTGAGTTAATTGCATCTTTATGTGATTCACCCAGTGTCACTCATCCTAAGAGAATTTGTACGCTTGAACTCCGCTATTTTCTTCAACCCATGGCGGTTATCTTGCGAGAAAATGTCTTTTGTCTAGTAAAAGATCATGAGTATCTACCAGCGTGTTGTGGCTCATATGCCTTATTGCATTCTCACTAGACAACCGTACAATCTTGCTTACTTTTTCGCTATGCGAATAATGCATCTCAAGGACAATAATTCTAAATTAATGCCTATGGGATGCTCCTAACTCGTCTCTACAACTATTTTATGGAATCATATCCATACCTTCGAAATCCTCAATACCAACTCTTCTATCGACTCATGGAAACCATAACTAAGTCATGTATATCATCTTTTCTCCAACCGGAAAGATCTACAATTGATGATCAAGCGAGACGTATCGGGGGAGACTGAGGTCAATGGACAAAAACACCTAGAAGTTACTCAATGGAAGTAGAAGAACAAGACAACATATTTCTTAATATTAGTATTATTCTCTAATATATGTTTCTTAGTTGAGCTATGATGTATTTGGATGCGTTTAGACTTGGTTGCATTAAAACATGTTCCTTTTTGAGTGCATGAATATGTCTTGAACTTGCTTGAAATCTATTATGTTGAAGTAATTGTATATGATTCTGTATTAATCTGAACTGTTAGATAGTATTTGTTGGTTACAGGTTGCATAAATGAAAAACTGGGTGGAAACCTGGCAACCTACTGGTGACGGTCCCATAAACAAGATGACGGTCCAGGTTATTTAAAGGATCGTCCCCTATTTAAGGGACCGTCCAATGTAGGTCACGGATTTCTGCACTGTTTCTTCCTTCCTGCAACCTTGACCTATTTCATGTTTTTCACCACCATTTACAGGTTTAGTTAAATAAATTTGAGTGCTATTAGAGTCCTAATGCATGCTTTGCCTAAACTATAATCATCCTTGATTATTTAAACCCTCATCCTCTTCTTCTTCATCATTACCTTTCATCTCCACTTCATCTTCTTCATTAGGTTCTTCCTCAACCTCATTGTTTCTCTCAAACAAAAGGCCTAAAATCACCATCACACCACCAAAAACTAATTTCATTGATCTCACTCAAGAAGACACAACTCCATCACCAAAAGCCAAACCCAATTCTCCACTTGCTCCTAGTGCACCACTCAAAACACCCTCAGCCAAAGGCATATCCTCTTCCTCCTCAAGGCCAAACTCTTCACCATTCTCATCATTCATTAGAAACCTATCACCTTTGCTCACTCACTCTAGCTCCTCCGCATACACACCATTCGTAAGCAACCTATCGCCTTCGCTTACCATCTCCAACTCTCTACTCTGAAACACCTCACCAAATGGGCCCTTGGATTACACTCCCTCTACTCCACCACCATCTCCAATCATGGGTCATCCAACTCTTTACAACTTTGTTAACTATCACACCATGGATTGTGCATGTTGCTTCCACAACTTCAACCTCATCTCATCCCTTAGAGAAGAGCTTCATCACATGTTTGCCCATGTTGAGTACCTTCTCTCTCAACCTAATGTGCAACAAATTCCACTTGCTACCATGCCACCTACTTCTCCACCATCTTCTCCACCACCTTCTTTTCCACCTTTTAACTAAACATCTCTACATGTTTAGTTAAAAATAATCAATGATTATCTTTTGGGCCAAGCATGTTCTAGGAACCTAGGTTGTTTTCTAAGAATAGCTTGTAGGTTAATTAGTTTGTGATATGCTATTGATAAGGATTTATTTGATACCTTTTTAAGGGGTCATTTAAACCCAAAATCGTATTAATATGATCAAATATTGCCCTAAATCGTTTCTTTTTTCATTTTAGGTACTTGGGACGAGAATTGGGGAAACCAGCGTGTTTTGGACTAAAATTGACAAGAAAACGAAGAAAAATGACCAAGTCAAGAATTTGTCAAGATGGAGACCTGACAGCGTCACAGTCCATAACCTGACGCCGTCACTTGTATTTGAAGACCCAAACTCAGTGCAATTTTATAACGTGACGGCTCAGAAGAATTAAAGCCCAACGGCCTCGAAGCATCCTTGACGGCGTCAGAACGACGACTTGCACAAGACGAAACCCTAATCCACGGCGAGTTGACGGCGTCAGAAGCTATAAGCTGACGCCGTCAGAGTTGTAAAACTATATATATTTTCGAATGTTTTCATTGTAATGTGTAAAACTTTGGAGGAAAAAACCCTAAACAATTTTGACAGCTTTTGTAGGGCTTTTTCAGCCTTTTTCATCCATGTTTAATTGAAGATAAGTTATTCGTTTAATAATTCAATATGTCTATGTGTTGTTTGATTATTTGTTTATCTTTTCTTTGCTCTAACATGCTAGCTTAAGTTTATTTGTGTTTGCTTAGATCTAGTGAAACCTAGTTATTGAATATTGATTTGTTGTCTCTTGTTTAGTTGATTGCCTCACGTTAGGCTAAGAAAACTGGATGACCTCTTATATGTAACTAGCTTGAACGTCTTAGAAAACACAACCGTAGAGTGCACTATTGGTTTTTCTCGTTGTATTTATTGCGTTGTTGATACAAAAGTTGGGCGTTCCTTGTTTCCGTACCAATTAGATCTTAATGCTTGAGACCTGCGCACTAAGAAAACAAAAAGACACCGTTAGGCTTATCGTGGGATTGTCTCCCACGATTATCCTCCGGCGTGAGAGTAAGTAATCGGTTTTAGGGTTTAGTTGAAGAGTTAGGGTTGTAGATCGTACCTTAATGAGAGCCGAGATCCTCTATATATACACACGAAATCCTTGTTGGTTTCGTGTTCCTTACCCTTCGGCGTATCCGCCTAAGTCGGTCTTGTGATACATATCCCATAAATAAGAGATATCCTATATCAAGACCATAAATAACTTCAGGTTGGGCTTTCGTAAGCCCAAACCGTTATCGTGATAGCCCATTCGTGATGGGCTTGGGCCCATTCGTGATGGGCTTGAGTGGTAGTAGCGTCCACTGGTCGGGTTCGTGACCCGAATGTGGACTATACGTCATCATGTCCCCCCAGTCTAGTATGCGCAGTGTACCCACTGCGGATGCTAGACTAACAACTGTAGCGAAAAATATTCTGGATTGCGTAGCGGGGAAGTTTCAAGTATTTCCCGCCTAAAAAAGCAAATTAATCTAGTCCAAGTACATCCGTATCTCCTTCGTAAATCGTGAGGGGTGGGTGAAAAAGTGCTTCACCTTTTTGCGTCCCAGCCACACGATTAGAGCAAGTGGGGTACATGTGTCATCCATCCACGAATATGTGTAACCCTATATAAAGGTTAGCCGTCGTTTCACTGTGGCTACCACAGTGAAAAAAAAAACGTCATTTTCCACCATTGTTAAACCTTCAAACAGCAATTAAAAATCAACGAAAGCTAAGGTAATAGCGCGTGCGCTTCAGAATCCTTTAAATTCTAACCATGGTGCTTCAGTTATCCGATTTTAATTCCGATATATCTGCGGACGAACTTCGTCAGTTCACCTCAGATTATTACATCCCTCTCGCATTGCACCCGGTAGTTCCGGTGGCGACTGCGTCAATAGCGAACTTCCCGCAAGGGAAGGTAGGGGTATACACACGTTTCTTCGAATTTGCTAACCAACGTGTGCCCATTTCCCTATTTTTGTGCGATATTCTAAACCACTATCGTCTTCATATTTCCCAGCTGCACTGTATAGGTGCAGCAAAAATAACCAATTTTGAAGTAAATTGTCGCCTGTTGGCGATTGAACCCTCAATCCATCTATTCCGCGCGTTTTACCACACATCGTGGTCGAACGGGTGGGTATCCTTTTCCAAGCGCGCAGGGCCACTGCAGTGCTATACAGAAAAATTAGATGCGCTTAGGAATTGGAGGGAGAAGTTCTTTTGGGTTGATAGTGCATTTTTTCCATGGATTTTTGAGTTCTATACCCAAGAATCATTACTGAGAGATGAGCGCCCCATCCCCGGAACATATAGCGCAGAGGATGCGGAGACGATTAATGCTAATTGCATACCGATCAAGGCATATCCAGAGGAGTTTTTGGTGCACATGGGCATCAGTCGCAATTACTTCGGTAGTCCGGAGGAAGTGCCAACTTTTTTGGACGAGAATAGCCGGGGTGGGTGCTTGTCTCTTCCTTCTTCTTCGCTTATTAGTTGTAAGCGTTCTTCCCTTTGTAGCTTATCTAACTTATTTTGTGTTTGTTTATTGTTTGTTGCGCAGAGATGGATCTATTCAGTGTTGTTCGCTTGGAGAGGCCGAAACAAGTGACTGTGGGTGTGCGCCCTTTGAGAGATGGCGAGGAGCCAGTTCTGCAGGCTACCGCAGGGCGCACGATGGAGATCGTGCAGGAGGAGCCAGAGGATACACCCCCAATTGTTTTAGAGGCGACTCCTCTGCGCAGTTTTCCCACTCCGGAGGTACAAATCCATGTAGAGGAGTTATCGCAGACTGATTCGTCAGACAGCGTGGGGGTTTCTGTGAGTGAGTCTGAGGGCGCTGGCCAAGGGGTGAAGCGCAAGGCAGCTGCTGGGGATGATGGCGCTGGTACGTCCAAAAGAAGGCGCCATCTTATCTCTAGTGAGCAATCATCATCATCAGAGGAGAATGCGTCGCAGAAGGATACAACTGAAACTCCTTCCCTCAAGTAAGTAATTAGACTTGTGTCTTTGAAACTTTAACGCATAGAATGCGTTGATATTATAGAATAACTTTACCCTTGTCTTTTGCGTGCAGTGTTGGAGATGCTGGTGATGCTGCAACGCGCGCTGGGGAATCGCCACCCAAGGCGAGTCCCTCGCCTACTGATTTTCTTGCGCAGGGGGGCCAAGAATCTGGGACAAAGGCTTTTGAAGATGTGCCTACGGACCAGTTGATTGAGGAGTTAAGCTTGGCTGCTGCGCGTCAAGCCTCATTGGTTGCAGAGCTCAAAGATAGGCATGTGGGTGAAGGTAGTAGCTTGGCGCAGAAGGATAGGGAAATTGCGCTACTGAAGGCGCAGTTAGCTGATGCTCAGGCTGAGGTAGAGTCAACCGCTGTGTATGCGCAGAAGCTTGCTGATGAGAGATTATCCTTGTTTGCTCAAGTCAATCAAGAGCGCGCTGGCGCAAAAGAGTACAAGGCCACTTGCCTTTGGGCCTTGAAGTATATGGAGCAGAACAAGAGCGCTCACTTCGCCAGACTAGATGATTTCCGCAAGGCTGTGGAGGCGTCGCTAGAGAAGCAAGAGATCAAGCTGCGCAAGCTCAGTATCGAGTATGACGAAGAGTTGTATCCCCATCTGGTGTCTTCTATCGCTGAGCGTAGGTGGCTTATCAGCCATGGGTTACGCCTGGCTGCTTTGGGTACTTTGGAATCCCAAGAGGTGCGGGGGACGTTTGGGGAAGTTGTGGAGCGTGCGCTTGCTCGTGGCAAGGCGCAAGCTATAGAGGAGCTCTCTGAGAGCAGACTGTTGAAGGTGCCTGCCACACAAGTGCCCGATTATAATGCTGATTCCTTCGATGAGCTTGTCGCAGCTATGGAAAAGATGAAGCTGCTAGACCTTCCTCATATTGCTCAACTGGAGCGCGACCAAGATTACCCCATAAATGTTATTATGGAGGGGTTAACCTTGGCTAGGCATGCGGCGGAGGGCGCAGAGGCACAAGCTGACTATTTTCTTAAGCCAGATGAATCGCAGCTGCAGGTACCTATCTTCGCTCGCCCTCGCAACATCCTGGATCCTTTTGCCCTTGAAAAGGAAATTTCTCTAAAGGAGTCCTTAGAGGCTCATGCTATGAGGCTTGCGAAGAAGCAAGGTGTGAAGGGGAAGGCCATCCTTTGCGGTGTCGGTGCTGCGCATATTCCTAGGTCTGATGGAGTGCCCGTTAGCGTACCGACAGTGTCGCCCCAAGATAGTGGTCTTCTGAAGGAGCTTGAGGGAACTGGTCGTGCTGCGTACCATATTGGCGGTTCAGGGCTTAGACGCACCCGTAGCTTGTCTTGGTAATTTTTGTAATAGATTAACATTTTGTTGCACATGTGCATGTTAAGTTTATATCTTGTATGAACTCGTAGTCCGTAATAAAATATTGATTAGAAAAAATACGATTATACGCATATTGTATCAAATGTGATTGTGGTTATAATGCTTGTACTTAGTTATTTTGTCTTTGCGTAAAAGACGTCTATGTTGTGTCTAACATAGCAACTTGTTGTGTACATACTTAGGAAAATTTATAAAAAATCCATAATCGTGTATGAAGTTCATAAAATTTACAAGTTTATTGGTTGATTATGCAGCGTACTGCAAATATCATATCAAGGAGTTAAGTGTCTTAACTCCTAAATTGTTAAACGCGCACAGTGTGCATTGTTGTGTATCCGTCGTGGGATACACATTGAACTTACTCCAACGTCTTGAGAGTAAGGTGTTTAACAAGGATGCGTGATCCGATGTCGATGGGTTTGCAACCCTCTTACTCAACGAGTTTTTTAGTAGGTTTACTCATCCTTTTACCATCGTGGGTTTTAATAAGTGCATGCACGCCATGTAGGCAGAAAATAAAGTAACAACAATATTGAGACATAAATAACATGTAAACAATAAAGTGAAATGTGTCGCGGAATTAGCTAGAAACCGCGACATTGAATTAATACTTGCAAGTTTTTGTAAAAAAGAAAGACATTTGCCTAAATGAAACAAAATGTAAATACACGGATATTTATTAAGCACTTACTAAAGTGCGGAGGTGTCCGTGTGTGAGGTCGTAACCTTTCCTAAAGATAGCATCTTTTGAGATTGCAAACATTCCATGTGCGTTGTAGCTCGCGGCCATCCATGTCACGCAGCTTGTACGCGCCTTTACCTAGTGCTTCAACGACCTCATAGGGTCCTTCCCATTTCGGTCCAAGTTTACCTGTATCTTCTGCGTGGCTTGCATCATTAGCGCGATATACAAAGTCTCCTGGTCTGAATGAGGTGCTTCGAACTTTAGCGTCGTAATATCCCTTCATTTTTGACTTGGCTTTTGCTTCATGTATAGCTGCGCGTTCAATCCTTTCTTCCAATAGGTCCAAGTCGATACGTCGTTCGTCGTCATTGGTTGCGACATTAACTTCCTCGGTCCGAATAGTTGGCATCCCAATTTCAGCTGGTATGACAGCTTCTGTCCCATAGACGAGAGAAAAAGGAGTGTCTCCATTGCTAACTTTGATTGTCGTGCGGTGCGCCCATAAGACATGCGACAATTCATCCACCCATCTTCCTTTGTGCTTATCCAGGCGCGCTTTAATTCCTTCGCCTAGACTACGATTTGCGCGCTCAACCAAACCATTGGTTTGCGGGTGTTTAACTGACGCGAAGTGTTGTGTAATATTTAGCTCTGCGCACCAGTCTTTGAATGGGTTATCACGGAATTGTTTTCCGTTGTCCGAAACGATCTCCCCAGGTAATCCAAAGCGGCATACAATATTTTCCCAAACAAATCGTTTTACTTGATTACCTGTGATTGTCGCCACTGCTTTTGCTTTAATCCACTTAGTGAAGTAGTCTATTGCCACAATAAGAAATTTCAGTCCCCCTGCTGCAACAGGGAAGGGGCCCGCAATGTCGATACCCCACTTATAGAATGGCCATGGGGAAGTGATAGGCGTTAGCTCTTGTTGTGGTCTGCGCGGGATGGGTCTATGAACTTGGCAGTCGTTGCATTTCTTTATCACATCGCGCGCATCACGGTGCATAGTGGGCCAGTAGTATCCTGACCGCAATGCTCGTGCTACTACGGACCGTGGTCCTGAATGCATACTGCATGAACCGGCGTGGATCTCTCGGAGTACGTAATCCGCCTGGAGAGGTCCAACGCACCGAAGCCATGGTTGTAGGAATGAGCGCCGATATAGGATACCATCTCTAAGTTCGAACCTCTGCGCTGTGCGCCGTATCCGTCGAGCGTCCTTCTGCTCATGGGGCAATATGCCTTTACTTATAAATTCTACAATAGGGGTCATCCACGTAGGGTTCTCCTCCTCTATTACCGTGGATATCTCCATCTCCAAGATGGATTTGTTCTTTAGAATCTCCACCAACACTTGTTTTGACAGGTGCGCAAAGCTTGTAGATGCGATCTTGCTTAGCGCATCCGCTTTCTTGTTTTCACCTCTAGGAACTTGTTTAATGGTAAACCTGTCAAAACCTTGGATTAGTGATTTGGTCTTGTCGAGGTATTGAACCATGTTATCCTCTTTAGCCACATATTCGCCCAACACATGGTTGGCTACTAATCGGGAGTCCACATTTGCTTCTAGGTTACGTACACCCATTCGAGTTGCAATGCGTAACCCGGCGATTAGGGCTTCATATTCTGCCTCGTTGTTCGTGGCTGTGAATTCAAAGCGCAGTGCATAAGTGAATTCCATTCCTTCTGGATTAGTAAGGATAAGGCCAGCGCCCGACCCATCCACGCATGAAGATCCATCCGTGAACAGGACCCATGGTTCTTGTAGTTCTACTGATGAACTCAAATAAGTACATATTATTACTATCATTTATCCTATTAATTTGACTTGTTTTATTATATTATGTATGAGGATTGATACTTAATCGTTTACTTTTGTAATTCTCAGGTAAAAACAAGCATTTGGTGAAACTTGGCGATTTTGGACTAATTATGGAGCAAAACATGCAAGAAGTTAAGAGTCTACCGAAATGTACAAGATCAAGACTATTCTGCTCCAGATGCGCCGCATCTCACTTATGACATGCGCCGCATCACTATCAATATTTCACCAGATACGATCCAAGATACAAGAGGACATGCGCCGCATCCTAGAATGGAGTTACGCCGCATCTTCTGGCGGTGTACGAATATTCCTGAATATTATAATCTTGGACCCCACGCGAAGTTAAGTCAATGCGCCGCATCTACTTACTAGATGCGCCGCATCTTACCCTCAGACAGAAACTATAAATACCCCAAGACCAGACGAATTCCAGAGAGCTTTGGAAGTCAACACACAGAAGGCCGAAGTACAGAAACCTAGGACGAATTCAGTCGATTTAGGCAGCACAAGACACACCCAAACGAAGATACAAGAGCTGTAAGAAGGTGCTGCATGTGTTTAATTCATTAAGTAGTTTTGTTTTATTGTGTTAGTAAACTTTAATTCATCAAGATTGGTGGCTTGTGTAATGTGAAAACGGAAAGATTGCACTCCCTTAAAACTGCTTTCTTATTAATTAAAGTTTATATGTTGACGTCTTTGGTGACTTTTATTAGTGCATTGATAACCTCTGTGTCTAGCTGAGCGTTGATCGGGTCGCCATGCCTCTGCCCTCGCCTATTTATTAGATCGCCTATGCATTCTATCGTCTGTAGAAAAGTAGGAAGAAAGATAAATAGGATAGTCATAAGTAATCATTAAGGGTTTACTCGCCGATAAGATTAGAACCAACGAGAAAGGACTTAATCTCGGTGCGTTGCATCGAACTATACACTTCATATAAGACTAGCAATAAAACAAGTGACAAACTACTTATCTATCAGGACAGCCCTCTTATTGTCTCGAGTATTTATCTGTGTACGTGTGTGCTATTCGCTGATTCGTGCCTATTGGTTTAGTTTATTATTTAATTGCAACCAAATCGTGCCAGTCTCTCAGGCTGAACCCCCTTGCGTTAGATTAGGTTGTATAGCTAACTTAATTTATTAAAATACTGATTAGAATAACTAGATAATACGTTCCACTCTTAGTGATCGACACTCTACTTACCATTATATTCATACTGACCGGGTACACTGCTCGTTAAGTGTGTGTGTTATTGATAAGTCGGCTAAATATAAATTTAAAACTTGAGTAGGCATTAATACTGCTAAACCGCAACGACACATCGCACGCATCAAGTTTTTGGCGCCGCTGCCGGGGAGTGAATTGTTATTATCTGTTAATTTGATTAGTATTTTAATTAGGTTTTTTTTTTTTAATCTAACCGCTAATTTTGTTGTGTATTAGATTAATTTGCATTCATTGTACTATTTTGCATATTTTTTTATTTTTGTGTGTTATTTGTTTGCTTTTATTTTGTTTATTTTCGTGTGTTTTATTTGTTTTTAATTTTTCGTATTTTTTGTATTCTGCTATCGTTGTACTGAGCTAAATCGAACGATACGGCGCATCTGATTTCTCAGATACGGCGTATTGCGTTTAATTTTTATAAAATACAACGCGTTTAATTAATTCGATACGACGCATCTTTTCCCCAAGATACGGCGTATCTGTTTTTGATAAAATTTTTTTCTAAACGTTAACGCCATACGACGCATCTGCTTTAGCAGATACGGCGTATCTATTATTTTAATTAAAAACAGTTTTCGAATTATTAAACAGATACGACGCATCGATATCTGTCGATACGGCGTATCTTCTGAATCAAAAATCTCGTATTTTGAAACGTAACGAAAATACGGCGCATTAACTTTTGTTAATACGACGCATTTAATTTTATAAAATATCGATTTTTGATAATTAAAACAGATACGGCGCATTCAAATTTCTAAGCGGCGTATCTATTTTCTGAATAAAGTCTGATTTAATTTTAACGATTATAAGATACGGCGTATCCATCTTTTTGGATACGGCGCATCATCTGCAGATATCAATTATTTTTATTCTTATATCCGTTTCTATATTCATTAATTTCTCTTCTAGCGAACAGATCCTACTGATGCTTTTGTGATTATTTCAGAAGGAAAATGGAAGGATTCGGAGAACTGATTGACTTCGACTTCGAAGCCAACTTTATGAATGATATATTAGTGCATGATAAATCACCCGAACGTTACGATGGGGACTACATTGAACTTAATGACCTTGATGGACCATTAGAATCCAATGACCTGTTCATGGATGATGCGGAATCTGAGTTAGAAGATGGAGAAATTCTGGATAGTCCAAAAGTCAACGTTATTATTACTAGGAATTACGATGAATTTGAGGGATATGATGGTTCTTGGGATTACGGTAGAAGGATACACGCCGATTGTGCTTACAATCTGCAATTCCCATGCATGATTGGGTACAAGTGCATTGACGCCAATTTCTTTCCTATTTTACCAATCAATGTCATGTCAAGAAGCTTTTACAATTCTATTATGAGAAATAAAGTGGAGCACAAGGGAAAGAATGTAGTTGGGGCCTTCATTAATGTCCCGATCTTCATTGGATGTTTTACCGTTGTTACTGAGTTCGCCGTTGTTGAAGACATGAATACCTATCGTGACAGCGATATGGGTGACGTGATTGTTGGAAAACCATTTTGTAGGGAGATCACTATTAATGCAAAACGATTTGAAGGAAAGATCACCTTTAAATGTGGAAGCGACATTATCACTTATATGATGCCCCGAACTCACCCTGGGTTTAAACATGCTACTAATAGGTTCTGCTACAAATTCTCTCCATTCCTTTTTATTAGTAATGATGACATGAAGAGAGGGATTGAGTACCCATATCAAATGATGGAAGGATTCTATAAAGGAGTTTTGAATTTGGGACCTGAATATATACGTGACGAATTAGTTGCTAAATGGATCCTACGTAGCAATGTGGGAATCAATAGAACTAAATGAAGAGCTGAACGTGAGTCTAACTTGAAGACTCTGGAATAAAGACAAGTGCTTACCGGGAGACAACCCGGAGAAATTTTTATTATTCTGTTTTTGTGTCGAGTCAGTCAGGCCGCAGAGGATACGGCGCATCTCAACTATGAGATGCGACGCATCTCCTGCACAGGTCATATCTTATTTTATTTTTCTGCATTTTTTATTTCCAACTTTAAAACTTTTTATCAGTTTATTTTAATGCGGCGCATCCCTGGTTAAGGATGCGGCGCATCTTCTATTCTGATCCGTATTTATTCCAGGCTCGATACGGCGTATCTTCTTCCATAAGATACGGCGCATCGACTGACCTGATGATTTTCATTTTTAATTTTCATGTTTTATTTTACCTAACTACTAATGCATTATGCAAGTTTGAACCTTTCTTAACTTAGGTGTGTTTTAAAGCCTTGGTGGTATTATAGATTCCTGCATTTCCTGTGGATACATCTATTATGAAGCTTAAACGTTCTAATCCACAAGAAAGATGATTTTTGCTCTTATACAAATGGAGGATCATACCGAGCAAATCTCAGGGGAGTTTTTATGTTCTAATTCTTTTATTTTCCAGTTTTTAACCTTTGATATAAACAACGAGGACGTTGTTTAACTTAAGTGGGGGGATTGGAGAATTAGAACACTTAACACTTACTTTTCCTAAAATTTTCAAAATATGCTTAAAATGTGCTTAATATATCAAAATTTAAATTTTTTTTAGCATGTTTTTGTTTAAAGTCTAAGTTGCATAGCTGCACACATGACATTATTTTCAAAAATTGTGATTTTTCAAAATTCACAAATCTATGAGTGTGCCGGTGACTTGTAAACTTTAGAACTTGGCTTGTATACTATTCGAGACCACCATAATAAGTATTATTTTATATAATTGGAATGACTTGTCTAAATTGGTAAAATTTCTAGGATTACACCCAAAAAGCCTTTATATGTTATGTGTTATTAACTAACTACACTGGTTAGTTAACCCCCGTATAAACCCTTTGTTACTCTCACTTTTAGAGTAAGATACCCCTAGAAAAACACTCAGAGCCATTCCTTTCGTTTCTTACACCTTTGTTAAAATGTTTCGTTACACCCTTACACCTTAGCCTACCCTGTAGATTAAAATCCGTGGTTGGTTAATTGCTATAGGCAAAGTGTGTTTCCTTACATTACCTGTGTTCGCGTGCGTAATTCATTATCTATGGTTAGGTTGGGAAATTGCACAATGCAATTGGAGTGAAAGTAAATATTGTATATCTTTGAGTTTATTTTTTTTGTGTGTTTACTACTTTCACTATTACCGTTATTTCTGAAGTCATGAAAAGTATGGAAAAATTATCCAGAATTATCATTATAGTGATGTGGTGAAATTTTACACATCTATGTTTATGTTAGTAGTTTGAAAAAAAAAAAAAAAAAAAAAAAAAAAAAAAGAAGAAAGTTGGATGTTTGTTTTAACCAACGATGTAAAGTTATGTAAGTGGTCGATATCACCACTATTTGTTATATATCATATTTATGGATTGAATGGGAGTTGGCAGTTATGGGAACGCCAACTAAGGTTTATTCTTTGATTAAGATCTTGCTGAGTATAATTCGTGTCTACCTAAAGCGTGTGTTTCAAGTGTTAAAGCGTGAGTTATTCTATGATATGAGTCTTATTCATGGGATGGTTGGGATAGTGATTAACCACACTTAGGATTTTAATTTATTTGTTTTGTTTATTTTTCGTTTTACACCAATTTATATCCCAAATATTATCCATACCCTGTATTATTCTTTATCCAACCAAACCTTTGATTTATTGAGATTAGGGATTTGAGCAATCTTAAGTATCGTAGTCGTGGATTCGACTATGTATTTATGATTTTGTCGCCCTTTTTGATATATTATTATTGGTGAAGTTTGGACCTATCTTTAGCCTATTCGAGTTAAGGATTTGAGCAATTGCAAGTATCGTGTTCGTGGATTCGATCATGTATTTGTGATTTTGTCGCCTTTTCTGGAATTTGAGATCGATAGTGATTAAGAGTAATTAACCCTTAAACCTCAAAACCCTTTTTACCGCTTTAGACTTGTTATTCCTTTGCTTTAGTGGGGGAGATGTGTATACTTGCCAAGCTTATGATAGAATATTCGTCACGACTGGACAGTTAAACGATTAGATTTGCTTTTATCAAATTATTTTATTTTACTTCTAATTCGTTAAGTGTTTAGTTGTGTGATTATGGCAAAAATGAATACATGCTTAAATGTAAAAATAAATTCTAATATCTTTTAGGATACATTTTCATAAGATTAATTCTAAGGTTTACTTGGGGACAAGTAAAGTTCAAGTGGGGGGATATTTGATGAACTTAAATAAGTACATATTATTACTATCATTTATCCTATTAATTTGACTTGTTTTATTATATTATGTATGAGGATTGATACTTAATCGTTTACTTTTGTAATTCTCAGGTAAAAACAAGCATTTGGTGAAACTTGGCGATTTTGGACTAATTATGGAGCAAAACATGCAAGAAGTTAAGAGTCTACCGAAATGTACAAGATCAAGACTATTCTGCTCCAGATGCGCCGCATCTCACTTATGACATGCGCCGCATCACTATCAATATTTCACCAGATACGATCCAAGATACAAGAGGACATGCGCCGCATCCTAGAATGGAGTTACGCCGCATCTTCTGGCGGTGTACGAATATTCCTGAATATTATAATCTTGGACCCCACGCGAAGTTAAGTCAATGCGCCGCATCTACTTACTAGATGCGCCGCATCTTACCCTCAGACAGAAACTATAAATACCCCAAGACCAGACGAATTCCAGAGAGCTTTGGAAGTCAACACACAGAAGGCCGAAGTACAGAAACCTAGGACGAATTCAGTCGATTTAGGCAGCACAAGACACACCCAAACGAAGATACAAGAGCTGTAAGAAGGTGCTGCATGTGTTTAATTCATTAAGTAGTTTTGTTTTATTGTGTTAGTAAACTTTAATTCATCAAGATTGGTGGCTTGTGTAATGTGAAAACGGAAAGATTGCACTCCCTTAAAACTGCTTTCTTATTAATTAAAGTTTATATGTTGACGTCTTTGGTGACTTTTATTAGTGCATTGATAACCTCTGTGTCTAGCTGAGCGTTGATCGGGTCGCCATGCCTCTGCCCTCGCCTATTTATTAGATCGCCTATGCATTCTATCGTCTGTAGAAAAGTAGGAAGAAAGATAAATAGGATAGTCATAAGTAATCATTAAGGGTTTACTCGCCGATAAGATTAGAACCAACGAGAAAGGACTTAATCTCGGTGCGTTGCATCGAACTATACACTTCATATAAGACTAGCAATAAAACAAGTGACAAACTACTTATCTATCAGGACAGCCCTCTTATTGTCTCGAGTATTTATCTGTGTACGTGTGTGCTATTCGCTGATTCGTGCCTATTGGTTTAGTTTATTATTTAATTGCAACCAAATCGTGCCAGTCTCTCAGGCTGAACCCCCTTGCGTTAGATTAGGTTGTATAGCTAACTTAATTTATTAAAATACTGATTAGAATAACTAGATAATACGTTCCACTCTTAGTGATCGACACTCTACTTACCATTATATTCATACTGACCGGGTACACTGCTCGTTAAGTGTGTGTGTTATTGATAAGTCGGCTAAATATAAATTTAAAACTTGAGTAGGCATTAATACTGCTAAACCGCAACGACACATCGCACGCATCATCTACCTTGCTCAGTGGAGGTGCGGCATCGGTGTCTGGTTTTTCGATGATGAAGTCCGCTAGAATTTGCCCTTTAACCGCAGTGCGTGGTCTATAAGAGATGTTATACTCGCCTAGCAGCACACTCCATTTTTGTAATCGCCCCGATGCGTCAGGTTTAGAGATAACTTGCTTGATAGGTTGGTCTGTGATCACCACTATTGGGTGCGCTTGAAAGTATCTACGCAGTCTTTTGGCGGCAAATACTAACGCCAAGACCAACTTCTCCATTGGGCTGTAGTTAATCTCTTTCTTCTTGAGTGCTTTGCTTACAAAATATACCGGTGTTTGTACGGAGTTCCTATCCGTCAGTAGCACTGCGCTAACCGCTCCATGAGTCGCAGATAAGTAGACGATTAACTCCTCCCCTAGTCGGGGTGCGACTAGCTTAGGAAGCGCTGCTATATGCTACTTATGCTGTGTGAAAGCTTCTTCCGCTTCCGTAGTCCAACGAAAGTCTCCCTTTTTTGTACACTTCTTGAGTGTTTTAAAGAGAGGAAGTGACTTATCCGCTGATTTGGATAGGAATCTGTTCAAACCGGATAGCTTTCCATTCAGAGACTGAACTTCTTTCAACGTGCGTGGTGAAGGGAGTTGGATGACAGCCTCTATTTTTTCTGGGCATGGCTTAATGCCATCTGGTTCTATCAAGTATCCCAGGAACATGCCTTCTGTAGCGCCAAAAGTGCATTTCTTAGGATTCAACTTCATGTTGATCTTTCGTAGTGTTCTAAATGTTTCTTCAATGTCGCGCACCACTTCGTCTTCAGTATGGTTTTTTATGACAAGGTCGTCCACATAGACCTCTAGGTTGCGGCCCACTTGCTTTTCAAATGCATTATCTACCAATCGCTGGTAGGTGGCACCCGCATTCTTCAGGCCAAAAGGCATCTTTGTATAACAAAAGACACCTTGGCTTGTGTGGAAGGCTGTTTTTTCCTCGTCTTCCTTGGCCATTTGGATTTGGTGGTACCCTTTGTATGCATCTAAGAAACATTTAAAGGGATATCCGCACAAAGATTCTACCTTCCAGTCTATCTCTGGTAGTGGGTAGCAGTCCTGTGGACATGCTTTGTTGAGATCAGTGAAATCCACACACATCCGCCAACTACCATCACTCTTCTTGACCATTACTGGATTGGAGAGCCAGTCATGGTAATAGACTTCTCGCATGATGCCTGCGTCCACAAGTTTGTGTACTTCTTCCAGAATGGCTTTTGCGCGCTCTGGAGCCTGGCCGCGCTTTTTCTGCCGTACTGGGGAATATCCTTGTCAGACAACGATCCTCCGATCGATACTTCTTGCTCCGGGTAGTCAGGGTGAATTGCGACCTTCAGGTTTGATACTTTAGCTGCGCTCTGTTCTGGGGTGTGCGTCGTCTCACATGTAATCGTGTTACACTCTCTTGGTGGCGCAGCGTTATTGTAGATGGTGACAATGCCGCCCTCTACCGGGAATTTGAGCATCCCATGTGCTGTGGACGGTACTGCGCGTATTGCCGAAATTCCTGGTCTTCCAATAATGCCATTGTATGGCGAAGGAGATCTGATCACCATAAAATTCATCCAGGCTGTCGTGGAGTGTTCCTTATTGCCAACAATTACTAGTAGTCGTAGTTGCCCCATGGGCCATATCTTTTCTCCTGTGAAGCCAGTCAATGAAGTCGTGGCTGGGCTTAACTGTCTTTGTATCTCAGGCAGCAATCTCTTGAAACAATGCTCATACATTATGTCCGATGATGCTCCTCCATCAACATACATGCGGTGGATATCGTGACCCCCCGCATTTATCTCGATGGTGAGTGGTTCCACCTCTGTGTTGTCCGCAGCTAAGGTTGGGAAAGAGATTTCGCTTTCATGAGAAAATTTCTGGCTGACCTTTTGTCTAATCTTTCGCTGCTATGATTGTATCATGTAGATTGTGTCAGCCTTGTCCTTAGGTGCTTCTTTTTTTGCCCCCGGTTTTCTGTTTGTCTTTCCCATCCTTAATGTTCTTAACTAGATGGTCCAATCTGCCTTCTTTTACTAGCTTCTCAATTAATTGGCGCAATTGGACACACTCATTGGTGGTGTGGCCCTTCTGTCCATGATACTCACAGTATCCGTTCCCTACGCGCCGATCTTCTGGGGTGCGCATCGGTGGGGGTCTCGGAAAGTTCGCGCCTTCCGTCGCGAATATCTCCTTTGGAGTCTTCGTTAGTGGGGTATACTTGTCGTTTCCCCGTCCGCCCCCTTGACTGCGATAGCTTTTGTTACGATTGCTACTCTGGTCATTGGATTGTCTCCTTGTGACCTATAGTTTGAGTAGCCTTTCTTACTATCCGCAGCGGCGGCTTCTCCTTGAATGAAGGACCTCGTGCGCTTCATCAGTTCATCAAAGGTTTGGGGAACCCTATCATTTAACTTTTTGATAAGCTCCGGGTTATTGATCCCGTTCATAAACCCTGAGATCTTTAGTATTTCGGGGCATGCCTTGACATGTATGCATTCATCCTTAAAGCGCTCCATAAAAGCGCTTGTGGATTCCCCTTGGCGCTGTTTTACCCTAGCGAGTTCGACAGGGTTCTTGGCGCACTTCTTCCTCTGAGTAAAGTTCAAACGAAACACCTTTCGCAACTCTTCAAACCCATCGATGCTTCTACGTGGAAGCTTACTGAACCAGTTTCGCGCATTCCCTACTAATGTAGAGTTAAACATGTGGCACCACACAGGTTGTGGCCAATTTTCGATGGTTGCTGCTGATTCGAAAATTTTTAGGTGGTCGTCAGGATCACCTGTCCCATCATAAGTTTTCACATTAGCGGGCATGCGCCTTCTCTTATCTTCTGAAAAATCACTGATGCGCGGAGTGAATGCGTCAACCTTTTGTCGGCGCCAGGGACGAGACATGTCTTCGTCCTCCTGGTCGCGGTATCTTCTCCTGGACTTCCAGTGTCCTGTTTCTTTGTCCTCGTTGTCTGAGGAGTCACTTGAGGATGAGCTTACCCTTTTACGGCGTTTGCGCCGACTATCCTCGGAATCCGAGCTTGAAGGGCTTTCGCTTGGGGAGCATCGTCGCCCAAGTCTATCGTGGATCCTGCGACTGCCAAGTCTAGCGTGGACATTGGTGCGCCGTCCATCATCTTCATTTTCCTCCAGAGACTGTAAGTCGGCTGCTTCATCGTCCACAACTTTCTTTCCGATCCTAGTAAACACTGGGTGTCGGCGGCCATCCTTCTCGCGCCTTTCCTTTCGGTAACGCGGTGGGGATGCTTCATGCTCAGGGTCAAAGTTGAGCCTGGCTTGCAGACTCTGACTTGACCTCTTTTTCGCTTCCTCTCGCATCAGCGCAGCCAAGGTTTCGTAGTTTTGGGACACGAAATCACTTGGCGCTAGTTCAGGCGTGACTCCTTCTAGCGCGAGGATGTTTGTTTCCACATCAGGACCCTTGTTTCGGATAGGCGCATTTGGCGGCTCAGTGATGTCTAATTCTGACATGGTGAAAGGAGTGCGCAGTAGATCTACCGCGCTAGTGGTTGTTGTAGTAGCATGGGTAGTCCTTGTGAGCGGTTCTACTGGAGTAAAAGCCAGATCTGAGTATGATCCTAGGCTTTTGGGCGCACTGGTTGTTCCAGAGGCCTGCTTAGCGGCTGAATCAGTTTGCTGCTTCTTCCCCAGTAGGTCGTCATGCGTTTTCTTTGTCTGCGGAGTCCGCTGATTTGGGTTTCCATGCTTCGTCATTCTAGTTCTTCGTAGAGTTCTTAGTGTATGGTCCCACGGATGGCGCCACTTGTTGATACAAAAGTTGGGCGTTCCTTGTTTCCGTATCAATTAGATCTTAATGCTTGAGACCTGCGCACTAAGAAAACAAAAAGACACCGTTAGGCTTATCGTGGGATTGTCTCCCACGATTATCCTTCGGCGTGAGAGTAAGTAATCGGTTTTAGGGTTTAGTTGAAGAGTTAGGGTTGTAGATCGTACCTTAATGAGAGCCGAGATCCTCTATATATACACACGAAATCCTTGTTGGTTTCGTGTTCCTTACCCTTCGGCGTATCCGCCTAAGTCGGTCGTGTGATACATATCCCATAAATAAGAGATATCCTATATCAAGACCATAAATAACTTCGGGTTGGGCTTTCGTAAGCCCAAACCGTTATCGTGATAGCCCATTCGTGATGGGCTTGAGTGGTAGTAGCGTCTACTGGTCGGGTTCGTGACCCTAGAAAACTTAATAGACTTTAAGTGATTTAGGGGAGACTAAGATTCATAGAGTTGGGGACTTCGGCACCTCCCCACGACCAATATTAAGGAATACAACGCTTCAACTAAAACAAGGACGTGACAATTCAACAAATCAGTAGGAGATAATTAGGGAGTAATTAATTCTAAGTGAACACGTTTTCCCTATCATAAGAGTTACCACCAATTTACTTTTCCTTGTTATTAGATTAATTTTAGTTTTATAATTAGTTTTTGGGTTAGTTGATTAACAACTAATTCCGCCCACTCTTCTAAAACCCGAGATTTTTACTGCTTTCATAAAATATAAAAAATACAAAAAGAATCATCCTTCACCTCTAGACCTATCTCGTCATACATCTTGACCTTTCTACAACTATTGCGAGACTATTCCCCTAGAGAATGATCAATCCCCCGGACTTACATATACTACACTACAGCGATTAGGTACACTGCCTAGAGGATTGTAAAACTTCATTTGTGAGAGTTCGCAATCCTCGCATCAGCTATGTATGCTTCTCTTATGAATGAATGAATGGTTTCTTGTTATGATTCATGAAATCTATGTTTATACTTGTCATGGTTATCCTTCTAATGTGTGATATTAACTAACTTTAAAATGGAAAATGCTAAAATCACAATACTCTGTCCATAACAAGTCCCACTGGCGACGATCCTTTATACAAGGATGGTCCCCAATATATAAGGGACCGTCAGTGTATATACAGGACCGTCCCCAGTCAGGCTTAAAAATCTGATTTTTCTTCTTTGAATAATCTGAATTATCTGTTTCCTATCTGATCTATCTGATTTCACCTTCCTCTAATTCTTTCTTCTTATCCTATCTCTATTTCTAATATCTTAATTCTCTTCTTATTCCCTCTAATTCTCATAAATATGTGTATGCGCATTGTACTCTAACTTGTTTTTGTAGCACAACACCATAGATCGATTCCCCCGGTGCCCTCATCTAGGGGGAGCACTAATCAAGGGGGCCTTAGCACCGTCGATTTCTTTTCTCTCTACACGTCGACAAAGCCTTTTTGATTCTACAAAAAGGTGGAGAAGTAAACGAAAACTCATTAAAAACATACTAACACATAATTATACCTAAAATAAGTTTATATTTTGTAATCATCAAAATGGGAGAGACTGTTAATACAAATAATGTCAAAAATGTCATTTGCATTATTCGGTCTCTATATGTTTTGATAATCACAAAATATAAAAACACGTTACGTAAAACTACGTTTAATAAGTTTTTGAATGAGAAAACTCGTTTCGACAACGTCTCGACTACAACATCACTTAAGGTATGAACAAACACTATACCAATATTAGTTAAGTGATCAAAGAAAATATTTTTCTTAAAACCTCACATTTTTATGTGACAAAACATTTTTACAAAAGTATTTTTGTAATTATAAAGAAATGTTTTAATTAGAAAATATATTTGAATTTAAAATTCTCTAACAGCTAGTTTTCCGGCCTAAAATTAGATAAATTTTCACTAGATAAATTTTCACCACACCAGGACAAAAATGGGAGCGTTTTTCGGGACGGTCCCGTAAACATGATGATGGTCCCTTATATATACGGGACCATCCAAGGTTTAAAGGACCGTCCCCGCTCCTCCTGGTGCCTATAAATACTGCACTATTCCCTACAGAAAAACTGATCCTCTTGGCACAAAAACTTTATATTCTTTCCTTCTTCTTTTTTGATCACTATAACGTATTAATATGTGTTTATAAGTGATCCCGTTATCCTTTACATCAAAGTGAAAAAGAAGAACGCTCGTATTCGTCAAGAAACGAAGTGTTATAAATTAGTCTTCACACACACACGTAATCTCTTCTCCCACCTCCAAATTCTATTCTTGTATATTTATGTATTCGACTTGTGTGTGAGTCGTGACTAGTTGTGTTAGTATAGATTGGGACAAAGTGTGAAGTCCTTGTAATTAGGACGGGGTGATCGTCTGTGTGAAGATTAGGACGGGGTGATCGTCCATGTAAAGACTTGGATTGTGTATAAATCCAAGTGGACAAGGTGCTTGTCCGTGTTGCCGTGTGTAGATTGGTTATATCTAGGATTAGGACTTGACATTCCGCTTAGTGTCATTAATTGGTGTAAGCGTTGGTGTATGGTTTGCTCCGCCTAAAGGGAGTGTGTTGACATAGTGATTGTGAACTCTCGAGTGTGATACTCGAGGAGTGGAGTAGGGCGAAGAGTGAGCTTCGTGCCAAACCACTATAAATCTCCGCGTCTCGGTTTGGTTGTCTCTATTCCTTATCTCCTCTTTACATTTTCTTTTACTCTATGTATTGTCGTTGTGCTCATATATACATCTGATTGATATCACATAACTTACAATCAAACAATTTTCAAAAAGAATAAAAAAGGTTGCAAAAAGTCTTAAAACGTAATTATAAACGGTGAGACTATTCACCCGCCCCCCCTTCTAGTTTCTATATTTTTAAAATTTAATTCTCTTGAACTTGATATGCATTTTGATATAGAAAGAACTTTTTTTTAGATTCTTGAATTTTTTGGCATATTCGACCCTAATTTTGTCTAATTTAAAAGTTGAATTACGCAAAACTTAAAACATGAAAGTTGTAGTTTTTTGGCCGTTCTTTACCCAGAAATTTGAATCACTGAATTTCGATATGATATGAGTGAGCTATCGCATTTTAAAAATGACGTTTTATACTATATTTAGTGCACACAAAGTGTTTGATAAAATGCCTAAAAGAGATTTTTTTTCTTATAAAAGTACATTTAAATGCACTAATTGGTGTACCACAATACATTTATTTTTTATTTTTTAGTTTTTTTTTAACTGATGAGCAAGACTAAATGATGAACAGCAACCAACTGATGGATTGATGAACATTGTGACCTTAACTGATGAAGATTGTGATTTTTTAAGACAACTGATGAACATTATTATTATTATTTTTATTATTATTATTATTTATAAAAAAAAATTATTATTATTATTATTATTATTATTATTATTATTATTATTTTTATTATTATTATTTTTATATAAAAAAAAATTGATAAACTGATGAACATTATTTTATTTTTTTTAAAAAAACTGATGAACTGATGAACATTATAATTTTTTTTTGTTAGAAAACTGATGAACAACGTAATCTAACTTATGAACATTGTGATATAACTGATGAACAAAACTTAAGAGAACTGATAAACATTGTGATAAACTGATGAACAACTCTTTTTATTGATGAATAAAACTTTTTATTGATGAACAACACTTTTTATTGATGAACAAATGAACAGCTCTTTTTATTGATGAACAACACTTTTATATTGATGAACAAATGAACTCTTCTTATTGATGAACAAATGAACAACTCTTTTTAGTGATGACCGACACTTTCTATTAATGAACAAAGTATATGATGAACAATGTTTTCTTATGATAAATATTGCGATATAACTGATGAACAAAAGTAAAGAGAACTGAACAACTCTTTTTATTGATGAACAATACTTTTTAATGATGAAGAAATGAACAACTCTTTTTATTGATAAACAACACTTTTTATTGATGAACGATACTTTTTTTGTTACAAAACTAATGAACAACGTGACTAACTGATGAACATTCTTATGTAACTGACGAATAAAATTAAAGAAAACAATTGCAATAATTTAAATCGAGTACATAAGCAACATGTGTAACATTTCTAATTCAATCCATACACGTCAATTCATCCGACACATATGAACTGATGAACTGATTAACACTACTAACTGATGAACACTTATGAACAAACATGTAGATTGATGTTGTCTTGTTCATCAGTTAGTGTTGTTCATCAGTTTTAACAAAAAAATAACAATAAAAAACATCACTTTTTGAATCTTACATTAATAAAATGATTAATGGTGCTCTGCGGGACAAAAATTAGTGTATTTAATGCAATTTTAATACTAAAAATCTAAGCTAGATATTTCATCAAACACCTTGTGTGCAACAAATATGAGTAAAACATCATCTTTAACGTGTGATATCTCACTCATATGACATCGAATTTGAGTGATTCAAAAACCTGTGTAAAGAGTGAACGAAAATCTATAATTTTCATGTTTTAAGTTTTCACGATTCGGTATTTATGAGGGTAAAAAATAGGATCGAAAATGCCAAAAAAATAAAGAAAATAAAACACCCATTTGATATGCAAAAAAAAGTTTCAAATTTTTTTTAACAAAATTTATACAAATTAAAGAGGATTAAATTTTAGAAATTATGGTGAAATCGGTTTTTTTCTAAAAGTTTGTTGTTTGTGAGTTATGTGCGTTTGAATTTTGATGGTGAAAAAGAAAAAACGGATCAAAAATTCACATTTTACCCCTTTGACCAAAAATAATAATAATAAAAAAAAAGTATTTGACTAGATCTAATCTAATCACTATAATTACTTTTTAGGCTTTCAATTTGTAATCACTTTTTATTCGATCCCCTACCTTAGAATCAAAACCCTGTCGCATTTGAGCTCTTTTTGGAAGAAAAGGAAAAAAAATGGTAAGATATAAAAATATGAATAGTGACCTACTATATTCATATTTTGACAAGTATTACACACTAATTGTCTCTCTCATTACTCACCAATTAATTTTTCATTTCGACCAATTACATTTGTAAGTTTATCTTTAGTTTTATTAGTTAGGCCTAAAAGTCATTTTTCAAAAAATATTTCATATTCTCAAGATTTCTTAGAGAGGAAAAAAAAGGGGTATGATGGAATAAGTGGGGTGACATTTGATAATTTTTTTCCCTTTCAAAATTAGGATGATAAAAAAGGATACCAAATAGTCACATATATAATGACTAATATGCTCTTTCTAACTTATAAAAACACCACAAATAAATGGCTTAAAAGTAAATTTGTTAGTTTTCTTTCCTTCCCTTATAACTCTAGAACACAAAATATATATCATACCATTTCTTTCCCTTTTACTTTCTCCGATCTAAAGAACACATATTTGTGTTTCTATTTTTTTTAATATCCATCATTTCTTTTCTTATTTCATTATATCGTTTCATTTCCTTACTAAAAAACTCGAGAACTGTCAAACCCCCACCTAGGCTACAATTGTCAAAACATGACCACTCCTTGTACTAAGATTTCCTCCGACCCAGAGCCAAGAATACGCAGGCACGTGTCATTATTGTCTCTTCCATGGGATGACTCCTACGTGGGTCTCTTAGGACCATTGGATCTCATCCAACGGACCTCACACGACCCTAAATGCATCCCTATAAATATATATGTATTGGATGAGAAGATACCAAGTTCATCTTCTCCATTTAACACACATAAAACCCTAATTGTATATGAGTGCTACCTCGGCTCTGGATAAACACTCATGTCTCGGGGTTCTTACCAAACAAGGAAAACCGAACATACGGTTAGTCTCGTCTCACACCATAACCTAAAATAGATCTTACTTTACGTACCATACGTAAGCATGGCGTCATCTGTGGGACCATGACATAAACAAAGCAATTGGTTTCCATTTTTCCGTCACCGAAAAACATAAAATTTCACCTTTTTTATCAGAAACAATAACCGTGGTTTAAAAATATGATAGTGAACAAAGTTAATCTTGTTTAAAAAAAAAAGCAAACATTGGTCAGTTACTTCACATACACATGATTCAAACCTAGATGCCAAGCAAGAAAAGAAATAATGAGGTACTTGAGAAATGGGTACACTTACTTGGGAAGGATCCATACCTTCAGCTCATCTAGTAGCATCACAGCTGAGATTGCTTCACATAAGATAAGTAGAGTCTATATGGACGGAGGAAGCTCAATCAATATCATGTCACAAAAATGATACACCCTCCAAATACTCCTCTCATTGGATTCTCGTCTGAAAGGTCTTTGCCTGAAGAAATATTCCAGCAAACTACGGTTGGAACACACCGACTCTCAAGGACCATCATAAGGGAATTTCACATTGTCAAATCAAATTCCAGGTATAGTTATTGGAAGAACAACCATTCTATCAAGACAACATAACAATCAGAAAAAACCAGTGGAATGTAGTGCCTGGGGATAATGACAGGGAGGAAAAGGTGGTGATCAACGAGAAACACCCAGATCAACAATCACTATAGACAAACATCTCTAGCCCCAGGTAAAAAAACCAACTCGTTCAATTACTTGCTAATAGTCTTCATGTTTTTGCGTGGATGCGAGCTAACTCTCGTCTAAAGAGAACTACCTGAACATAGTTTGGGTCTAAATCAGTATGCAACGCCGATCAGGCAGAAACAAAGGAGCCTCTCCCTGAGAAGATCGGAATATATGACTACTCAGGTTAACGATCTTGTCCATGCAGGGATCCTTCGCCCTGTCAAATACAAGACCTGAAAAAGGGAATGGTACCTGGCGCATGTGTCTAGATTTGACTGACCTAAACAAAGCATGCCCCAAGGATAATTACCCACTACCTCCAATCGATTGAAAGGTAGAATCATTCTCTGGATTCAAAGACAAGTCTTTCATGGACGCATACAAGGGCTACCATGAGATACTCATGAAAAAATCGGACGAAGACAAAACAATTTTACACAAACGAGGGGATTTTATCTATATTAAGAGAAAATTTCTAGGAATTTTATCTATACCAACATAAAATTCACAGAATTTTTATCTTGTAGCAAAGTTCAAAAACTAAAACTTTAAAGTACAAGTACTTAAACAAACCTTTTATTAAAACTGCGGAAGCTTGGATTTTTACAATGATGGTTATGAGGGTTTTTATGGGTGATTCAATGATCCTTACAAAGGACTACACATACTTTTTATAGGCTAACAAGCTAAAGAATATGCTTTAGCATCTAGCATATTCCAAGGAATAAACCATAGCATATGTTAACGAATATTCGTGAGTCATTATTGTTTTTTTTACAGTGACTCAAAGATACAGTAGTTAAACATAGGTGGCCGAAATCTTGATTGATTGAACTTGATTACATACGGGCCCATCGAGCATCTTTCATTTCGGGATGATTCAATTTTAATGATTGTAGATAATAATCATTCCACCCCAGGTCCATTATAAAAATTGAATCGTCAATGCGTTCGTCAGCTTTTGGAAGATGGGCTTGGATTTCCTTGGGCTTAGATGTTGTTGCGGCCTAGTCGTTGTGCAAGAGCTTCTAGTTCGATGAGAATTCTTCTGGCTTCTATTTTTTGAATTCGGACGTCTTCTTTTTGGTCAAACTAGTGGTTGTCTTTGGTTGATTTTCCAAAGCAGACTAGGGCTTTGCATTGTATGATTGCTTGTAGGTTTCACATAGCTTCGACTTCTTCTTTTGCTGCAGACAATTCAATGTCCTGGGCGACTGTTCTCCATGCATCAGATTTATCCATTCTGATTGGGGTTTGGTTGGCCTTGAGTTGGTAATGCCCGTATAGTGCTCCTGGTTCTTCATGTGTAAAGATAGTCTTTGTGAAGATTCTTGGAAGTGGATGAAAATCTTCATGACTTCTTCGCAGGTGATCTTCATATTCTTCTGAGAGGCACATGGGGACTATAGAACTTCCTCCGCTGAGTAAAGAGTTGCTGCTGCTAATTGCCTCATTTATCATGTACATTCTGCAAAACATAGATTAACAAGTCTTGAGAGAGAATCAGCTAGGGTATTATGTTTCCCTTCTATATGTTCTATGTTAATCTTGACGCCTGTTCCTGTGACTGCATCTGCAAACTTGATCCACCTTACTCTTTGAGGATTTGTTACTATTAGCTTTATTATAAAAGCTAATGATGGCTTAGCAATCTATCCATAGAGCGACTTCTAGTTTATCAAGGTAGTAAATTTTTAGCTTTTCTATAATGTTGATGCATGCATTGATTTCAGCATCAATTGTGGATTGGGTTGTTGAGAATTTGCCACTTGCATATGCACAAAGTTTTTTTTGAGCTTCTTGGACCTTCCTTGCTGTTTATCCATTTAACTATTCCTCCCCATCCTTCCGTGCATCCATTTGTTTCTAAGATGACATAAGCATCTTTAGGTGGTATTTCGAGGTCTAGGAGATTTTGAACCTGTGTTTTGATTTTTCTAACTAATTCATAATCAGAAGCTTCAGTCTTTTGTCTCTGTGGGCATTCGTTTTTTCGTATAGCGGTCTCAAGAGTATCCCAAGTTTTGGTATATGATTATGAGCATAATTAAGGATTCCTAAGAATGACCTCAATCACTTTTTTGTCTTTAATTCTTCTTCATTGAAGTTCACAATCTTCTTTATGATGTGTGGTTGCAGCTTTATAGTTCCTTCTCCTATGACTGCTCCCAAGAAGTGTATTGTTGGGATTGCTATCTTCATTTTTGTTGGAGATAAGACTAAACCATTAACTTCATAGATTTTCAGCATCCTTTCCAAATGCCTTGCATGCTCCATTTCATTTTTCGAGAAAACCAGTATATCATCAATATATACTACGATGAATGATTATGTTCCTTTGAAGCATTTATCCATCTTTCTTTGGAATACTGTTGGGGCGTTCTTCAAGCCGGACGACATAACAAGCCATTCATAAAGTCCTCCTAGGACTAAGAACGCAGTCCATGGGATTGATTCTTCATCCATGGAAACTTGATGGAACCCTGATTTGAGATCGAACTTTGAGAATATTTTCGCACCTCCCCCTATGCCTCCCAGAAGAATATGAAGATCATCTTGGAAGAAGTCATGAAGATTTTCTTCCAAGAATCTTAATAAAGACTATCTTTACACATGAAGAACCAGGAGCACTATACAGGTATTACCAGCTCAAGGCCAACCAACCCTAATCAGAATGGATAAATCTGATGCATGAAGAACAGTCGCCTAGGACATTGAATTGTTAGCAGCAAAAGAAGATGTGACAACTCGTATTTTTAGGTCATATTTTCTTAACTTTAAAATTTTACTATTCATTCTCGAAAAAGTTTCTATTTACTATTTTCCAAAAAATTAAGTTTTACGAGAATTAAAGCACGTAACCAAGAGACCTCATTTTGTGCACCACATATGGACTAAGGTTAGTCTACTTATTGCTAAAACATTTCCAATAATATCATTTTCATTTTTAGACTTACTTGTGTTCACATTACTATTTATTTCATTTAATTAAATAAATAAACGCTTTTAAACGATTTTTATGCATGGACAATATACCCAATACTCCCAACAATAGTACTAACATATTTTTACACTCATTACAATGTTACAAAAACTCAATTATTATTTTATATATACATATATATATATATATATATATATATATATATATATATATATATATATATATATATATATATATATATATATATATATATATATATATTTACGATAAATTAAGTAATTATGAAATGATAATTATTTAAACACCCGATACTTGTACAAAATATATATTTTCATAATTTTTATGACTTCATTTTTACTTCATTTTGTTCCGCTAAAATTTAGTTCTAGCTAACTTAATACCTAAATAATAAATATCTAACTTTTAATTATCCTAAATTAGATATTTAAAGACAAAAAGACACAAATATTAATTAGCCACCCAAGCCCCCTCCTCCCCATAAATTCAGCACCCCCTCCTTTCCCCTATTTTTGGCCAACATGTTCCCCTATTTTCCTCCTTTAACCAAAATTACCAATTTACCCTTCAAATATTTACCAAAATACCCTAATTCCTTCCTATAAATAGCAAGCTAAATTCCCTTCATTTTACACTTGCAATATCTCTCTAAAATCTCTCAAAAATTCGGCCATGGAGTGAAGAACAAGAAGAAAATGTGATTTTTGCTTAAAAGTGCATATTTAGTGCTTACTCGGGTTTTATATTAGCTACATATCGATTTGGAGTGATCGTTGAGGTTCATTTGTTCTTGATCATCCTAAAAATCCTATATTTTTCAAGTAAGTATAAAAATAATTTTTATACCTTGCATTATGTAATTTATGTATTTATTATGAATATTTATGTTCTTATTAAGTTTAAATCTTCATTTAAACTCATTAAATCACATATATCACCTATGCTCATGTTTGTGAATTTTTATGATGAAATCAATTTAATATATGTCTTACAAAATTGTTGGTTGAGAAAAATGAGTATAACCAAGCCTTGGAACATTTTTACTTCGATATATGAGATCTATGGTTATATATATATTAGGGTTAATGAGTTTTAAATGTATCAAACTTTCCACTTTTTACTGAGTTGTGTATCAAACTTTTTTTTTACTAAGTAATGGTCTAAACTTACTAATCCTTGCTATGTTCTGTACTAACGGGGTGATTAAGGTTTTCTGTTAGAGTTATTTACATAAATCGTCCTTGTGGTTAGGACCAAATTGCAACGTTAGTCCTTATTGTCAGTTAAGTTATTTACATAAATCGTCCTTGTGGTTAGGCCCAATGACGTGTCAGGTGCCACGTGGCAACTGCCACGTGTTGGGTCTGGTTCGAGTCGGGTCGCCACGTGGACCAATGAGGTGGTGCCACGTGGCATGCTAGTATTAATACCCACAATGCTCCCGCTCGGAATCGAACACAGGACCTCGTGGTTATTAAGCGAAGCTATGCCCAACTGTGCTAAGCATAGCGTCAATTATATTATGCATATTTAATACTTTTAACCCTTATTTGCACCAGTCCATTTTATTAGTACTTTTGACCTGTCATTTAAGCGAGTTTTGGCTTGGTTCAAAGATAAATGAAAGTACCTTCAGACTCTTTTTTTCGTGCTCTTTCCAATGGTGTGCTCGGTGAATTTTTTTGACTTCGTCTGAACCTCGTTAAACGCGAAAACGTTGTCGAAACTCATCCGAAAATCGCCGTTTTTGCTTTGTTTTCAAACCCTTATACCTGCAAGACAAAATAAGACATACCAAACATATTTGCAATATAATTTCACATATTTGAAAAATAACACATAATAAACGTCGTCTGAGTTCACATATTTGTTATGTGTTATGTGTTATTTTGCAATTTGGTCGTCTGAAAAACGTCGTCTGAGTTCACAAATATAATTTGTTATGTGTTATTTTGCAAATATAATTTCACATATTCACAAATATGTTTGTTATGTGTTATTTTGTCTTGCAGGTACAAGGGTTTGAAAACAAAGCAAAAACGGTGATTTTCGGATGAGTTTCGACAACGTTTCCACGTTTAACAAGGTTCAGAAAAAGTCAAAAAAATTCACCGAGCACACCGTTGGAAAGAGCACGAAAAAACGAGTCTGAAGGTACTTTCATTTATCTTTGAACCAGGCCAAAACTCGCTTAAATGACAGGTCAAAAGTACTAATAAAATGTGCTTAGCACAGTTGGGCATAGCTTCGCTTAATAACCACGAGGTCCTGTGTTCGATTTCGAGCGGGAGCATTGTGGGTATTAATACTAGCATGCCACGTGGCACCACCTCATTGGTCCACGCGGTGACCTGACCCGGACCCCGACCCGAACCAGACCCGACACGTGGCAGTTGCCACGTGGCACCTGACACGTCATTGGGCCTAACCACAAGGACGATTTATGTAAATAACTTAACTGACAATAAGGACTAACGTTGCAATTTGGTCCTAACCACAAGGACGATTTATGTAAATAACTCTAACAGAAAACCTTAATCACCCCGTTAGTACACAACATAGCAAGGATTGGTAAGTGTAGACCATTACTTAGTAAAAAAAAGTTGGATACACAACTCATTAAAAGTGGAAAGTTTGATACATTTAAAACTCATTAACCCTATATGTGGAAAACTAGAGGGGGGGGGGGTTGAATAGTTTTACGTCTTTTAATATTATTTTTGAAAACTTTGTTTCCTTTTAAAATTTAGATTCAAGTTTATGTGAAAAGTGATACTTAAACAAAATTATTAATTATATGTGTATCCTTTTAGATTTGTTATAAAAGTTTTGTTTTTATGAATGGAGTTTCAATTTGATCTTTATGTGAAACTAACTCCTAAATAATACTAACAATTATATATGCCTATATGTATGAAAGTAATGACGATATAAATAAAGAAATAAGTAAGAGATGGAAAGATCAAACCGAGACACGAAGGATTTATAGTGGTTCGGCTACAAGGACACCTTCCTTGCCCTACTCCACTCCCCGAGTCACCTACTCGAGAGTTTTCTTCACTACTTCAACAAGCTCCCTTATGGCGGAGAAAACCTTACACAACTTTGGCTTACACCGGTTTAACGACACAAAGCTAAATGTCGAGTTCTAATAGTAGCTAGAACCAATCTCACAACTTTAATCACAACTTCTTCACAACTTATTCACAACTACTTCACGACGGCTTCACGACTTCTTCACGATGGCTTCACAACTTCTTCACTAGGGCTTCACAACTTCTTCACGACCACTCACGACTACTACACACCAAAACTTGTTGGTCCCTTAACACGCTTAGAGTTAACTAGAAAGTTAATCTATTTGTGTTTATGACTAATACAACGTTATGATTAATTCTAACAGTTATAAAACGTGAATATAAAAAACTCAAGGTAATTTTCAACGTTTAAATTCTTATTAGAAATGAATCAAAGAATCTATACCCAAGTGTTTTGCGGAACAAACACTTGGGATTGAATAGACAAGGTATGATGGTGTCTCCTATCTAAACTCAAGTTTTGCTTGAGTGGTAACAATGCGACCTCACTGAGCTATCTCAGGGATACATTACTCTTTGTAGGAGAGAAGTTGTTTTGCAAAAGTCTAAGCTTTCATTGTACAAAACACACTCAACTTCTCTCCTTCTCAATCTATTTATACACAAGTAAACAGAGTAAAAGTAATTAAAATATTACAAGTTGTTGAGCAAGCGTGTCTGACAATTACAACAGTAATTTTCATTTCCAAGAACCAATAGAAATGGCCTATTAAGTCTCTAGGAGTGGTTGGTCTGACACTCCAAGACTTTAAGCCGTCTTAGGAAGGATTTCTTCCTGACAAGATAAGATTTGATCTTATCTTAATTCCTTCCTAGATATTTCTGCCTTTCTTCTCAAGCACTTAGTTCTTCAGGACACACTTCTCAGTTATCATTCATAATTACTTCATTGTTGTTGAGGAGACTGGGGTTCAGTGAGTTCTTGTCCAACACTCACTGAACCATCATCTTCTTCTTTGGCTTAAGTGCTACATCAGGGAGTACCGCCTTCCTGAGTAGTGAATCCTTCTACTTGAATTCGCCTTAAGCATCCTGAAGATGACTCACTGAGAGGCTGTTCTCTCAGTGACATGAATTGTTCTCGATTTAAGTTAACACTTAGTTAATTTGTGTCCAAATCATGTTTTAAGTATTCTTGGGTTTTTCTTGACCCAACAATCTCCCCCTATTTGGATATAAATTATTCCTAAGTGTTTTGATCAGTTATGAGTGAGCTAATGACTTCTACTCATACTGAATGTACTAGAATGTAAATAAGGACACTGAAATAATAAAAAACATCATCTTATTGATATCATTACAAGTCATAACAAACTAAGTACAAAAAGGGATAGTGGGGGTATTCAGGCAGATCTATCAGTTCAACTTAATACCAAGGGCTTCAAGCTTGGGCTTCTTTGACTCTAGCTCTTGTTGGTCAGGGTGCTCATGGATTTTCCTTTTCAGATCTTGACAAAACTTCACATTTTCAGGACTCTTGAGTGGAGAGGCCATCATTAGAAAACCAAGCATAGCTTTGATCCCTGACAAATCGATATCGCTCCACCTCTGGAAGGCTTGGTCTCCGAACTCATCTGTAATACCCAGAAATCTAAAACATGTAAAAAGTCCAAATTGCCCCTACAATCTTAAAATTTGATTAAAAAGCATTTAAAGTACCAAATTAATCCCGAACCTTTGGAAATGATCAAGATATGAAGCAATACTATTTTAATACTACATTTAACATTTTTATAAAGTACAAAAATTATGAAATCTCACAAAATAAACATATGGGCCGATTATGGTTTGATTATTATTATTCATTAGTTATAAAACAAATTAAATGAAAGATAAGTATCAAGATAAATTAGGAAATCATTCTAACCTTCAAATTCTGATTTAGTCACTCATCAAGGCCGAGATTTCAGCCCTAATTCCCCCCAAAATCACGGCACCACTAATTTATTTATTTCCTTCCTTCTTTTCAATCCATACGAACCATAATTCTCTCCAAAAACTCTCCCACCTTTCATCCGAATTTCTGGAACCTTTGGAGTAATTTTCCAGTGTTCCTCATCATCAAAAGAAGTCAAGAAAAATAGTTTTGGAGTTGTGGAACCATTAGTTTGATCGCTAGAGTTTTATTGTCATCCGTAAGGTATAAATTCCTATTAATTCATTCGATCATCATAAAATTCATTCTCTATTTTTCCTGAGTTCCTCACCTCTGTTATGATCTGCTAAAAATGGTTCCAAGGTTTTTGGATCGCATTCGTGCTCGTGGAGGATTTTTGTTGTCGATTTAACCATACCGAGAAGACCAAAATTATTCTGTGAAATCCGCTCGATCATAAATCATTCTGGTATTTTTATCTAGTCCTAATAATCATATAGAACATGTATAAAATGTTAAATATGATTCATGCACGTTAGATTGGGCGTTTGTGAATTAATGTGATATAAACCCTAAAATATACAAATCGGCTTAATATATTTGCTACGAAATTTCTGGGCTGCATGAATAATTTTCGTGGCACCTATATGAATCATATAACACCAAAAAAATATATTCTTGATTTTTTATAGCTTGAATTCGCGTTTATGGAAATTATTTATCTACCGAGTTTTTGCGTAAAAATGGAAACTAGGACCAAAAATACATAACGATCGATTTAGGGTTTGTTCTTGTTAAGATCTGAATATAAATGAATAAAAATGATGTTGGAATGATTACATGATGATTTGGTCGACTAGAGTTTTGATTTGGAATTATTTTGTGTTTAACGATTTGGACTTAAATTGTAAAGGGGGTGTTTTGTCAATATTAAAACTCATGGACTATTTTTGTCATGCTCTATAGATCAAGGATGACCTGTAAAAATTATAAAACGAAGGGCTTATATGTAAAATTAACGAGAAAATGATTTAATTGTAAATATATGGATCAAAATGTAAATTAATTAAAATGAGAGACTAAATATGTAATTTCTGGAAAATGGTGGACTCACGGTGTAAATAAGGTCATAAAGGGTGAAATGTGTAAATTTGAGTATTTAAGGGCTTAATATGTAATTATAGATAATTATGTGATTCGATTTATATTTTATAAAGAACAAGGACTAAAAGTGTAATTTACCGAAGTATAAGGGCTGTTTGTAGCATAAATTAATTAAAGGGAATATTTCTGTAAATGGTTAAATTAAAGGGTCTCATGTGTAAATATGATCATGCTAAGGTTTAAAGTGTAATTTATAAAACTATAAGGTTTAAATGGTAAATTATTAATTAAAGGGGTGAAACTTGTAAATTATGAAACTTGGAGGTCACAAGTGTAATTCTGGAAATAATAAGATTCGAATGGATAATTATGATATGTTAATATTAACCTTTAACTTTGATAAAGTTACACTTTTAACCCTAAACTTTGATAACTTGTTATATTAAACCCTGAACTTGTATAAATGGTTAAAATGAACCCTATTCCATAATAAGCTAATGAATGACTTATCATAACTTATATCATCTTAATATGGCTAAATATGGAAAGCTTACTAATTCTAAAAACCTGCTAAAAATAGAAGTTACTTATAATGGGAAGATAACTGAAACCCTTTCGTATTTCTGTCTTCTACTCCTTAGGTTCGAGGAGGGAGTGAATTGATTTCCTGTCAGCCTTTTCTATTTTGTGTGCTTGCATTGGGATAAGGTACGGATATTCTGCCCTTTTCAGTAAAGGGCCTTCGTTCTCTTGATTGATTAGATTCGTTTAAGATTTCCTGAATCGTTGCTATGTATCCCTTGTATTGTGAACCTTGATCTGTGTACTTACTCTTGGACCTTTTGTTTTAACCCTTGTCTTGATCTTTGGTTTACACCTTGTTCTGAACCTTGCCATGAACCTTGATATGAACCTTGCCATGAACCTTGATATGAACCCTGCCATGAACCTTGATATGAACCCTGCCATAAAACCTTGACTTGAACCTTGATATTTTTGATATTATAACTGGATGAGAAAACCTTTTTAAATGAGTTATGAAAATGTTTTAAGAAACTATTCGTAAGGCTATCTTTATAGAAACCATTTTTTTTAAAAGACCTTCTTTATGAAACTGTTTTAAAGATCACTTTTATGAAAGTCATTATTAAAGGATTTCTTTTCAACACCTATGATATGGACTTGTAATATAAACTGTTGAAATGAACTTTTA
This sequence comes from Artemisia tridentata subsp. tridentata, assembly GCA_021014915.2. Classification (NCBI taxonomy): domain Eukaryota; kingdom Viridiplantae; phylum Streptophyta; class Magnoliopsida; order Asterales; family Asteraceae; genus Artemisia; species Artemisia tridentata. Next base: position 13,308,884 of record CP139501.1, on the reverse strand, counting down.
AACAAATTGATATTGACTTCCTGATATCGACCTTCCTGATATTGAACCTCCCTGGTATTGACCTCCCTGATATTGAACCTTTGGACTACCTGATATGGAACTCTCTGATATGAACCTTCTGATATCCTGTCTTGAACCCTGATATGGAACTTGATTCTGAACAACCTGATACTTGACACCTGATACTTGATACTTGACACCTGATACTTGATACTTGACACTTGATACTTGACACTTGACCCTGACCCACAGTTTGATATTACGAGCCACCCACCAGGCATGAGGTGTTCATGTCCTTGTCATTGATGCACCGATGACTTGACTCTAGGGTAGGAGAGAGATGTCCTATCCCGTCCCTGACTTGATTATATGGTGTGTATTGGTAGACTCTGGCCACCTGGGGCGTATGGATGCATCCTAGACTTGTCTCTGTTTTCTGTATATGATATATGACTTGTTATCTCTGGTGACTGATGGTGTGTGCGATACACGTCTTTCACAACCTCTGGGAGCTCATGACTCCAACCCTGCGAGGTAACCCCTCACCCTGTTATATCTGATACATGAGGACACCCCTCATATTATCTGGTTACTTGAGAGGCATCCCCTCTGGATTTCTGATATGGCTACATGATTATGATATCTCTGATTTCTGGGCTCGTAGTGGATTTCTATTACCCTTACACTTACCTGTACTACTTTCCTTAACCCTTGACATATTTGCATGACCTTGACATCACTTATCTTTCATTACTGTTACATTATACTTGCACATTATTTCTGTCCGGTTCGTATTTCTTTTCTTATTCATTATTCTGTATTATTGCTTGTTTCTGTTATATCTGTTCACTGAGCTCTCGTAGCTCAGCCGCATTTCTTCTCCTGCGGCAGGTACATTTAAGCTAGGAGCTGGGTTTTAGCTTGGGATGAGAGCAACTTGTGTGAAGTTTAGACCTTGTCATTCTAGTGTGACCATTTGGATATTATTCCTGTTATGCCATTGCTTGGGCATTTTGGTTTCTGTTTTGTACTTCGTTATTTCTGTCTTGCACTTGATATAAGTCGTGTTGACTTATTTTCCTTTGGATTTTAATGTTAAGACTTCCGCTATTTTATTTCTTGAATGCTTGTATCTGATATGAAACCATGTATTTGTGACATCTTTGCCCTTGTCGGGTTGGGGTGTTACATCATCAATGAAGAACAAACCTCTTTCAGGTTGTTCAATGACCACATTGTTCCTGAAAGGAACACCTTCAGGGAGAGCCCTATTGCAGTCAAGACCAGGAACCTTGATCTCAGGCTCAGCTTCAATCTTCTTTCTTTTTCTTGAAGAAGACTAAGAGGGAGCTGGTTGTGCTGAATCAGGAAGAAGAGATGGAGTGCCAAGTTCCTGAGGTGCAGCTGCCAATCTTTCATACCTCAGACTTAAGGACTTCATCAGACTAGGGACCACAACATTTGATTTCTTTGCTATTAATGGACCCAACTCATCCAATTCTGTGATCCCAAAGTCAGCGAATCTGAAAGGTTGATGAACCTGAAAGTCTCTTTTGTCAGCACTTCTATAGACAGTGACAACGGCAGGATTGGTGTTTCGATGAATTTTAACATCAGTGATTGGTTCTGGCTTCAACCTGTTAGTCATATACCACTGATATTTGTTAATCCTGTTCTGCCTGATCTCTTCAGCCCTTTTATTCCTTTCCTCCCTTTTCTTCCTGAGAGTGATCATCTCCTCAGTCTGAGCTTTTACAAAAGTCATACCACCCTCTCTTCCTGAAAGATCCTTAGCCTCAAGACCAATCTTCTCAGCCTCTTCATGAACAACCTTAATAATAGCAGGCTTGCTCACTTTTTCTTCCTCCTTTAACTTCTTCTTTGCTTCCTCTTCCTTCAGGTAAGCACTGAGTTCATCAGCTGAGAAGTGGTGAAGAACTCCATCAATATCATAAGGGATCCTGGCTGGTGATTCAGGATCCTTTGCTACCAAGATTGGTGCTGGTTGAGGCTCAAGATCAGTGAGGATGCCTTTGCTTTTATCTTGATGGGTGGAAGAAGCTTCAGGAATCTCCCCTTCAGTGTGAGAAGGAGGAGAAGGAGGTTGCTGGCTTGTGGAAACTTCAGGGACTCCAGTGTCTTTCTCCCCCTCAACTGTTACTTGAGCCATGGTGATAGCAAGAGTTGGAGCCACTGGAGTAGCAGGACCCTTGAAGGCCTGATAGATCTCAGTCATCATTGATTTGATGTCCGAGGTGTCTTTCTGAAGAGTTGAGATCTTATCTCCCAGAGATGCCTGAGAAGCTTCGATGCCTGACATCCTTGACCCAAGAGACCATGCCAAGGATGTTGAAGATTGTGCCCAAGTACCCAGATGGTTTGCCTGAAGACCCAAGGAAGTCCTGATTGAGTCCAATGAAGAGCTAAGACCCTGAATATTAGAATCCTTCAGTAAGCTGAGAAGATCACTGAATTCAGCTGATTGCTTCTGGTAAGTCTCAGCAGCCTGAAGGACCTTCTTGTTGAGTTTCGGGTCATCCTTGACAGCCGTTTGAATAGTTCCAAGGCTTTTGGTGATGCCTTCAAGAGTAAGATTGAACTTCCTGAAGTGAAGATCAATAGCTGTCAGGGAGTTATTGGTGTCAGAATGTATCTCGATCACATCATCATGATAACTTTCAACATCTGCCTTCAGGTTGGCATAGTGAACAGCAGCTTCAGTGTGATGATCGAACATCTCTTCAGTGAGACCAGTGTAAAGAGCTCTATTGGTCTTGAGTAGGAACTTGACCAATTTTATTTCAGTGAGGGGAAGAGAGTCATCATACTTTTTGAGGATGTCCACAGTATCAGAAGAATCAGAAGATTGAGAACCTGACTCTTCACTTGGGTGTGGAGATGACTGATGTGATTGTTCAGGTTGTTCAAAGTGTTCAGATTGTACATCAGTTTCCATATCCTCACCTGCCTCAAAAATTTCCTCTTCACTCTCTTCCTTGAGCTCTTCATCAGACTCAATAAGAGCCTGAAAGTCCCCCATGGACTCAATACCCAAAAATTCAACCGGCTCCTCTTTATAAAAAGACTCGCCTTTGGTTTGGCCAGGTCCTGACCCCGTTGTCATAATAACTGAGTGGGTTTGCTCTGCCTGACTAGCCATAATAACTGGGGTAACACCAGCCTCGCTTTTGGGGGCAGTTCCTGAGAGAATCTGACCGCCTGAGAGGATTATGGGTTCCGTATCAGCGGGTTGTTTCTTTCCCTCTGAGTCTTTGTCCCCCTTAGCACCTTCAACCACTGATGGGTGTTTTTCAGTGGTATCACTAGGTACTGATTGTGAAAGTTGGTGGACCCCCTTCCCATCAGGATTGTGCTGTCCTTTTGGGGATTTAGGATCCTTTTCTCCCTGAGATCCTGAGGGTGATTGCTCGGGAATGTTAACGGGATGTGAATGTTTGTGGGTCCCCTTCTCAGTAAGGTAGTGCTGCCTTACCGAGGATTTAGAACCATTTCCTCCCTTGGGAACTGATTGTTTTTGACAGTTCCTTCATCGGGATGTGAGGGGGTGTGGGTCCTCTTCCCAGTAGGGTGGTGCTGCCCTACCGAGGATTCAGGACCCTTTCCTCCCTTGGGCACTGATTGTGATTTATCAGTACCTTCATCGGGATGTGAGGGGGGAATGCTTCCTGATCCCTCTGACTTGTTTATGTCAGTGGAATCATGTGGAAAGGGTGTGCCCGAGGTCACTGAGGATGATTGCTCAGTGACCTCCGTTGGCCTTTGTTTTGTGGTCAAGAGGGTCTCAGAAATGGGTGTCTCAGAGGTCTCGGCCTTTTTCAACCTCTTTTTAAGGTTTAGTTGGTTTTGAGGATCAGTCTCAGTGGCGAGTGGCTTGGGTCTAACCACCTGGCTGGACTGACCCTTCTTTGTCTTCTTCACCTTTTTGGTCGGTGAAGGAACTGGTGAGACAACGTCATTACCCTGAATGACTGATTGCATGTATTCAGTCAGGGCAATATTTGTAACCTCACTGATGCCACTAGTGAAGTTTGACTTGTGCAGGACGTCAGGCTTCGTACCTTCTGCATCAGTCCTCACGTAGTCAGAACCAAGTAGGTCCTGAAGCACACAGGAAAAAAATCTAGGGTAGGACATATGCCTTTGCCTATGTTTTCCTGAGAGCTTGGCAACAAGGTCTCGGAAGATTATTCCTCCAATGTCAATTTTTGTACCCTCAAGGAGACTAGACAGCATCAATTGTTGTGATGAGTTCAATTGTTCCGTAGAGGATTTATTTCCACCCAGGACCTGAATGACAAATGTCATCAGTATCCTCCAGATAGGATGGAACCATGTTTTGACTACTGGAGCTTTTTCCAATAAGCCTCCAGCAGACGTTGTAGGACGTCTGGGGTCATGGGGTGCTAAAAAGATCAGTTCATTCTTTATGTCCTGATCAGTAGGGTTGGGTGCAAACGCTTCAGCAAAGTCAAGGCCTGTGGCTTTGATGAAGGTTGAGTAGTCAAAGGAGAGGGTTCTGCTCCCATTCATCACCGTGAAGGTGATGATTGACTCTTTGGTGTCTTTGGGGCTAGTAGCCACAGCCGTGCACCAGAATTCCCTCAAATAGTCATGGTAGATGACTTAGGGGGTATGGGTGAAAGCCTTTGCAAGAAAACAATTACGAAGAAATTTCATAACGTTCTTGTAGGCTGGGTAGTTTTGTGGAAAAGAGAAATTTCCTACCACATTGTTCTTTGTTAGGTCAACGTCCCCAGTGAGGAATTCCACATTGGGGGCGTATGTGATAGCTTTAGAAGAAGCCATTTGTGGGTAAGTCTGGGTTTGACTAAGGTTTCTGGGTTTCTAAAGCTTAAGAATACACACACAATTTGTTTTTGAGAATTAAAAATGGCAGAGTTTTGCTTAAGATTCTATAAAAACGTGTGTGTGTTTCTTTTGGTTGGGTTATTTATAGGGAAGTGGAGATGGGGTGTTTTAGGCATTTGAGCGGTTTTAATTTATTCAAAAAGAATTATTGGAAACTGTTTTGAATAAAATGTTTTGGGATCCGCATTTAATGCCAACACTCCACTTTTCCCTGGTTTGGCGCAACAGTCAAGGTGAACAGTTGAGCAGTTCTGCAAAAGTGTAATTTGCAGAGATGAGTCATCACATATCTGTAATGTGATTGGAGAGGCATTTAATGCCAAGTGGGAATGTGGTGGCCTAGAGGTGGAAGCCAGAAAGGAAAAAAAGAACAAATATTCTTAAATTAAATATGAGTTCAGTTACCAACCTCGGACATTTACTAACTAGATACTTAGAGCATTTAAGTCAGTATTTAATGTCTCTTTTCAGGGCCCTGAATGACTTTTCATTCAGTGATAGTTTTTCAGGGACTTGGGATTAGTCACTGATGATTCAGGAATATGGAATGATTCCTGAGCTACAAGGATTCAGGAACTTGGGTTTAGTACCTGAACGCTAAAGATTTCAGGAACTTGGTTTAGTTCCTGAGGTTAAGGATTCAGTGATTTGTTTTCACTGATGTACACATTGAGTCAGGGACCTGAGGTTTTAAGAATTTACACTTCAGTTGGAAGGATTCAATCAGTGGACTGATTCTCTATATCCAACATTCCTAATTCAGCTTTCAGCCTTGTGAAAGTTGGTTCATCCAAAGGTTTGGTGAAGATATCAGCTAACTGATATTCAGTAGGGATGAAGTGTAATTCAATGTCACCATTCATGACATGGTCCCTGATGAAATGATATCTGATATAAATGTGTTTTGTTCTCTGATGAAGAACAGGGTTGTTTGAGATTGCAATTGCACTTGTGTTATCATAAAAGATGGGTACCATCTTATACTGAATTTCATAGTCACTGAGTTGACTTTTCATCCAGAGTACATTTGCACAACAACTAGCTGCTGCAACATATTCAGCCTCAGCTGAGGACAAGGCAACTGATTGTTGCTTCTTAGCACTCCAACAGACTAGTTTCCCACCAAGTATTTGGCAAGAGCCTGAGGTGCTTTTTCTGTCCATGTTGCATCCAGCATAGTCAGAGTCTGAGTATCCTTTAAGATCAAGGCCTGAGCATTTTAGATAATATAATCCAAGGTTTGGAGTACCTTTCAGGTACCTGAATATCCTTTTCACAGCAGTGATGTGTGATTCTCTTGGGTCAGATTGATATCTGGCACACAGACATACTGAGAATTGGATATCAGGCCTTGATGCAAGTATATACATCAGTGATCCTATCATTCCTCTAAAGAGAGTTTGATTTACTGGTTTACCAGTGAGATTAGGACCAAGGTTGTTTGGGGGGACCATGGGAGTTTTGACTGAGGCACAGTCACTGAGATCATACTTCTTCAGTAGATTCTTTACATACTTCTCTTGACTGATAGTGGTTCCTCTATCAGTCTGCTTGATCTGTAGACCAAGGAAGTATGTCAGTTCTCCCATCATGCTCATTTCAAACTTCTTTGCCATTAGTTTTTCAAATTGTTTGCAAAGTTTGAAATTTGTTGAGCCAAAGATGATGTCATCAACATACACTTGTACTAGTATGACATCATTATTTTTCTTATAGATAAACAATGTGTTGTCTATCTTGCCTCTGACAAATTTGTTTTGGATTAAGAAGGTGATGAACTCAAATAAGTACATTTTATTACTATCATTTATCCTATTAATTTGACTTGTTTTACTATATTATGTATGAGGATTGATACTTAATCGTTTACTTTTGTAATTCTCAGGTAAAAACAAGCATTTGGTGAAACTTAGCGATTATGGACTAATAATGGAGCAAAACGTGCATAAAGTGGAAGTCTACTGACATGGACAAGATCAAGTCAATTCTGCTCCAGATGCGCCGCATCTTACTCTCGACATGCGCCGCATCTCTATCAAGATATCACCAGATACGATCCAAGATACAAGAGGACATGCGCCGCATCTAATCAAGAGTTACGCCGCATCTTCTGGCGGTGTACGAATATTCCTGAATATTATAATCTTGGACCCCACGCGAAGTTAAGTACATGCGCCGCATCTACTTAAGTAGATGCGCCGCATCTTCCCTCAGACAGAAACTATAAATACCCCGTAGACCAGACGAATTAAAGAGTTCGAAACCCTAAAACCGAAGTTCGGACAGCAGAGCAAAAGGACGAATTCAGTCAAGGAGGCAGCACAAGACACACCCAAATCGAAGATACAAGAGCTGTAAGAAGGTGCTGCATGTATTTAATTCATTAAGTAGTTTTGTTTTATTGTGTTAGCAAACTTTAATTCATCAGGATTGGTGGCTTGTGTAATGTGACAACGAAAGATTGCACTCCCTTTAATACTTGCTTTCCCATCAATTAAAGTTTATATGTTGATGTCTTTGGTTACTACTTATTAGTGCATTGATAACCTCTGTGTTTATTAGTGGCTTGCGGGCATCCGACTACGGGACAAGATGTGGCTCCCACGGTTGTTTCTAAATTGATCACTTAGGAATAACTTTTAGACATAAGTAATCATTAAGGGTTTACTCGCCGATGAGAATAGGACCAACGAGAAAGGGTTAATTACATACACTTCATATAAAGCTATCAATAAAACAAGTGACAATCTACTTAATCATAAGGACAGCCCTCTTATTGTCTCGAGTATCTATCTGTGTACGTGTGTGCTACTTGCTGATTCGTGCCTATTTGTTTATTTTATTATTTAATTGCAAACAAAACTGTGCCAGTCTCTCAGGCTGAAACCCCCTTGCGTTAGGATATTAAAATACTGATTAGAATAACTAGATAATACGTTCCACTCTTAGTGATCGACACTCTACTTACCATTATCTTCATACTGACCGGGTACACTGCTCGTTAAGTGTGTGTGTTATTGATAAGTCGGCTAAATATAAATTTAAAACTTGAGTAGGCATTAAAACTGCTAAACCGCAACGACACATCACGCGCATCAAGTTTTTGGCGCCGTTGCCGGGGAGTGAATTGTTATTATCTGTTAATTTGATTTAGTATTTTAATAGAAAAACCTAATTAAAATACTCGTGGTGTATCTTAGGTTATTTTTCTTTTTATTAGATTAATTGCATCATTGTACTATTTTGCATAATTGTTGTATTGTGTGCTATTTGTTTTCTTTTATTTTTGCTTTTATTTGTTTTTGTTCGTGTGTTTTATTTTTGTTTTATTTTTCGTTTTTTTGTGTGTTCTGCTATCGTTGTACTGTGCTAAATCGAACGATACGGCGCATCTGATCTCTCAGATACGGCGTATTGCGTTCAATTTTTTTATATACAACGCGTTTAATTAATTCGATACGACGCATCTTTTCCCCAAGATACGGCGTATCTGTTTTTAATAAGAAAAATTTTTCTAAGCGATAAAGTAATACGACGCATCTGCTTTTGCAGATACGGCGTATCTGTTTTTAATAAAATTTTTTTCTAAAACATTAACGCCATACGACGCATCTTCTTTTGAAGATATGGCGTATCTATTATTTTAATTAAAAACAGTTTGCGAATTATTAAACAGATACGGCGTATCGATCTCTGTCGATACGGCGCATCTTACTGAATCAAAAATCTTTTATTTTTAAACGTAACGAAAATACGGCGCATTAACTTTCGTTAATACGACGCATTTAATTTTAATTGGATAAGTTGATTTTTGATTAATTAATTCGATACGGCGCATTCTTAAATTCTAAAGCGGCGTATCTATTTTCTGAATAAAGTCTGATTAAATTTTAACGATTATAAGATACGGCGTATCCAACTTTTTGGATACGGCGCATCGTCTGCAGATATCAGCTATTTGTATTCTTATATCCGTTTCTATATTCATTAATTTCTCTTCTAGCGAACAAATCCTACTGATGATTTTACCTTGGATGACAGATTTTGCTATGGAAGACATGTCAGTTAACGGATATCTTGCTAAGGAATGTTTGTTTTCAGATTCATTCAATGTACTCATGATCGATGCAGATTTATTCTCCTGGGAGACTCCTCTTGAAGCTGCTTTTAAGGAATTCATGCGTTTGTCCAACATTGACGAGGAGGTGTTCTCTTATGATGTATTTGTGAGGTACACTGGAGAAGAATTGTCGCTCTTATGGCCTAAGATTGAAGCAGAAGGATTGAACTGGACTACTATCGAAGAAGATGATGGGAAATTCTCTCTTGCATACATGGACTCAAGCAACAACAACTGTGGTGGAGACAATACCCAAAACTCTTACATGCCTTATTTCGAGTGGTACTGGGGATTAGATGAGAACTATCAGGATAATGACATGAATTATGCTTTGGCGGAATTACTATTTCATGGCAGGATAGTAAGATTGATAGACCTCTCCCTCAATGATTGGCTAGAACTCAAATATGGTAGTCCGGAATTTGCCCCTGTAAATGAGGTCAAGGAGATTATGACTTCATGGTTGACTCGGAGTTTTAAGAAGCAATTTAACGAGTTCATGGAGATAAAAAAGAATATGATTGGAAAGGTTTGCTTTGACGTTAACCATGACCCTAACGATGTTGATTTTTCAGAATGGTTAGCTAGTAAGTTTAATAACCATAAGAGCATGGATCGAGCTACTAAGGATGCATTATGGGTATATTGGATGAGAGGAGAAGACGAAGAAGTAGAAAGCGATTATGGGTCGTCACATCATGATTCAACAATCAATGAGGGCATTGAAGAACTTTTCAGAATTGACATTGATTTGTTAGAATATGAGACACCCTTGTGCAAGCAGTTCAAGGAATTTAACTACCTTCTTCAAGTCGACGATGATGTGCTTACTGGAGATCTACCAGGATTTAAGACTTATGACGATTTCAAAAACACCTGGTACTATGAATGGAATGACCAAGTACCATGGGTATCGGATAAACCATGGGAATTTGAGCACATTAATCATACATGTACACCCTTCGTTTTCAAGGACGGAAGTAGTGTTTGGCCGACCTGCGATTATAAAAGTGACGGAACCTGTAATGGGGGAAGTATAATTGGGATGAAACGGGTTGGCAACGATGTAACCTTTGAAGATTATGAATGGTACGATAATATTGAAGACTGCCCACGAAAATCGGAGGCTTTACAAGAAAAGGGCAGAATTGAACGCTTGAAGGGACTTAAGGGGACATCGGATACTACTTTCTGGGAATGGGTGCATAAACAGTTTGATGATTTCACGAAGCTTAGTCGACGGTTACAATATGATTTGGAAAGAGAATGGGAGGCAATTCAAGACGATAAGTCACTAATTGAAGAACTAGATGATTATTTAATTAAGGATCCTTATTTTAAGTTTGTTGATAAAGACGAGGAAGAATTCACCAAAAGAAAGTGTCAACTACTTGGGATTCCTTACAATGAGCCACCCATGATTATTTCTGAACAATTTAAAATCATCAAATATTCTTTGAGTCCTAATGAAGAATATACTGCGGTGAAGACGAAGAGTTATGCTAGACTAAGTCGAACGGAAGAAAACGTCGCAGAGATATACGGGAAAATCTTTCGGATGAAGGACGAAGGATGGACCGTGACAAGGACTTATTGCTGAGCTGAACGTGAGTCTAACTTGAAGACTCTGGAATAAAGACAAGTGCTTACCGGGAGACAACCCGGATTTATCTTTTATTATTCTGTTTTCTGTGTCGAGTCAGTCTAGGCCGCACGAAGATACGACGCATCTCAGTCGTGAGATGCGACGCATCCTCTGCAATGGTCATATCTTATTTTATTTTTCTGCAGTTTTATTTTTCGACTTTAAAACTTTTTATCAGTTTATTTTAATGCGGCGCATCCCTGGTTAAGGATGCGGCGCATCTTTATTCTGATCCGTATTTATTCCAGGCTCGATACGGCGTATCTTCTTCAATAAGATACGGCGCATCGACTGACCTGATGATTTTCAGTTTTAATTTTTAAGTTTTATTTTTCCTAACTACTAATGTGTTATGCAAGTTGAACCTTTCTTATCTTAGGTGTGTTTTAAAGTGTTGGTGGTATAATAGTTTCCTGGATTTCCTGTGGATACATCAAGTATGAAGTTTTAACGTTCTAATCCACAAGAAGTTGATTTTTGCCCTAATCAAATGGAGGATCATACCGAGCAAATCTCAGGGGAGTTTTTCTTGTTCTAATTCTTTTATTTTCCAGTTTTTAACCTTTTATACAAACAACGAGGACGTTGTTTAACTTAAGTGGGGGGATAGGAGAATTAGAACACTTAACACTTACTTGTCCAACTTTTTCAAAAATTATGCTTAAAATGTTCTTAATATATCAAACTTAAAATTTTTTTTTAGCATGTTTTTGTTTAAGATCTAAGTTGCATAACTGCACACAAGACGTTATTTTCAAAAATTGTGATTTTTCAAAATTCACAAATCTATGAGTGTGCCGGTGACTTGTAAACTTTAGAACTTGGCTTGTATACTATTCGAGACCACCATAATGAGTATTATTTATATAATTGGAATGACTTGTCTAAATTGGTAAAATTCTAGGATTACACCAAATAGCCTTTATATGTTATGTGTTATTAGCTAACTACACTGGTTAGTTAACCCCCGTATAAAACCCTTTTGTTACTCTCATTTTTAGAGTAAGATACCCCTAGAAAAACCCTCAGAGCCATTCCTTTCGTTTCTTACACCTATGTTTAAAATGTTTCGTTACACCCTTACACCTTAGCCTACCCTGTAGATTAGAATCCGTGGTTGGTTAATTGCTATAGGCAGAGTGTGTTTCCTTACATTACCTGTGTTCGCGTGCGTAATTCATTATCTATGGTTAGGTCGGGAAATTGCACAATGCAAATAGGAGTGAAAGTAAATATTGTATATTTTTGAGTTTATTTTTCGTTGTGTTTACTACTTTCACTATTACCGTTATTTCTGAAAGTATGAAAAGTATGAAAAAATTATCCGGAAAGAAAGTTGTAGTGATGTGGTGAAATTTTACACATCTATGTTTATATTTCAAAAAAAAAAAAAAAAAAAAAAAAAAAAAAAAAATCGAAAAAAAAATGAGAAAAGAAAAAGAAAGAAAAAAGAGTTGGATGTTTATTTTAAGCCAACGATGTAGAGTTATGTAAGTGGTCGATATCACCACTATTTGTTATACTATATTTATGGATTGAATGGGAATTGGCAGTTATGGGAATGCCGATTAAGGTTTATTCTTTGATTAAGATTTTGTTGAGTATAATTCGTGTCTACCAAAAGCGTGTGTTTCAAGTGTTAAAGCGTGAGTTATTCAATGATATGAGTCTTATTCATGGAATGGTTGGGATAGTGATTAACCACACTTAGGATTTTAATCTATTTGTTTTGTTTTGTTTATTTTTATTTTTACACCAATTTATATCCCAAATGTTATCCATACCCTGTATTGTTCTTTATCCAACCGAACCTTTGATTTATTGAGATTAGGGATTTGAGCAATCTTAAGTATCGTAGTCGTGGATTCGGCTATGTATTTATGATTTTGTCGCCCTTTTTGATATATTATTATTGGTGAAGTTTGGACCTATCTTTAGCCTATTCGAGTTAAGGATTTGAGCAATTGCAAGTATCGTGTTCGTGGATTCGATCATGTATTTGTGATTTTGTCGCCTTTTCTGGAATTTGAGATCGATAGTAAATAAGAATAATTAACCCTTAAGCCTAAAAACCCTTTTTACCGCTTTAGACTTGTTATTCCTTAGCTTTAGTGGTGGAGATGTGTATACTTGCCAAGCTTATGATAGAATATTCGTCGCGACTGGACAGTTAAACGATTAGATTTGCTTTTATCGACATATTTTATTTTACTTCTAATTCGTTAAGTGTTTAGTTGTGTGATTATGAAATAAACGAATACATGCTTAAATATAAAAATAAATCCTAATACATCTTTTAGGATAAATTTTCATAAATGAAATTCTAAGGTTTACTTGGGGACAAGTAAAGTTCAAGTGGGGGGATATTTGATGAACTCAAATAAGTACATTTTATTACTATCATTTATCCTATTAATTTGACTTGTTTTACTATATTATGTATGAGGATTGATACTTAATCGTTTACTTTTGTAATTCTCAGGTAAAAACAAGCATTTGGTGAAACTTAGCGATTATGGACTAATAATGGAGCAAAACGTGCATAAAGTGGAAGTCTACTGACATGGACAAGATCAAGTCAATTCTGCTCCAGATGCGCCGCATCTTACTCTCGACATGCGCCGCATCTCTATCAAGATATCACCAGATACGATCCAAGATACAAGAGGACATGCGCCGCATCTAATCAAGAGTTACGCCGCATCTTCTGGCGGTGTACGAATATTCCTGAATATTATAATCTTGGACCCCACGCGAAGTTAAGTACATGCGCCGCATCTACTTAAGTAGATGCGCCGCATCTTCCCTCAGACAGAAACTATAAATACCCCGTAGACCAGACGAATTAAAGAGTTCGAAACCCTAAAACCGAAGTTCGGACAGCAGAGCAAAAGGACGAATTCAGTCAAGGAGGCAGCACAAGACACACCCAAATCGAAGATACAAGAGCTGTAAGAAGGTGCTGCATGTATTTAATTCATTAAGTAGTTTTGTTTTATTGTGTTAGCAAACTTTAATTCATCAGGATTGGTGGCTTGTGTAATGTGACAACGAAATATTGCACTCCCTTTAATACTTGCTTTCCCATCAATTAAAGTTTATATGTTGATGTCTTTGGTTACTACTTATTAGTGCATTGATAACCTCTGTGTTTATTAGTGGCTTGCGGGCATCCGACTACGGGACAAGATGTGGCTCCCACGGTTGTTTCTAAATTGATCACTTAGGAATAACTTTTAGACATAAGTAATCATTAAGGGTTTACTCGCCGATGAGAATAGGACCAACGAGAAAGGGTTAATTACATACACTTCATATAAAGCTATCAATAAAACAAGTGACAATCTACTTAATCATAAGGACAGCCCTCTTATTGTCTTGAGTATCTATCTGTGTACGTGTGTGCTACTTGCTGATTCGTGCCTATTTGTTTATTTTATTATTTAATTGCAAACAAAACTGTGCCAGTCTCTCAGGCTGAAACCCCCTTGCGTTAGGATATTAAAATACTGATTAGAATAACTAGATAATACGTTCCACTCTTAGTGATCGACACTCTACTTACCATTATCTTCATACTGACCGGGTACACTGCTCGTTAAGTGTGTGTGTTATTGATAAGTCGGCTAAATATAAATTTAAAACTTGAGTAGGCATTAAAACTGCTAAACCGCAACGACACATCACGCGCATCAGAAGGCTGAGAGAGTCTCATACCATGCCCTGGGAGCTTGCTTCAGTCCATAAAGGGCTTTGTTAAGCTTACAGACATGATCAGGAGACTCATGGCTTTCAAATCCAGGAGGTTGCTGAACATAAACTTCTTCTTTCAGTGAACCATTTAAGAATGCACTTTTAACATCCATTTGGTACACCTTGAAGTTCATGTATGTAGCAAAAGCAAGGAAGATCCTGATGGCTTCCATCCTTGCTATTGGTGCAAATGTTTCTTCATAGTCAATGCCTTCTTGTTGATTATAGCCTTTGGCTACAAGTCTGGCTTTGTTTTTAATGACTATGCCATTTTCATCAATTTTGTTTTTGAATACCCATTTCATGCCAATGATTGAGACATTCTCAGGACATTTGACCAAGTTTATTACCTTGTTTCTGTCAAATTGTTCCAGTTCATCATGCATGGCCTGAACCCAACTTGGATGTGTAAGTGCTTCTTTAACACTTTTGGGTTTAATTGTGGAAATGAAGTCCACAAATAGGCATTCATTGGCTAAGGCTGCTCTTAGACTAGCAGCCATGCTCCTAGTGAGCATGCCTTCAGTAGGCTCTCCAATTATATTGACAAGTTCAATGTCCTGAGACCTGGTCCAACTTTCCTGAGGTCCTGGATACTGATTTGAACTTGTGGAGGCCTGATTGGGTAGAGGGGTTGGTTCTGGAGTAGACACATGATCATTGATTAGATCTTGAGTGTCTACCTGACCACTGAGATTGTTTAGTTCTTGAGCATTTTGAACAGACTGATTAATTTCATCAGTGTTTGTATGTGCCTCAACAAACTCAGTGATGGTTGGGTTAGGTAGGTTGTGAGGGATTATGTAATAGGAGAGGTTAGCATCATCTTGATACTGAGTAGAAGGATTGTTTTCAGGAAGATATTCATCAAGAGGATATCTTGATGAGTTATCAATTCCCATCTCTTCTACTGAGGCAGTTGAGAACCTGATTGCATCAGTGCTCTCATCAAAGGTAACATGAAATGTTTCCTCAGTCTGCTGTCTCCTTGTGTTGAACACTCTGAAGGCTTTTGAGACAAGTGAGTATCCCAGGAAGTATCCATCATCAGCTTTTGCATCAAATTTCCCTAAGTGATCCTTGTGATTATGAATAAACACAGGACACCCAAAGACATGAAAGTAGCTGATGTCAGGGATTCTTCCTTTGAATAACTCATATGGGGTTTTCCCATGTCTCTTGACAATGATGGATCTGTTTTGTGTATAACAGGCAGTTTTGACTGCATCAGTCCAAAAATGGTTGGAAAGGACTAATCCACATAGCATTGTCCTAGCAGCTTCAATGAGTGTTCTATTTTTCCTTTCAACAACACTATTTTGTTCAGGTGTGTATGGAGAGGAAAAGTTTTGGGAAATACCTTTCTCATCACAGAAACATTCAAGTTCATAATTTTTGAACTCAGTCCCATTGTCAGTTCTAATCTGTTTGACCTTAATGTCATTTTGATTTTCAATGTTCCTGACAAAGGACATGATTGTTTCAGCTGCCTGACTCTTTTTGATCAGGAAGAATACCCAAGTGTATCTAGAGTATTCATCCACTATGACCAGAGTATACTTCTCATGGTTAGTAGACCTTGGACTGATAGGTCCAAATAGATTCATATGGAGAAGATGTAGGCAGTTCCTGATGGAATAGTTGGTTTTGGTTTTAAAGGATGCTCTGTGATGTTTACCTTTTTCGTAAGCTGAGCATGGTTTATCCTTTGAAAACACAAGTGATGGTAAGCCAAGGACCTTGTTTTGTTTTACAAGATTGTTTATGTTTTTAAAGTTCAGGTGGGTGAGTCTCTTATGCCAAAGCCAGTTGAGTGTATCAGTGGCCTTAGCAAAGAGACAAGTTCCATCCTGAGTTAGACTGGACATGTCTAATACATAAACATATTGTATTCTTGGTGCAATGAGGACAATTTCCTTATTTGCATTGAAGATGGTTCCTTGCTTATCATCAAACTGAACTATGTATTTTGCATCACATAGTTGACTGACACTGATCAGATTGTACTTAAGACCATTTACATAAGCTATCCTAGTAAAGACAATACCATTGCAGTTTACTGAACCATAACCCTCAGTGAGACATGATGAATTATCTGCAAATATCACTTTGGGTCCTGGTTCTTCCACATATTTGTGCAGACACTCCTTAACACCAGTCATGCTCCTTGAACATCCACTGTCTAGATTCCAAATAGGATCCCTGGCATGCTTCTGCACAAATAGTAAACTGGGTCAGTTCTTTCTAGGACTCCATTTCATGGAGGGTTTAGTTTTGTAGGTCTTTATGAAAGTATTAATTGATTCATGGTCAGTGGTTGAGTGGACTGAGCTACCACATGTTTTGCATTAAGTCGCAGGGGTAGCTTCAGTAGTCTAAGAGGATTGTTTATTCATTCCTCTTCTTGACTGAATGACCTTCTCTTTTCCTGAGGATTTCTGAGTGGAACTTCCACTAGATTCACAGTGTTTGTCAATTTGACAATCCTCAGGATGATGGTCATTGAATCCACACACTGGGCAAGGTGGAAAAGGCTTGGCCTTTTGCTTCTGTTTCTGCTTAGAATCAGAAGGGTAGTTCAGGCACTGAGCCTTAAGTCCTGAAAAGTTTGACATGACTGAGCATTTTTTATGATCAGAGGTCCTGTGATCTTCCTTTTTGCAAATCATGCAATAAAGGACTCTATAGCAGTCATCAGTGAGATGATTTGTATAGTTGCACAGTTCACATCTTTTCAGGGGTTTTGTGGGTTTGGGTTTGGTCTTTGAGGAAGCTGGTTTTTGTTCCATCTTGGATTGAGAAGGTTTCTCAGAAGATGCAATCTTCTCTCCCAGCTTCCTGACCATTTCAGCCAACTGATCAAATTTTGAGTCATCGCTTTGGGTTGTTACTTCAGAAGGGACTGAAGTTGAAGAGTCATCAGTATTTACTGAGACATCAAGGGTTGGTCTCTTCAGGGTGGTTGTTCCCTTTCCTGATCTCTCCTTTGGAGAGTGTGGTGAGAAGACCATTGGTGGGAGGCCTAAGTTAGGTGCAGCACCCTGAAGGGTATTCAGTGGAGGAAGTGGTGGGTATGATTCTGATTCAGACTCATTCTCAAACTCAGTATTATTGAGTTGTTCAGTGAGTTCAAGCTTACTGAGTTGTTCAGTAAGTCCAAGCATATTTTTCAAGGCCTGACTTTCAGGAAGCAAGATCTTTCCAGTCTCAAAGTTTGGTAACTTACTGACTGGGTTGTCCCTGACAATCCAATCATTAGACTTGGGAAGCATTTCTTGCTCAAAAGATATGCCAGCTGGAACAAAGTTTAGTTCATTGTGACACACATTTGGATCAACCATAAGAGGGTCAATACCAATGGTTTTCTGAGAGATTAATCCCACAGTGTCAAAAACCTTAGGGTTCTTCTTGGTCCAGCTTTGGATGACAGCCTTTTCTTTGTTAAGTTCAGTTTGAAGGGCTTGGTTTTGTTTCAAAATCTCAGTGTTTTGAATTGGTAGAGTAATTGTTTCTAGTTTGGCTTGCTTTAGAACAAGCAGTTCATCTCTACATTTATTCAATTCTGACATAATATTGTTATATTTTGAAAACAGGTTAAGCCTTTGTTCCTCAACAAACTTTAGATCAACACAAATATAATTCATGTAAGACTGCCAATCAGAATCATCATCCATAGAAAGTAAAGTATTTAACTTCTTCATGGTGATGTTGACCCACTCTCCATTCCTAGCATGGCTTTTTCCCACAGCCACCTGATCTTTTTCAGAAAGTGCCATCAGTGCACTAACTCTTATTTCCTCATCTGAGGAAACCTCTTCTTCATCCCAGTCATATGCTTCAGCTACTAATACCTTGTTCTTTGTCTGAATAGGTTTAGATGTTTGATCAGCCTGAGGCAATATGGGGTTAGTTTCAAGAAGTGCAAGTTTAGCTTTGATTTTCCTATACTTTGTTTCAAAATCCTTTTGACCCTTGTTTTGAAATTGTTGGGTGGACTGAAACATTTTTGGTTGAAACTTGCTAGTTCCTGAGGAACTGTTTCCTGAAAATTTGTAAGAGGGTTCTGAGATAGTTTTAGAATAACAGTCCCTAGCAAAATGACCCTTTTTACCACATTTAAAGCATTCAGTGGTCTCATTTGCTTTTGGTTTTGTAAAGTTGGACTGACTTCTTTTGATGAAACGTCTTGAACTAGCAAGTAGTGCCCTTTCTTGGAATTCCAAGTTCAAGTCATTCAGGTACTCCTCACCAGTCCTTTCATCAATTTCTTCTTCAGAATCCTCTTGAATATCCTGCACAACACCATTAGAATAGAAAGCAGTTGATATAGGTGTGGAGGTTAAGGCCTTTTTGGACTCAAGAGCTTTTGAGTCAGGGTATCTTCTTGAGATCAAGTTGTCTTCATGGACAAACTTCCC
Source organism: Artemisia tridentata subsp. tridentata (assembly GCA_021014915.2). Taxonomy (NCBI): domain Eukaryota; kingdom Viridiplantae; phylum Streptophyta; class Magnoliopsida; order Asterales; family Asteraceae; genus Artemisia; species Artemisia tridentata. The sequence goes on along the minus strand of CP139501.1, from coordinate 13,290,058 downwards.
ATAAATTTCATGGAGCTCAAGGGTCTGAATGTGGTTAGCATTCCTCAGGCCTTGTGAGAAGTTGAGCCACTTCTCAGGGAGACTGTTGACAAAGTCAACATTTGTCTCATGCTTAGATAGTACAACACCATCATTTGATAATTCATTTATAAAAGTCTTGTATCTGGTGTAGGTCTGTGAGAGACTTTCAGAGTCTTTTGCCCTGAAAGTATTATACTCAAGTTTAAGGTCCATGACCCTATTTTCCTTGGTATCTGAGGGACCCTCAAAGCTGTTTACCAAGTCATCCCAAGTTTGCTTGGCTGTTAGACAGTTGATGACTGATTCCATTATATCGTCAGGAAGACATGATATAAGGATGCTTTTCAGGCGTTGGTCTTGATTGACCACCCTCCTCTCATCAATGGTCCATTGGGCCTCAGGCTTGTTTAGCCCTGCGGCTGTCCTAGGGACAAATGGGCCATCCCTGATACAGGTGATGTAGTAGGGTTCCATACCGGTAAGATAGCAAATCATACGCTTCTTCCATTTGCTAAATTTCCCAGCTTCAAGTCTAGGTGCAACAGCGGAGTAGCTACCACCCTTTTTATCTACTAGCTGGGGTACATTGATATCAGCCATAATAGGATCTTGGTTTTAAAAACCTAGAGCACTCTTGGTTAGTACACAACATAGCAAGGATTGGTAAGTGTAGACCATTACTTAGTAAAAAAAAAGTTGGATACACAACTCATTAAAAGTGGAAAGTTTGATACATTTAAAACTCATTAACCCTATATGTGGAAAACTAGAAGGGGGGGGGGTTGAATAGTTTTACGTCTTTTAATTTTATTTTTGAAAACTTTGTTTCCTTTTAAAACTTAGATTCAAGTTTATGTGAAAAGTGATACTTAAACAAAATTATTAATTATATGTGTATCCTTTTAGATTTGTTATAAAAGTTTTGTTTTTATGAATGGAGTTTCAATTTGATCTTTATGTGAAACTAACTTCTAAATAATACTAACAATTATATATGCCTATATGTATGAAAGTAATGACGATATAAATAAAGAAATAAGTAAGAGATGGAAAGATCAAACCGAGACACGAAGGATTTATAGTGGTTTGGCTACAAGGACACCTTCCTTGCCCTACTCCACTCCCCGAGTCACCTACTCAAGAGTTTTCTTCACAACTTCAACAAGCTCCCTTATGGCGGAGAAAACCTTACACAACTTTAGCTTACACCGGTTTAACGACACAAAGCTAAATGTCGAGTTCTAATAGTAGCTAGAACCAATCTCACAACTTTAATCACAACTTCTTCACAACTTATTCACAACTACTTCACGACGGCTTCACGACTTCTTCACGATGGCTTCACAACTTCTACACTAGGGCTTCACAACTTCTTCCCGATCACTCACGACTACTACATACCACAACTTGTTGGTCCCTTAACATGCTTAGAGTTAACTAGAAAGTTAATCTATTTGTGTTTATGACTAATACAATATTATGATTAATTCTAACAGTTATAAAACGTGAATATAAAAAACTCAAGGTAATTTTCAACGTTTAAATTCTTATTAGAAATGAATCAAAGAATCTATACCCAAGTGTTTTGCGGAACAAACACTTGGGATTGAATAGACAAGGTATGGTGGTGTCTCCTATCTAAACTCAAGTTTTGCTTGAGTGGTAACAATGCGACCTCACTGAGCTATCTCAGGGATACGTTACTCTTTGTAGGAGAGAAGTTGTTTTGCAAAAGTCTAAGCTTTTATTATACAAAACACACTCAACTTCTCTCCTTCTCAATCTATTTATACACAAGTAAACAGAGTAAAAGTAATTAAAATAATACAAGTTGTTGAGCAAGCGTGTCTGACAACTACAACAGTAATTGTCATTTCCAAGAACCAATAGAAATGGCCTATTAAGTATTTAGGAGTGGTTGGTCTGACACTCCAAGAATTTAAGCCGTCTTAGGAAGGATTTCTTCCTGACAAGACAAGATTTGATCTTATCTTAAATCCTTCCTAGATATTTCTGCCTTTCTTCTCAGGCACTTAGTTCTTCAGGACACGCTTCTTAGTTATCATTCATAATTACTTCATTGTTGTTGAGGAGACTGGGGTTCAGTGAGTTCTTGTCCAACACTCACTGAACCATCATCTTCTTCTTTGGCTTAAGTGCTACATCAGGGAGTACCGCCTTCCTGAGTAGTGAATCCTTCTACTTGAATTCGCCTTAAGCATCCTGAAGATGACTCACTGAGAGGCTGTTCTCTCAGTGACTTGAATTGTTCTCGGTTTAAGTTAACACTTAGTTAATTTGTGTCCAAATCATGTTTTAAGTATTCTTGGGTTTTTCTTGACCTAACACAACTACTTCACAACCTCTTAACTACTCCTTCTTCACAACACTACTACTACTACAATCTAGTTCACAACGATACACTACTTCTTCACTTCTCTACTTCTTTACACCTTTGCTATACTTCTTATACACCTAGTATTTCTTCACTCTTTGGCGACTTCTACTTCTTCAATGTCTCACGACTTCTTTATAACGGCTTCACCACTTCTTCACACCGCAACTACTTCACCACTTTACAATATTTTACACTACTTCTTTACACCACAACTACCTATACACCTTCTTCACTATTTACACACTACACTAATCTAATCACTTATGTTCACACCTACTGTACACACCTTGTACACAAATGAATGAATGACTTATAAAGTTTACTAAACTAACAACTTAAGTAACAAGATGATACTAAGTTGTAATACTTCTAGTCTTGATAGATAGAAGTATTCTTCTTTTGCACTTGGATGGTAGAAGCTTGGATTACTTAGAAACCAATGCTTAAGAATTATATGATCAAAGGTTTTAGAAAGGATTTAGAAAGATAAGGAGAGATTTAGAACAGAAGGTTTGGGGTGCAAAAGGTAAGGAAAAAGTCTAGAGATGAACCAGTATTTATAGGCAAATCTGAGGGGCTAGAGGAGCGGGGCGGTCCCCTTAAATAGGGGGCGGTCCCCTTAAAATTAAGGGGGCCGCCTAGTAAAATTAAGGGGGCCGCCCAACTGGAACGTTGCTCAGATTTGTCTTTTTGTGGGGAAGGTTTTTCTGGAATATTTTTACCATTTTTGGTTGAAAATTTGAATTCATAAATTTATAAAGGATTAAACATTTTTATTTAATACCAAAAATGATTTTCTAAAAGATATAAAATGTTTTGGTCATTTTATAAAAAATCTAGTGATTAAGAAAATGTTCCTTTGATCATATAATGCATTAAGCATTTGTTTATTCATACCTTAAGTGATTGAGTTGTAGAAATGAATATTTACAACTAAATACTTGTTTATTTGATAAGTTTATGTTAAATGAGTTTACATTTTGTGATTATCAAAATATAGAGATATGAATAAGTATTAATAATGTTTTTAGGCATTATTTATATCAACAATCTCCCCCTTTTTGATGATTACAAAACTTAAACTCATTAAATCAAAAAATTTATTTTTAGACAAGTATTTAGTGAGTTTATATTCACTTCTCCCCCTTTTTGTAGAATCAAAAAGGTTATGCCGACAATTTTTAGAAATAAAATTTGTCGGAACTAGAACTCCCCCTCGATGTGTACTCCCCCTCGTTTGAGGGCATTAAGGAATCGAAATATGGAATACTTGTGATGAACTCAAATAAGTACATTTTATTATCATCATTTATCCTATTTATTTAACTTGTTTTATTATATTATATATGAGAATTGATACGTTAATGTTTACTTTTGTAATTCTCAGGTAAAAACAAGCATTATGTGAAACTTGGCGATTTTGGACTAATTATCGAGCAAAACAAGCAAGATGTTAAGAGTCTACTGAAATGTACAAGATCAAGATCATTCTGCTCCAGATACGCCGCAACATACTTCTTACATACGGCGTATCACTATCAAGATTTCACAAGTTACAATCCAAGACAGCAAAGGACATGCGCCGCATAGAGAAATGGAGTTACGCCGCATCTTAAGGCGGTGTACGAATATTCCTGAATATATTAATCTTGGACCCCACGCGAAGTTAAGTCAATGCGCCGCATCTACTTATCCTATGCGCCGCATCTAACCCTCAGAAAGACACTATAAATACCCCAAAGTCAGACGAATTTAAGAGGTTGGACAGTGCAAGATACCATACGTACGAGTACCAAACTAGAGACGAATTCAGACGTATTAGCAGCACAAGACACACCCTGAACGAAGATATAAGATCTGTAAGAAGGTCCTGCATGTATTCAATTCATTAAGTAGTTTTGTTTTATTGTATTAGTACACTTTAATTCATCAGGATTGATGGGCTGATGTCATGTGACTACGGAATATCATGCGCACCCCTTAAAATTGCTTTCCCATTAATTAAAGTTTATATGTTGATGTCTTTGGTGACTTTTATTAGTGCATTGATAACCTCTGTGTCTAGCTGAGCATTGTTGGGTCGCCATGCCCCTTCCTCTCCTATTTAAGAGACGCTAAATAAATAGGATAGACATAAGTAATCATTAAGGGTTTACTCGCCGATAAGATTAGAGCCAACGAGAAAGGTTTAATTATATACACTTCATATAAAACTAGCAATAAAACAAGTGACAAGCTACTTAATTATCAGGAAAGGTCTTCTTATTGTCTCGAGTATCTATCTGTGTACGTGTGTGCTAATCGCTGATTCGTGCTCATTAGTTTAGTTTTCTATTTAATCATAACCAAACCGTGCCAGTCTCTCAGGCTGAACCCCCTTGCGTTAGATTAGGTTGTACAGCTAACTTAAGATATTAAAATACTGATTAGAATAACTAGATAATACGTTCCACTCTTAGTGATCGACACTCTACTTACCATTATATTCATACTGACCGGGTACACTGCTCGTTAAGTGTGTGTGTTATTGATAAGTCGGCTAAATATAAATTTAAAACTTGAGTAGGCATTAATACTGCTAAACCGCAACGACACCTCGCACGCATCAAGTTTTTGGCGCCGCTGCCGGGGAGTGAATTGTTATTATCTGTTAATTTGATTAGTATTTTAATTAGGTTTTTCTTTTTAGATTCTAACCACTAACCCGTTGTATATTAGATAGATTGCATTCATTGTATTATTTGCATATTTTCTGTTTTTGTGTGTTTTTGTTTCTGTAATTTTTGTTTCTTTTTGTTTGTTTTTATTTTTGTTTTTCTTTTTCTGTATTTTTCTGCATTCTGCTATCGTTGTACTGTGCTGATACAAACGATACGGCGCATCTGTTTTTACAGATACGGCGTATTGCGTTTAATTTTTATAAAATACAACGCGTTTAATTAATTCGAGTACGATGCATCTTTCCCCAAGATACGGCGTATTCTGTTTTTAATAAGAAATTTTTCTAAACCCTAACGCCATACGACGCATCTGTTTTAACAGATACGGCGTATTTTCTATTTAAATTAAAAACAATTTTCGAATTATTAAACAGATACGACGCATCGATCTGTATCGATACGGCGCATCTTCTGAATCAAAAATCTTGTATTTTGAAACGTAACGAAAATACAGCGCATTAGCTTTTGTTAATACGACACATTTAATTTTAATAGTATAATCAATTTTTGATAAATTAAACTGATACGGCGCATTCTAATTCATAAGCGGCGTATCTGCTTTCTGAATAAAAGTCTGATTAAATTTTAACGATTATAAGATACGGCGTATCCAACTTTTTGGATACGGCGCATCGTCTACAGATATCAGCAACTTTTATTTTTCGTATTCCGTTTTCGCTGTCAATTTTCTGATATACTACTTTCTTGAACATACCCTACTGATGCTTTTGTGATGGTTTCAGGAAGTGCATGACCAGGAGTTCAACTAAGAACTTGATTAAACCTTTCGAAGATCCTGAACGAGCCTTACATTCGCTTAAAAGGCTTTTCAACACAAAAAGCTTTGAAATTTCAAGTTCGTTCGAGCTTGATTACTTTTTTGAAGAGAAGGAGGAAGAAGAAACAGAAACAATGGCGGAAAACACTACTATGGAGGAATACATGAACAAAACCCGTGCTGATTACAGTTCAGGAGTTGCTAGACCAAAGTTTGATGAAAAGTCAAAGTTTGAGTTGAAGGGTCAGTTTCTCAAGGAGCTAAGAGAAAATGCTTTCAGTGGAACAGAACATGAAGATGCTAATGAACATGTTGAAAAAGTCCTCGAGATTGCATATTTGTTTACTACAGAAGGAGTCTCTGACGATCAACTTATGCTAAGAATCTTTCCAATTTCGCTTAAAGGAGCTGCTAATAAGTGGCTAAGGAATGAACCTGCTAGTTCAATCACAACATGGGAAGATTTGAAGAGCAAATTCCTGAAAAGATATTGTCCACCTGCTAAAACTGCTAAAAAGATGGAGGCTATCAACAGTTTCAAGCAAGAGCCTGATGAAACTCTTTATCAAGCTTGGGAACGATTTAAAGACTTATTGATGAAATGCCCTCAACATTATCTAAGTCCAATGCAGGAGATAATATTGTTCTATCAAGGATTGGACGTGCCTACTAGACAAATCTTGGATGCTAAGGGAGCTGTGCCTCAAATGAGTGCAGCCGATGCTAGAAAAGCTATCCAAGAAGCTGCTGATCACTCTCAAAAATGGCACGACGGAACCTCTACTAGAGAGATGAAGAAGCGTGATGAGAAAGTTTATGCTGCCCAAGTTGGATGTGAAAAATGCGAAGGACCTCACTACACTAAAGATTGCCCTAATAAGAATGAAAGTGAGACTTTTGAAGAAGCATACTACACACAATTTGGACAACCATTCCGACCTTCAGGAAGATTTAGGGAAGCTGCTCCGGGATACTATCAAAAGAACAACTTTAATCCCACTTATCAAGAAAGGAGGCAGACTTTGGATGACACTCTAAAGCAAATTATGGCCGATGCTGCTAAAAGACATGAAGAGAACACTGCTATGATCAAAGAAATCCGAGCCTCAACGGATACTATAACAAGAAATCAAGGAGCTTCGATCAAAGCATTAGAACAACAAATCGGACAAATGAGCAAAGTTCTTCAAGAAAGGGGATACGGAAGTTTACCTAGCTCAACTGAAACTAACCCAAGAGATCATGTCAAGGCCATATGCACTACTGAAGAAGTCACGCCTAATATACCTTTTCCTAGAAGATTGATGAATGGTAATGATGCTGCAAAGCCCGGATTTTTCTTTAATTCTTCAATCAGTTTAAGGAGGTTACTCAAAGAGAAGGCAAAGATTGAAGAGGAGATCAAGGCTACAATGAAAGAAGAGAGCTCTGCAACCGACTTACGTGCCTTGCCTCATAAAGAAAAGGACCCAGGAAGTTTTACTTTACCTTGTTCAATTAATGACATATCTTTCAATAATGTATTAGCTGACTTAGGAGCTAGCGTTAGTGTTATGCCCCTTAAGACATTCACTACCCTAGGACTAGGAAAATTAACCCCAACTAAGTTGCTTATTGAATTGGCTGATAAAACGGTAAAACGACCTGAAGGGGTTGCTGAAAATGTGCTAGTTAAGATTGAGAAGTTTGTTTTCCCCGTAGACTTTGTTATATTAGATATGCCCGAGGATGTTAAGATTCCTTTAATCCTTGGAAGACCTTTCTTGTCTACCGCCCATGCTAAGATTGATGTGTTTAAAAGAAAAATCTCATTAAAGGTAGGGAACAATAAACTAGTCTATAAGTGCCAAAATCCTGCTAAAAGCATAATTAGAGGCGTCTATGTGCTAGGATTAAGAGAACGTATGGACCTCGATCTAGAAGCTAGGCTTATGGGAGAAACATTGATTCAAAACAACTCAACTAATCCTAATCATGAGAACTTCGAAGAATTTATTGACCTTAATGTACCTACCGAACTTAGGCGCGATATTGTTAATGATTCTGATGATGAGTGGTATGATTGCGAAGTAATTAACAAACGTAGGAGAATAGTTGAGAATACAAATTTGAATAATGATGTGTTTATGCCTATATAATAATAAGAATTTCCCGTCTATCATTTTGTCATCTCTACCCGAAAGGGACAGAACTTTGTTTATACAGATATTAAAGAAGAATGGCGTGGATATTAAGGACGAGCAAGGAGTGTTCAATATTACTGGACTGGCGATGAGGGAGCGCGATGCTTCCGACTCTTTCAGTGATCGGTATTAAGGAGCTGAACGTGAGTCTAACTTGAAGACTCTGGAATAAAGACAAGTGCTGACCGGGAGACAACCCGGAAGAAAATTTTTTTACTTTTCTGTTCTGTGTCGAGTCTGTCAGACCTGCAGAAGATGCGGCGCATCTCCATCATAAGATGCGACGCATCACCTGCACTGGTCATATCTTATTTTTATTTTATTTTCTGCATTTTTATTTTTGACTTTAAAACTTTCTGTCAGTATTTTAATGCGGCGCATCCCTGGTTAAGGATGCGATGCATCTTTTATTCTGATTCGTATTTTATTCCAGGCTCGATACGGCGTATCTTTTTCCATAAGATACGGCGTATCGACTGACCTGATGATTTTCAGTTTAATTTTTTTTAGTTTTATTTTTACTAACTACTAATGTATTATGCAAGTTTGAACCTTCTTAATTCAGGTGTGTTAAAGTCTTAATGGTATTTTAGATTCCTGCATTTCTGTGGATACATTATCTATGAAGCTTAAACGTTCTCATCCACAAGAAAGTTGATTTTTGCTCTTATACGAATAATGGAGGATCATACCGAGCAAATCTCAGGGGAGTTTTTCTGTTCTAATTCTTTTATTTTCCAGTTTTTAACCTTTGATACAAACAACGAGGACGTTGTTTAACTTAAGTGGGGGGATTGGAGAATTAGAACACTTACTTGTCCTAAACTTTTTCAAAATATGCTTAAAATGCGCTTAATATATCAAAATTTAAAATTTTTAGCATGTTTTTGTTTAAAGTCTAAATTACATAACCGCACACATAACTCTATTCATTCAAAAATATTAAAACTTTAGTGTGCTGGTGACTTGTAAACTTTAGAACTTGGCTTGTATACTATTCGAGACCACCATAATAAGTATTATCTATATAATTGGAATGACTTGTCTAAATTGGTAAATTTCTAGGATTACACCCAAATAGCCTTTATATGTTATGTGATATTAACTAACTACACTGGTTAGTTAACCCTCGTATAAACCCTTTTGTTACTCTCACTTTTAGAGTAAGATACCCCTAGAAAAACACTCAGAGCCATTCCTTTCGTTTCTTACACCTTTGTTATAATGTTTCGATACACCCTTACACCTTAGCCTACCCTGTAGATTAAAATCTGTGGTTAATTGCTTTAGGCAAAGTGTGTTTCCTTACATTACCTGTGTTCGCGTGCGTAATTCATTATCTTTGGTTAGGCCGGGAAATTGCACAATGCAATTGGTATGAAAGTAAATATTGTATAACTTTGAGTTTATTTTTCGTGTGTTTACTACTTTCACTATTACAGTTATTTCTGAAAGTATGAAAAGTATGGAAAAATTATCCGAAAAAATAGTGATAGAAAAGTTGTGAAATTTTACACATATGTTGATGTCAAAAAAAAAAAAAAAAAAAAAAAAAAAAAAAAAAAATCGAAAAAAAAAGAAAAGAAAAAAGAAAAAGGAAAAGTTGGAAGTTTGTTTTAACCAACTTATGTAAAGTTTTGTATTAAGTGGGAGATATCACCACTATTTGTTGTATATTATATTTATAGATTGAATGGGAGTTGGCCGTTATGGGAACGCCAACTAGGATTATTCTTTGATTGAGATCTTGTTGAGCATAATTCGTGTCTAACTAAAGCGTGTGTTTCAAGTGTTAAAGCGTGAGTTATTCAATGATATGAGTCTTATTCATGGGATGGTTGGGAAAGTGATTAACCACACTTAGGATTTTAATTTATCTGTTTTGTTTATTTTTCATTTTACACCAATTTGTATCCCAAATATTATCCATACTGTTGGGAATTATGATACGAATCAAGAGCAGACAACTTAGGTCTGGTAGTTTATCTAAGTTAGGTCTGTTTGTGTTATTAGGTCTGGTAATGTAATGTTAAGTCTGGTAGCATGTTTAAGTCTGGTTGACTTGTAAAGTTAAGTCTGGTCGTGAAGTTAGGAAAGTCTGTTAGAGTTATGTTAGGAAAAGATACAATGCGTGTATGTATCTTTATAGAAGATTTGTGTATATCTTCTGAGTCGGCTAGGGTTTCCTTGTGTTATAAAAGGATCCCTAAAGATTGTTAGTTGATGTGTGAGTTGTACGAATTCATTATAGTGAATATCAATATACGAAGTTAGTGATATCCCTGCTTGTGTTCTTAATTGTTCTTGTTAAGATTCCGCATTAACAATAACAATCACCTAGGGTTTCTCACTTAGATTGGTTCGGATTTATCCTAACCATCTACTAGGTATTCAAGACTACTTAGTGATCCATATACAATTTGTGGACCATCAAGTGGTATCAGAGCAAGGAGAGAGACTCTGAATTCGAAGAACACTAAATCTCAAAAACCAAAATTCTCACTCTAATCACCCTACAAAATGTCTGAATTCAATAAGCCTGTTAACACTGAAACTTTCTCAATCCATAACAGTGAGGATGAGCAATCAAACCATGAAGATGAAGGAAAAACCGATACCAGTAACTCCCAATCACAACAACAACCCATCCCTTCCACAACCACAATCTCAAACATAAAACTTCCATTAGTGAAGAGAGAAGAGTATGATATATGGGCCATGGAGATGGAACATTATCTGGAATACATTGATAGCGATGTATGGAAGGTGATTCAAAAGGGAAATTCTAAGAAGAGAATTTCACAAGGGAATGATGGGCAACTCAGAATAATACCACCAGTATCTGCAGAGGAGATTAGGGCTGTGGAGAAGGAAAAGAAGGCTAGAACTTTGCTTCTTATGGCTATTCCTAAGGAGCATCTACAAAGGTTTCATGGCATTCTTGATGCAAAGGAGATGTGGGAAGCTATCAAGAAACGATTTGGAGGTAATGCTAACTCCAAAAAGATGCAAAAGGCTGTTCTTAAACAGCAATTTGAAACATTCAGTGTTTCAAAGACTGAAGGTTTGGGAGAAGGCTATGACAGATTTCAACATCTGTTAACACAACTGGAAGTTCATGGTGCAGCAGTCTTAAATGAGGATGCAAATCACAAATTCCTTAGATATTTACCATCAGAATGGGGCAATGTATCTGTGGCGATGAGGATTAAGGAGGAAGTAGATGCTATGACACCTGATGACCTATACAATAATCTCAGGATGTTTGAAAGGGACATCAGTAACAACACTCAGGCTTCAACCAGTTCAACAAATGTTGCTTTTGTGTCACAAAACAAAAGCAGTACTTACAAGGTTAAATCTGGTGGTGTTAGGTCTGGTAACTATGAAACTCCTTCAAGTGAAAGGTCTGCTTCAAGTTTTACTGATGAAGTGATACATTCTTTCTTTGCCAATCAAACGGAAGATGAAAGCTTTATTAGTGAAGACCTTGAACAGATAAATGATGCTGAAGTTGAGGAGATGGACATAAAATGGCACATTGCCATGGTTGCTTTAAGGGTCAAACGATTTCAGAAGCAATATGGTAGGACTATCAACTTCAACAACAAATCACCAGTGGGATACACAAAGAGGACTGTTGAATGCTACAACTGTCACAAGCATGGACATTTTTCAAGAGATTGTCCAGAGAAGAAGTCTGCTGATAAGAAAAGAGATGATGATGGGAAGATGGAAAAGAATCAGATGAGCCTGCTGACAATGGAAGCTGGAGGAGTCAACTGGGGTGAACATTCAAGAGTAAATGAGGAGTCTGATCATGCTCTCATGGCCATTGGTAATGAGGTTTCATTATGCTCTAAATTATGTACTGACTTATATAATCATGTTAAGGCTTTGTGTGATGAGCAGCAAGAACAAATAGGTGATCTAGAAGTAAATTTATTAGCACATAAAAATGCTGTAAAAACTTTAGAGGCACAAAAGGTCACCCTTCAAAACCAACATGCTGCTTTAAATGAAAAACTATACTTTCAAGCTAATAAGATATACGAACAAGATGAAAAGCTTAAAAGGTATAGACAATTAGGGCTTAAAATTCAGAAGAAAAGGGATGAGCTGAGAAAAAGGGTAGATCAATGGAACAGTTCAAACAATAACCTGTTTAAGTGTTGGGATTCTCAAATTAAGTCAAATAAAAAATGTGGCTTAGGATATGAGGAAAATGAGAATAGGGCTATATTTAAGAATAGAGAAGAGGACTATGCTGATAAGCCTTTGTATAATAGGTTTGTTAAGACTGGTGACTTTAAGGGAGTACCACCACCTTTGAGTGATGACTATACTCCTCTTGAAAAAGAAGAGTTGGATGATTCACTTTTTGTGTATGGTAAGAAAGGTCCTCAAGTACCTGAACCAACCACCTCAGAGGACAAATCCAGTAGATATTCTTCTTGTCAATCCAATGACTCTGAAGGATCTATTGATGGTTCCTCTGATCACTCTAAGTCTGAGTCTAACAATGAGGAAAAAGAGAATCCTGAACCTAAGGTTGTTGAGAAGTGTGAACCTGTTGTTGCTAAACCTGTAGTGACTGAACAAAAGGCTGAGACAGTTAAACCTAGTTGTGTCAATCACATTAAAACTCCTAGGGAATCTGTTAAAATGAATGAGTCACCTAGAAGCAATAGTGTTCACAGAGAAAGTAGGAGTAGTTATACTTATGCTCCTAAAAGATGCTTTGTGTGTGGAAGTTTGAATCATTTAATAAGAGATTGTGACTTCCATGAAAAGAGAATGAAAAGAGAGGCTGAGCAAAAGAGAATGAATGTTAATAAGGTTCATGGTTCAAATAAACCAGTTTGGAATAATGCTAGTAGAGTTAATCATGCTAACCAGTTTGTTCCCAGACCTGTCCAACTAAATAACACTACCAGACCTAACTCTTTTGTTAATTCTGGTAGACCAAATTTTGGGTCTGGCTACAGAAATTCTAATGTGAATAGGCAAAATGTTAACTTTATGAGGCCTAAAGTGAATACTGGTTATGTTAATTCTGTGAGACCTAATGTGAACACTGGTTTTGTAAGACCCAAGCAACCTTTTCAAAAACCTCAGGTGAATGCAAATTCTCAAAGAAATAATTTTTATAAAACTCATTCGCCTGTGAGAAGACAAGTTGGAAAGCAAACAGCAAAACCTTTAAAGGGAAATGGGGGTTCTGCTGTTAAGACCTCAGCATGTATGTCTTGGGATTCAAACAAAAATAAATCCAAGTATAAATCCCAAAACAACAGTGGATCAGGTTCAATTAAGAAATTTAAGCATATTGATCCACAAGGCGGACCCAAGCCTACTCAGGCCTGGGTTCCTAAGAGAAACTAATTTCTCTTCTTTTTGTGCAGGATCATCCACTATGCTATATGGAAGATAGAGGAATACTTGACAGTGGATGCTCTGGGCACATGACTGGTAACAAGAACTATCTTATTGATTTTCATGAATTCGAAGGAGGTTCTGTTACTTTTGGAGGAAGCAAGGGTCAGATAACTGGTAAAGGAAGAATTATTGTAGGCAACATAGAATTTGACAATGTATCTTTTGTGAAAGAACTTGGACAGTTCAACCTTTTCTCAATATCACAAATTTGTGATACTCAGCATAAGGTGCTTTTTACTGAAATTGATTGTCTTGTGTTGACTCCGGACTTTAAGATGCCTGAAGAACATCAGATTCTTCTTAAAGTTCCCAGACAACACAAAATGTACAGTTTTGATATGAAAGCATCTAATCCTGCAAAAGGTGCTACCTGTTTAATTGCAAAAGCTACATTGGATGAATCTAAGTTGTGGCACAGAAGGTTAGGCCATGTGAATTTCAAAAACATGAATAAACTTGTGAAGAATAACCTTGTGAGAGGTTTGCCTTCAAAATTGTTTAAAAATGATCATACTTGTGTGGCTTGCAACAAGGGAAAACAACATAGGGCATCCTGTAAGGTTAAATTAGAAAGATTAATCACTGAACCTTTACATACCTTACATATGGATCTTTTAGGCCCTACATCTGTCCATAGTATTAATTATGCATGCTATTGCCTTGTCATTACAGATGATTGTACTAGATATTGTTGGGTGTTCTTTATGTCTAGGAAGGATGAAGCTACCCCTTTGATTCAAAATTTCATTAGACAGATTGAAAACCTTATTGATAAACGAGTTAAAATCATTAGGAGTGATAATGGCACTGAGTTTAAAAACAAGAGCATGCTAGATTTTTGTGGTAATAAAGGAATTAAGCAACAACAGTAATGCAAGGGTCAACCATAAGGACCAGCAACATTGCTTATTTGCTTGCTTTCTTTCTCAAAGTGAACCCACTACAGTTTCTGAAGCTTTAGGGGAGGAAAGTTGGGTAGAAGCCATGCAAGAAGAGTTGTTGCAGTTCAAGCTACAGAAAGTATGGGTTCTTGTAGACCTACCTAATGGAGCTAAAGTTATTGGTACTAAATGGGTCTTCAGGAATAAAAGGGATGAAAGAGGGGTAGTTGTAAGGAACAAAGCAAGGTTGGTAGCTCAAGGATACAAACAGGAGGAGGGCATAGATTATGATGAGGTTTTTGCTCCTGTAGCCAGGATTGAAGCTATCAGGTTATTTTTGGCCTATGCATCATACATGGGATTCAAGGTATATCAGATGGATGTCAAAAGTGCTTTCCTTTATGGCACTATTGAAGAAGATGTGTATGTACATCAACCTCCTGGCTTTGAGGATCCTGCTAACCCCAATCAAGTGTATAAGGTTATTAAAGCTCTATATGGTCTTCATCAGGCTCCTAGAGCTTGGTATGAAACTCTTTCACAGTTTCTTGAAGAACATGGATACATCAGGGGTGTAATTGACAAGACTTTATTCATTAAGAGAGACCAGAAGGATATCATTCTTGTCCAAATTTATGTGGATGATATCATTTTTGGATCCACAAGAAAGTCTTGGTGTGATGAATTTGAAGGTTTAATGAAAAGCAGGTTTGAAATGAGCTCAATGGGAGAACTTACATTTTTCTTGGGATTGCAAGTTAAGCAAAAGGATGATGGACTTTTTATTTCTCAAGACAAGTATGTTGCAGAAATGTTGAGAAAGTTTGAGTTCTCAAATGTGAAGGCAGCAGTCACTCCCATGGAGAACAAAGTGCCTTTAACAAAGGATGAAGATGCTGCTGATGTGAATGTGCATCTTTACAGATCCATGATAGGTTCCCTCATGTATCTTACTGCTTCTAGACCTGATATTATGTATGCAGTTTGTGTTTGTTCACGCTTTCAGGTTCAACCAAAGACTTCACATCTTCATGCTGTGAAGAGAATCTTTAGGTACTTAAAAGGCAAACCAAATTTGGGCCTTTGGTATCCTAAGGAGTCAACTTTTGACCTGACAGCTTATTCAGACAGTGACTATGCTGGTGCAAGTCTGGATAGGAAATCAACAACAGGAGGTTGTCAGTTCCTTGGAAGGAGGTTAATATCTTGGCAATGCAAGAAGCAGACGATTGTGGCTAATTCAACTACTGAGGCTGAGTATGTAGCAGCTGCTCATTGCTGTGGACAAGTTTTGTGGATTCAGAATCAGATGCTGGACTATGGTTTGAATTTTATGAATACTGTTATCCACATAGATAATAAGAGTACTATCTGTATTGTTAAGAACCCAGTATATCACTCTAAAACTAAGCATATAGAAATAAGGCATCACTTCATTAGGGATTGCTTTGAAAAGAAGTTGATTAGAGTGGAGAAAATACATACAGATTTTAATGTTGCTGACCTGTTAACTAAGGCATTTGATGGTCCTAGATTCAATTATCTGGTAGTTAACATTGGTATGATGAACCCCTAGTTTGAGTTAAGGGGAGGTTTGGCCTAAGGGGAGGTCAAACTGTGAAGTATGTAAAGAATGAATACTTACCAGCATTTAGGTTATCTTTAAGTCTTGATTTTAGTTCTGTTAGTGATAAAAAAAAAAAAAAAAATAAAAAAAAAAAAATAAATAAAATAAAAAATTCTGTTTGTTTTTATCTGTGTCTTTTATTTCTTTTATAGGAAATGCTGGATTAAGTATAATTTCACAAGTTGTTGAGTGAGACTATTGGAATTTCTCACTTGGTGGAGGTGCTTTGCACTAACACATCAAAAGGTTATCAGTCCACTTTGTCTAATCAACACAAGGACTGGCTAATCCTGAGCAAACGGCTAACAGGTAAAGATTGCTCAAATCCGTTTATGGCTGACAATTTGCCAAAAATTGTATGGTATTCAACTCACCATATCTACGTTAAGTGAAGAGTTGGCTAGCCCACAAGGTTATGGCTTGTGGTAAAGGCTGTGGAAAACCATAAATGGTAATCAATTCACCATGATGAGGTGCTTTTCCATCAAAGAATTGACTAGTCCAGAAGCAAACGGCTTTTGGTAAAGACTTAACAAATCCGTTGATAAGCTGATGATTTGCTAAAAATCATATGGTTATCAGTGTACCATGGTCTTACACACCAAAACATTTGGCTACTCCAGTAGTGATGGCTATTGGTAAAGAGACATCAAATCCATTAAATTTCAATGATTCACCTCTCACAGGAGTTAACACACCTGGAAGTGATGAGAATAGATATGAAACTTAATATGAATTGATGTACATATAGTCAATGTTGCTGCAAAGACCATATCAGAAGAGCTTATCAAGGTTCAAGCTGCTAGAAAGGAACAAGACCTAAATACAGTTCAAAGTGTTCAAGATTCAATCCTCAGAAGGCTTAATCAGAAGAACTTGAAGTTCATGGAGCATGAAGATCAAGTTAGGGGAGGATTGTTGGGAATTATGATACGAATCAAGAGCAGACAACTTAGGTCTGGTAGTTTATCTAAGTTAGGTCTGTTTGTGTTATTAGGTCTGGTAATGTAATGTTAAGTCTGGTAGCATGTTTAAGTCTGGTTGACTTGTAAAGTTAAGTCTGGTCGTGAAGTTAGGAAAGTCTGTTAGAGTTATGTTAGGAAAAGATACAATGCGTGTATGTATCTTTATAGAAGATTTGTGTATATCTTCTGAGTCGGCTAGGGTTTCCTTGTGTTATAAAAGGATCCCTAAAGATTGTTAGTTGATGTGTGAGTTGTACGAATTCATTATAGTGAATATCAATATACGAAGTTAGTGATATTCCCTGCTTGTGTTCTTAATTGTTCTTGTTAAGATTCCGCATTAACAATAACAATCACCTAGGGTTTCTCACTTAGATTGGTTCGGATTTATCCTAACCATCTACTAGGTATTCAAGACTACTTAGTGATCCATATACAATTTGTGGACCATCACATACCCTACATCATTCTTTATCCAAACCTTTGATTTATTGAGATTTGGGATTTGAGCAATCTTAAGTATCGTAGTCGTGGATTCGGCTATGTATTTATGATTTTGTCGCCCTTTTTGATATAATATTATTGGTAAAGATTATTTGGTCCTATCTTTAGCCTATTCGAGTTAAGGATTTGAGCAATTGCAAGTATCGTGGTCGTGGATTCGATCATGTATTTGTGATTTTGTCGCCTTTTCTGGAATATGAGATCGATAGAGATTAAAAAGGATGATCAACCCTTAACCAACAAACCCTTTTTACTGCTTTAGACTTGTTATTCCTTGGCTTTAGTGGGGGAGATGCGTATACTTGTCAAGCCTATGATAGAATATTCGTCACGACTAAGCAACTAAACGATTTAGAATTGTTTTACATTAAAAATTATTTTGATTTCTACTTCGTTAAGTGTTTGGTTGTGTGATTATGACAAAACGAATACATGCTTAAATATAAAAATAAATCCTAATATCTTTTAGGATACATTTTCATAAGATTTATTCTAAGGTTTACTTGGGGACAAGTAAAGTTCAAGTGGGGGGATATTTGATGAACTCAAATAAGTACATTTTATTATCATCATTTATCCTATTTATTTAACTTGTTTTATTATATTATATATGAGAATTGATACGTTAATGTTTACTTTTGTAATTCTCAGGTAAAAACAAGCATTATGTGAAACTTGGCGATTTTGGACTAATTATCGAGCAAAACAAGCAAGATGTTAAGAGTCTACTGAAATGTACAAGATCAAGATCATTCTGCTCCAGATACGCCGCAACATACTTCTTACATACGGCGTATCACTATCAAGATTTCACAAGTTACAATCCAAGACAGCAAAGGACATGCGCCGCATAGAGAAATGAAGTTACGCCGCATCTTAAGGCGGTGTACGAATATTCCTGAATATATTAATCTTGGACCCCACGCGAAGTTAAGTCAATGCGCCGCATCTACTTATCCTATGCGCCGCATCTAACCCTCAGACAGAAACTATAAATACCCCAAAGTCAGACGAATTTGAGAGGTTGGACAGTGCAAGATACCATACGTACGAGTACCAAACCAGAGACGAATTCAGACGTATTAGCAGCACAAGACACACCCTGAACGAAGATACAAGAGCTGTAAGAAGGTCCTGCATGTATTCAATTCATTAAGTAGTTTTGTTTTATTGTATTAGTACACTTTAATTCATCAGGATTGATGGGCTGATGTCATGTGACTACGGAATATCATGCGCACCCCTTAAAATTGCTTTCCCATTAATTAAAGTTTATATGTTGATGTCTTTGGTGACTTTTATTAGTGCATTGATAACCTCTGTGTCTAGCTGAGCATTGCTTGGGTGGTTCGCCATGCCCCTTCTTCGCCTATTTAAGAGACGCTAAATAAATAGGATAGACATAAGTAATCATTAAGGGTTTACTCGCCGATAAGATTAGAGCCAATGAGAAAGGTTTAATTATATACACTTCATATAAAACTAGCAATAAAACAAGTGACAAGCTACTTAATTATCAGGACAGGTCTTCTTATTGTCTCGAGTATCTATCTGTGTACGTGTGTGCTAATCGCTTATTCGTGCTCATTAGTTTAGTTTTCTATTTAATCATAACCAAACCATGCCAGTCTCTCAGGCTGAACCCCCTTGCGTTAGATTAGGTTGTACAGCTAACTTAAGATATTAAAATACTGATTAGAATAACTAGATAATACGTTCCACTCTTAGTGATCGACACTCTACTTACCATTATATTCATACTGACCGGGTACACTGCTCGTTAAGTGTGTGTGTTATTGATAAGTCGGCTAAATATAAATTTAAAACTTGAGTAGGCATTAATACTGCTAAACCGCAACGACACATCGCACGCATCAACTTGCAAGAAAAATATTAGAAGCAATGCATATATATCATAATTTACATAAAGAGCAACAAGCTAGCATCACATATTAAGAACATGAAACAAAACATTCATTAATTCAAATTGATTATGTGAAAAACATAATCATTGATACAACATTTATTATGCTTAGAGCATACAATAAGTAGAAAATTCTAAATTGCCTAAGAGATCCATTTGACTTGCTTGCAACATAAAGACTTGAATTATTTTGGATGGATGATGGTGGAGTGTTTGAAATGGAGGTGAGTGAGAGGGTGAGGATGTTGGATTAATGGAGGTGTATTATTGGGTGCATGGAGGTTGGAGAGAGTGGTGGTGGAGAAATTGGAGGTGGAGAGTTTGGAGTGGACCATGTTGGATGAGGGTTTTGATGTTGTTCAAGTGGGGATGTTGGATTAGATCTAGTAAGAAGATACTCAATCCAAGTGAAGTGCTCATTCAATGCAATGGTTTGTTGTTGAAGAAAGATGCAACAAGGACAATTGTTGACATGTTTCTCAACTTGGTTTATGTTGTGGGGTAATGAGGGAGAGCTAGATGAAGGTTGATCTAGGTTTCTTTGAGCAAGGTGTAGGGCAAGAAGAGCACTAAGCTCATGGGCTTCCTTGAGTTCTTCAATGAACTTCAAGTGTTCGGATGAAGGTGATGATGGTAGAGTGTTGTTGTTATGTGGGATGGATGTTTGCACATGCAACATAGGAGTAACATGTGAGTTGGTAGGAGGTGGTGGTGACACTCTTGGTGGTGGAGACATTTGTGAGCTTGGGTAATCATGAGTAGATGAGGGTGGAGATATGGATGAAGTGGATGTTCCAAGAGTGGTGAGTGTTTTGAATGGTGCATTGGTAGGTTGAGTGTGAATGAGATTAGGATTGTTGTTTTGGGATTGATCATTGGGAGATGAAGGTGTATCTTTGTGAGTAAGTATGGATGGTTGGTTATGTTTGTGAAAGGGTTCATTAGGATGAGCATGAGGCTTAGGTGTTGGTTGACTTTGAACAACATCATTTGTTGAGTTGAAATTATGACAAGTGTCAAGCTTTCTTCTCCAAATGGGCCTTACCGAGATTTTAGCAACTCTTGAAGGCTTGGATCTTGGGTTGTTAGAGGATGACATGTTTGGATGGATGATATGGATGAGCATTTATGATGAAGAAGGGTATTTATAGTGTAAGGATGATGTGATTGAGGAAGATAAATTTTGGTGGGTGGTTTAGGACAAAATGTGTTGGTGAATTTTGAAAAGTATAGGATAAAATGAGTTGGAAATTGAAAAAGAAAACAGTAATCCGTCCCTTCAGATGGCCGGTCCCCTTAATTTTAAGGGGGCCGCCTGAGGATTTAAGGGGGCCGCCCATCTGCTGATTCCCAGATTACTAGAAATGGGTTTTTGGCAGAAATTTGTAGAAAAGGTTTTGTTTTTGGGTTTAGTTTCAAGCAAGTCCAACTTCTTTTGAGGAAATTTAGGATTTAATAACTCATGTATGCTAAGCATATTTAATTAAGCAATTTTATCTAGCATGCAATCTACTCATTAACCAAGTAACATATATATATATATATATATATATATATATATATATATATATATATATATATATACATATATGGACAAGAAAGCTATATATATAATATCAAGTAATTCATAATATCATTTTTAGGAAGATTAATACGCTAGTTAATTAATCCTAATAAATGTCTATGTGCAAAGGAATGGGGAGTTGTGATAGCATGGACTTCTAGACTTGTACCAAGTGAGAGCTTAATGAGTAAACCATGATTTTTCATTTTTGATTTAGTTCACTTATAAATGTCATATACACAAATATAGATGACATATATGAGATCACCATGCATGATTTAAATAGGTGTTTTTAGCATTATTCAACAATGCTTGAGAGTAGATTTTTATGTGGATGTGAAAGTTTATTTTTAAAGAAATAGATTTGGTTTTAATTTCAAAATGTTTTATTGAGGAAAGAAAACAAACTTTTCCAATCTTTGGTTTTGATAAAAACATAATTATGGACAAAGATTGGGAAGAAAGATGGAATGGTAAAATATGTTAAATGGAAAGGTGGCATATTCTTTTGAAAAAAAAAATATTTTTCTAAAATATGGAGTTTTATTTGCAATTAATAACATATGCCAAAAAGGATGGTTGTAAAGGATCTCATGCTCAAAGGAATTGGTTAAGACTATTGTCACATGCTATCTCTTTCTACATATCTAGTGATCATAGGAATGTGATGACTAAATTCCATGTGTTTCACGCGAGAATGGGATATATATTAATATGTTTCTTTTGATTATGCACATTCCCTATTTTTATACCATAGTCTATACGAGTTTGCATCATCTATGGGTTATGTTGTGATATGTCTAATTCTATTCCAATGTTGATAATTAATTCTACTTTACTTGCTTTATCTACATGAGTTTTCTACTAGTGGTTATGGAAGGTTTCCATGTTCAATTTGCAAAGTCTAAACGAGTTCGACAGTGAATACTTCATTTAGTACTTAGGGGCTACCTAAAGGGTTTCTAGTTTATTGAATTACAAGACGGATATAACTTAAAGTGTAAAGGTAGTGTAACCTATCAAACTAAGCATATCCTAAGGCATTGATTAACAAGACTATATGCAAGAAGTAACTACTCATGAAATTTAAAAAGAGAACGTACCTCACTTCCTAGCTTTTCTTCGTAATATCTCAGATAATGAACAAAGTGTGAATGATGGGTGATTCTTCAAGATAACCAAGGTGTGAAAGTATATCATAGCAGGCTTCTAACGTCTTATAAAACCGAAGCGGTTTGACCCGAACATGTCTTGTACTAGACTCATTTGATATCTTAGCCTTGATGCATATAATATCTTATGTAGAAGCTTCCACATCTTCATTACGACCATATCATGTCTTTTCAGCAAAGTTATTTTTGATTTTGACTCCATGATGACATTGGTCATGCTTAGATGAGATGGCGAGAGAATCCATAAATATTCCACTACGTCACTAGCTATTTCTTGAGATGGATTATCATGTGAGATATTGAGTGTGATTTAAAATTAGATAATTCATTTGTCTTCACTCTCACGTTTCGAATGTGAGTAGGTTAACGTGAGATTGGGTTCCTTTCCTTTGTGCGTTACGTCACCTAATCAATTAAAACAGCTTGGTACCCGGATTCTCATGGGTCCGAGATGGTTAGTTGAGGACACCCATTGCATTTGTATGCACGTGGATAGGATGTCGCCAAGAAGTACAAGAATTCCTTAATAGTTTGTTTTAATGTACAAACCATGAATTTCTTGACTTGTATTGTTTATAATCATAGTAAATAGCCTTATTTCTAAATTTTTCTACTAGGTTTTACAAATTCAATTTGTTTTGATTTACTTGTTGATGAGTTCTCCGAAATATATCCTAAACCAGTTTTATCTTTAAATGGCTTTTGACAACTTAGTAGGTATTTAAGAGATTTGGAACTTTTTTCAAATTTAGCTAATATTTTTGCTCTTTCATTTAATCTTTTAATTTCATGTTTATAATCTTGACATGTTTTGCATTCTAGATCAATTTCAATATTACTTTCAAGTCTAGACATTTTATCTTCTAAAATTATTTCTTTTTCAAGATTACTTTCAAAAGTTTTTGATGATTCATATTTAGAAATAGTTTTTAGATCTATGTTGCAAAGATGTTTAAATTCATTTTCTAGTTTTGAAAATTCTAAAATGAATTGATCATAGCAAAAATGTTCGGTTTCAGATTGTACCTTATTTGGAGTTTTATCTAATTTGCATTCTTCACATACCGGATGGTGATCTTCTTCTTCGTCTGTGTCACTCCATGATTTTTGATTGAGTTCACTTTGGAGTTGATTCATGTAGTCTTCGTCATTAATACCTTCATTAACAACGTTTGAACTAGTAGCACATGTATCAATTTTATCTAAATGTTTATCTATTAAATTTTATAAGATAACTAATTCATGTACAAGATCAAAATCCTCATCTTTGGCTTGACATTTTTCTTGATGAAAGTTTAAGAGATTTTTCCAAATATCATTTGCCGTTTGACAGAAGAATATTCTTTCATACTCAACTTTCGGCAAGGTTTTATAAATGATAATTTTAGCTTTATTATTTATGCTATTCTTTGTTTTGAAGTAATTATTTTGACTTTCAAAATCCGTTTTTGTTGGTTGAAAATCACCAATCGAAATGACATGCCAAAGATCTAGATCAATTGATTTCACATAAGTTTCAAATTTATTTTTCCATTCAAGAAAAGTATAGTTTTCAAATAGCGGTGGTTTTTGCATGGATTCCCCTTCTAAATATTTTTCGGATTCCATAGATCGATTCAAGTTTTAAAATACAGTATATTTTAAAAATCTTGTTTGACGTGGCTCTTGATACCAATTGTGGAAAACTAGAAGGGGGGGGGGTTGAATAGTTTTACGTCTTTTAATTTTATTTTTGAAAACTTTGTTTCCTTTTAAAACTTAGATTCAAGTTTATGTGAAAAGTGATACTTAAACAAAATTATTAATTATATGTGTATCCTTTTAGATTTGTTATAAAAGTTTTGTTTTTATGAATGGAGTTTCAATTTGATCTTTATGTGAAACTAACTCCTAAATAATACTAACAATTATATATGCCTATATGTATGAAAGTAATGACGATATAAATAAAGAAATAAGTAAGAGATGGAAAGATCAAACCGAGACACGAAGGATTTATAGTGGTTCGGCTACAAGGACACCTTCCTTGCCCTACTCCACTCCCCGAGTCACCTACTCGAGAGTTTTCTTCACTACTTCAACAAGCTCCCTTATGGTGGAGAAAACCTTACACAACTTTGGCTTACACCGGTTTAACGACACAAAGCTAAATGTCGAGTTCTAATAGTAGCTAGAACCAATCTCACAACTTTAATCACAACTTCTTCACAACTTATTCACAACTACTTCACGACGGCTTCACGACTTCTTCACGATGGCTTCACAACTTCTTCACTAGGGCTTCACAACTTCTTCACGACCACTCACGACTACTACACACCACAACTACTTCACAACCTCTTAACTACTCCTCCTTCACAACACTACTACTACTACAATCTAGTTCACAACGATACACTACTTCTTCACTTCTCTACTTCTTCACACCTTTGCTATACTTCTTACACACCTAGTATTTCTTCAC
Source organism: Artemisia tridentata subsp. tridentata (assembly GCA_021014915.2). Classification (NCBI taxonomy): domain Eukaryota; kingdom Viridiplantae; phylum Streptophyta; class Magnoliopsida; order Asterales; family Asteraceae; genus Artemisia; species Artemisia tridentata. Next base: position 13,265,418 of record CP139501.1, on the reverse strand, counting down.
TCTTTGGCGACTTCTACTTCTTCAATGTCTCACGACTTCTTTATAACGGCTTCACCACTTCTTCACACCGCAACTACTTCACCACTTTACAATATTTCTACACTACTTTTTTACACCACAACTACCTATACACCTTCTTCACTATTTACACACTACACTAATCTAATCACTTATGTTCACACCTACTATACACACCTTGTACACAAATGAATGAATGATTTACAAAGTTTACTAAACTAACAACTTAATTAACAAGATGATACTAAGTTGTAATACTTCTAGTCTTGATAGATAGAAGTATTCTTCTTTTGCACTTGGATGGTAGAAGCTTGGATCACTTAGAAACCAATGCTTAAGAATTATATGATCAAAGGTTTTAGAAAGGATTTAGAAAGATAAAGAGAGATTTAGAACAGAAGGTTTGGGGTGCAAAAGGTAAGAAAAAAGTCTAGAGATGAACCAGTATTTATAGGCAAATCTGAGGGGCTAGAGGAGCGGGGCGGTCCCCTTAAAATTAAGGGGGCCGCCTAGTAAAATTAAGGGGGCCGCCCAACTGGAACGTTGCTCAGATTTGTCTTTTTGTGGGGAAGGTTTTTCTGGAACATTTTTACCATTTTTGGTTGAAAATTTGAATTCATAAATTTATAAAGGATTAAACATTTTTATTTAATACCAAAAATGATTTTCTAAAAGATATAAAATGTTTTGGTCATTTTATAAAAAATCTAGTGATTAAGAAAATGTTCCTTTGATCATATAATGCATTAAGCATTTGTTTATTCATACCTTAAGTGATTGAGTTATAGAAATGAATATTTGCAACTAAATACTTGTTTATTTGATAAGTTTATGTTAAATGAGTTTACATTTTGTGATTATCAAAACATAGAGATATGAATAAGTATTAATAATGTTTTTAGGCATTATTTATATCAACACTATATATTAATATAAATTTATGGTTATTTTACTAAATTTTTGTCATATATTCTAGATCTACATTTTATTATGTTGTCATAATTATTTTTGAACTACATATTGATTGAAGAAATTGGTGGAAGTGATTAGGATAAATTTGGAGTTGATTTGAAAGGATTTTAGTTTAGAAAAATGGATTATTTAAAAATAGGCATGGAAGCGCTGCCAAAATTTTTAACTTTTAGAAAATCAAGTTATTTTTACAAGGATTTAGTCAAAGAAATAGAAAATAGATTTCTAAACGAAAATGTAGTCGTTTGAATGGATTAAAACGGATTTGTAATGAATAAGATACGAGTTTTCTAAATATATTATCGATAACTATTTTCAGAAAATATAATAGTTGCTGAATGGATTTTCAAGTTAGTAAAACCGAGATTTAAAAGATAAACCGAGTCCCCGAGACCTCAAAATATATTAGTATACTTAATACCTTCGCGGGGATAGGTAGAACTTTAAAAACCGAGCTATAATGAAGGAGTTATGACTTAACGAAGATACCGACGAAAAATAATATTTTGACAGCTTTTCTAATAGGGAATAGTAACCTGATTTTATTTTTAGAAATTGATTTTAGGCACTTTAGGTGCGGTTTTGGATAAAATGTCATAAACGAAAGTTGTAGTGTTTGGTTACATACTTTAGTCGAGTCGGAGACTTTTCAACATATATATTACTGAAACATCCGTATCGTAGTTACGATACATACTTGCTAAAAATCCAAAAATGTATTATTTTGACTATTTCTAAGGATTTTCAAAGTAACGTTATTTTTATAACCAAACTTACAAAAAAACATGTACGGGTGATATAACTTTTATAAATTACATAACACGACATCATTTCACGACCTAAATCACATCATTCATATTAGGTTGCTTTAGAGTCCGAGCCTCATTTCAGTGTACCTACTTTTTCCATTATCATATCAGTTGTATCAAGTGAGTATTCACAATCCCCTTTTTACCGTTTTACTTATTTAGGGTGGAATAAATGAATCATACTCGAACTAAATTGATTATTAATTTATAAACTCTTTTGACTTGAACTTTTGAACTTGAATTGAACTCTTGAACTTAATTACGAATTTATGCCTTGTTTTGAACTTAATGTATCATACGTACTATGACCTAAAGTCTCCCATGTTCGGAGCAGTGCAAAGTCTCCCTTGTTCGGAGCAGCGCAACGTCTCCCCGTGTTACGGAGCGTTCTTGACCTAAAGACTCCCATGTTCAGAGCAGTGCAAAGTCTCTCATGTTCGGTGTAGCAACCCGTAAATTTTCACACATCAAAATGACTATTTTACCCTTTGACTTTTTTTTAAAAGTTGACTTTAACTTTAACTTCTTGACTATTTGACTTTTACCTTAACGTAAAAGCAAATACTGTAATTGGTAGTTAACTGGTAACTTCCCAAGATAAATAACCTGCTCTGATTCGAATTATTACTATCTAAACGTTACGTTCACCTTTGTCTATTTAACAAGAGAATATATTGTTATCCTTACATACCAACACCGTAATAATAATGGTTTACATTCGATAGTCATTATTAGACATCAATAGTCTCGTTTATATATTGATTTTATAAAAACGACTCCAAAAATATATTTCTCACAATTACCCAGCCAAATTACCGTGTTTATACTTTAACTCAACGGGACACGAGGTATACACAATACACTAGTTACTAATAGATATCCTGATCTTATAAAAAAATGCCACCACCACTCATTTGTATATACTCCCTTACCCAAAATCTTATCTTGTCTCCCTCACTTTCCTATAAACCTCGTCTTTCACATTTCTCTCCCTCCTCTCTCATTTTCTATAAACCTGATTCTATCTTTTTTTCCCTCTCTCTTGGTGAACGACAAGCAACAACAACAACACCACCACCATCGCCTCTGCCACCACCTCTCAGCCACCATAAGTCACCGCCACCATCCTTCCATCTTTACTGGAGATATACAAAGATCAAGGAGGCTCGTATTTGGGTTTTCGGATTTGGTTCTTGATCGGGATACCATCACAGCCACCTCCATTCATCACCTCCCTCTCCCGCGTTAAATGGGTATATAGAAAAGCACATAATTTATCTTTAAGCTTTCTTTTGATTCAACATCAAACTTAGTTTGATTCGTTTAGTTTTCGTGGAATTAAAAACCTGGTTAAACAAGTTTGTTAATTAATGCGTGTGGTGTTAATCAAATAAAGGTGTTTGGATTGTGTGGGTTGAATCGGGTCAAGTAGTAAACCCAGGTACGGGTCCGGATTAAACCCGATGAAATTTCACATTTATTTAAGTTTTGCTTATCTTGTTGTGATTTGGATTAACTGCTTGTTGTATCTTTAGTTGGTGTAATATGTTTTTCCTGGTTCAATAAGTAAACCCGATGGGGGTGTTTATTTGTACTCGGTTCAAATCCAACCCAAGGAGGGTTGTGTTTGTTGTGTGCCGAAGAACCAAAACAGCCCGTATAGGGTGTTTGTTTGATGCATTTATGGGTTCCTTTCCTTTCTAGTTTACTTATTAAGCTCATAACTTATTAAGGCTTATTTGGATTTGATGTGGTCTCGGCTAAAGACCACAGCCGAGGGGTGTTTTGTTGGCAGCAAAACAACCCCAACGGGGGGTGTTTGCTTGCTGCAAAACAGCCCCAACCGAGGGCGTTTGGTGGCTGCAAAACAACCCCAACTTGGGGTGTATTTACCTACTTATTTGCTGCACAAAAAGGGGTGTTTTTCTGCTGCAATAACAGCCCCAAATGGGGTGTATTACTGCTGAACTTTCTGCACCAGCAAGGGTGTTTGGTTGCTGCAACACAGCCCCCACCATGGGCTGTTTGGAACAGCACACTGCAGTCCCGCCTTTTTGGCGATATCTAGAGTTCTACAACTCCGGTTGATGCGCCGTTTGCGGCTACATTTAAGTTTATGTCTTATCTACATTTCATAAAACTGGACCGAGCTCCAGAAATGATCAGAACCATGAGCTTTTTCATATGAAATCTGGTGTGCAGATTTTGACACCTTTCGCCATTTTGGCTCTCATTTACTCATCGAGATGAGTTATGAGGTGCGCCACCCGGCGAAACGACCACAAAACATAGCTCTATCACCCTATCTAATTACCTCAGGTCCATAACTCAGTGAGTTGTGCAGACTTTCCAATCTTTGGGACTGTTTCAGAATTTCAGGTTTCTAACTCATACATAGGGCTTGTTTTAGCAAATTTTCAAGTTACAAACCTCTTGTACAATTTCAATTACATATATAATCTTATTTTCTATTTGCTTCTTAGGTGTTTATTTGCATTTTATACTGGTGCTATATGATTTATACTTTGACGTGCGTTTTGTCTGAGTCTATGACTTCATACCACCACACGCATGAGATACTAAACATTTTACAAACATTGATACAAATATTCCACGAAAACTAAAACACTCTATCTTTTGAAACTCGTACGTATCGATTACTTTCCGCTTGTCATATCTTGAGACATGCTTATATTCATTAGGTTATGTCGATTCTGTATTGTTGTACTATACTCCTTACACTGTTCTGCCATACTCCTTGACACCGTTGTGTTATCTACGTCACTACATTCAAAGGTGAGTCATAGCCCCTACTTTCACTTATTTTAAACTCTTTGGGGGAGATACATGCTCGTTCTACTAACAAATATACTCGTTTATCTTAAACATTGTACTTAATTGATGACACACACTATTGGTTTATTGAAACATAATTCTTGTTTTCACTTACACAAGTAATATACAAATAAACGAATTACTTATGGGATTCACCCAACACCCGGTACGTTGTCTTTCACCAATGTAAGGGCAAACGAATTACTTATGGGATTCACCCAACACCCGGTACGTTGTCTTTCACCAACGTAAGGGCAAACGAATTACTTATGGATTTTACCCAATCTTTGACCCGGTTAGGGCAAACGAATTATGTTGGAGTTTCACCCAACATAACCCACTACTTATTTCATCAATATTGGTATTTATTACAATTATCACTCACATTTGAAACTATTAGAATCAACTGTTTACTTACAAACTCTATGAACTCACCAACCTTTGTTTTGACACTTTTAGCATGTTTATCTCAGGTCCATAATGAGCGAGGATGGCACGAAGGAGCACGGATACACCAAAAGGGCTATAAATTATATTATCATTCGAAAACTTATTTAACAAACTGTAAAACTACTGGGACCTCACTTTGTAAATTCTGATATTCGAATGGTAAATCTTTTAGAACGACTCAAATAGAGATCGTTTTCTATCATTATAACTGTTAGGCCATGGAGTAACACCCAGTTTGAATTCCGCTGCGTATCACGAAATTGGGGGTGTTACAGATTGGTATCAGAGCTATATTTATAAAGAAACGGGTCTAATTGAAGCCTAAACTATAACCACTCTCACAAACAAAATATTTTATAGCCTTTCGCTCTCCGTGCCTTCCATCCTCCAGACGATTATGTGACTTCTAGGTAATTTATGCTACTCAAACACTTAGTATATTGATATATACACACTCAACATACTTTCGATCCCTTTGGAACTAAATACATCTGCGTATGCCTATTCTAGGGTATTATGACACAACCACATTTCTTCAATCATGTACCTACTCATACTTTAGCAGTGGTGATGAAGCGAAAAGTGTACCGCTTTTAGGGGGTCATTTAAGCCCTAAATTGTATTTATTTGATCAAATATTGCCCTAAATCGTTCCTTTTGTCATTTTAGGTACTTTGGAGAAGAAATCTGGAAAAGGAAGCATTTTGGACATTTTTGGAGCATAAAAGTGAAGAAAATGACAAAGTCTCCAAATCGGCTGGAAAAATACCTTTGACGGCGTCAAGACTTGCTCTTGACGGCGTCATGGCTTGGCAAAAGAGGTGGATATGAAAAATACACATGATAAGCCAGAGAGTTTTGCAATGGAAAGTCTGACGGCGTCACCCTTTGAAGTGATCAAGGTCTTCACGGTTTAAGCTAAAGAGAGACGGCGTCAAGCCTTATTCTGACGACGTCAAGCCTTGATAAGCCAGGGAGGATTTTGGAGCATTAAAGAGGGACGACGTCAGGAAGACCATCCGGGAACCCTAGACACGGCGAGGTGACGGCGTCAAGATCTACAACGTGACGCCGTCAGCCACTAAGTTCTATATATAGTTTTGCAATTTTTTGTCATTGGTGTGCAACTTTGTGAGGAGAAACCCTAAGACGAATTTCTGCCATTTTTAAGGGTTTTCATACCCTTGGATCTCCCATGTTTAATTGAGGATAAGTAATCACTTAATCAATCAATATGTCTATGTGTTGTTTGATTATATCTTGTTCTTGTCTTTTGATTAACATGCTAGGCTATATTTATCTTGTGTTTGCTTAGATCTAATGAAACCTAACTATTGATTATCGGTTGTTAATGTGTTATTAATTGTATTGGATGATTGTTTATCGATGTTAGGCTTAAGAAAACTGGCTAACTTCCTATACGGTAACTTGCTTGAACGTCTTAAGAAACATGAACCAATGCGTACTAAGGTTTTTATGGTTGTATTTAATGCATGAGCGAATTCTAGTGATCCCATGTTAGGAGCTTCTTAGCCGGCTCGACATAGGAGTGAAGTAGGAGCTTGTAGAGTTGGGGAAGTACGTACGCCACCCCACGATTGGTATTAAGGAATACACCCGTCATCCACGCAATTAATACACACTAATCAACCGGTAAAAGATAGTTAGGGAGTAAGGAAATCTAAGTAAACACATTTCTCTCCACATAAGTTTCACGACCTTTTCATTTTCTGTTATTTTATTTTATTTGCATTTGTAGTTATTTGGGTTAGTTGACTAGCAACTAATTCCGCCCACTCCTTCAAACCCGAGATTTTACTTGCTTTCATAAAATCATAAAAATACAAAAAGAATCTTCCCTCACCCTTAGACCTATTAGAGTAGTTTTTCAATCCTAACGACACTATTCCCTATGGAGAACGATCAATCCCCCGTACTTACCACTACACTATACTACATCGGTCAGGTACACTGCCTGGTGGGGTTGTAAGCCTCTTGAGATCCCTCGAGAGGTAAAACCTGTTGTAAGGTCGCAAAACCACGCATCAAGTTTTTGGCGCCGCTGCCGGGGAATAGTTATTGTTTAGGTTGAATTTTTATTTTATTAGGTCTACTCACTAGATTCCTTTCTAGTGATATTTTATTTTATTTTTCTAGGTTTTCTTTAGTCTATCTTTTTTCTTCGTTTCTTTGTTCGTAACCATTACCATCCGACATCATGGAAGGTGGTAATATCCTCAACCCACCACCACAACAACACCCACCTCCTAGAGCCCGTACCTTAGGAGACTACTCCCGTCCTAGCCACCATGGCTATCGAAACACCATTGAGCTCACTCAAGGAGCCAATGTCACTCCCTTGCGATCCGACACCATCCGGTTGGTGCAAAGCGGATGCGCATTCCATGGACTTCGTTCCGAAGATCCTAACCAACATCTCAAGGACTTTCTCAAAATCGTTGATTCCATAGACCTTGATGTTGCCACTCGAGAGACGACCCGACTGCGTCTCTTTCAATTCTCTCTGCGAGACCAAGCTAGTCAATGGCTAGAGCGTCTACCCGCAGGATCCATCACCTCTTGGGATGATCTCACCACTCGTTTCCTTGCTCAGTTTTTCCCACCAGGAAGAACTACCAAGTTAAGGAAGGATATCTTGATGTTCGAACAACGTCGAGGCGAAACCCTATATGGGGCATGGATTCGATTCAAGGACTTACTCCAAAAAGTCCCTCACCATGGCATAGAACTTTGGCTCCAAGTCCAAATCTTCTATGACCATATCAATCTCTCCACGAGGCAAACCATTGACCAATAGGCCGGTGGTAAGCTACGTGATCTAAGTGCGGAACAATCATGGGCTCTCCTAGAAGATCTTGCTCTTTATGACAACGAAAGTTGGAGTGATCCCCGTGATTTGAATAAAACGGTCAAGGCAATATCTTTGCCTTCGAACAATTCAAGCACTTCTGACCGTAGGATCATAGAACTTGAAGACCAAGTCAAGTTTCTTATGAAATCCTACGAGGCTCCTAAACCTTCAAGCCAAGTGAACAAAATCACTTCTTCATGTGAATTATGTAGTGGTCCCCACGACACTCATGATTGCATGGAGCTCCCCAAACAGGCTTTCCAAGAATTCGCATCCTCGTGAATCGATAAGGCGGGAGATAAGTGGCTCACCACTAATTATGGACCCAAGAATTCCGAAGATAGGTATGAGGCATGGAAGAGTAAACCAAATTTTAGTTGGAACCAAACTCGAAGCGTATCATTCAATGACTCTCCCCCACTCACCTGGTCTGAACATTATCCTCATCAGCATACGCATAAACAACAAAATCGCGAGGAATCACTGCAAAAATTCATTCTCTCTCAAGAAACACAGCTCTCCAAACTTGAGAATCAATTCAGACAACAGCAAGTTGATATGAACAACAAGGTTGATAACCTGTTAAAGGTTATCAATGATCGCATTGCTGGCAGGTCAACTTGTGAGTTGGCACGAGTTAATGAGATCAAATCTGTCACGGTGACTCACCAAACACCCCCTCCTGTAAAAATCAAGCACCCTAGTAAACTCTTCAAACACATATCACAAAACGGAAAAGAAACTGGAGATACTCATACACCATTACAACAATACCTATTCCTAAACCCAATCTGGACCAACAATCAACCGAGAATGTGGACAATGAAATGGAGGGTGAAGTTCCCGAAAAGAACCCCGAGGCGCCCGACGACTATCTAGACTCACCAAAGAACTCGAGTACAAGAGAGGTGAGTGATGAGGAGGGCTCGGAAGAGAAATCCGAAATGCCTCATGGGCTCCCAGGACTGCTAGACCGCCCCCTGGTGGAGGAACTTGAGAGGGGCACAGCAAAGTTGCCTATGGGATTTGGAGAGAGAATAGAGGATGGCGCTCCCAGGGTCTTTAAGATATCTTGCACCACTAGGAAAAAGTTTATAAAAGATGCCTATATAAACCCCAACTCTTTTATGAATGCAATATCCCTTTCTCTATATAACGAAGCCTTCACCGAACAAGTCAAATATGAAGGGTTTAATATCATCGGGGTAATAAGAAGGGTTCCAATTGTGATAGAAAAGTTCCTCTTTCATATCGAGCTAACTGTATTTAATAACATGAACTCTATCATCAACCCATCCTTAACTAGCCTTGTTCTAGGCAAACCATTCATAAAAGCAACGGGAGTAATACTCGATGAGGATGATCGTAGTGCATTATTTACCGATGGTGTCAGGAAAGTGATTTTTCGGGATGGCTGTGAAGAAGTGTATGAGTATCGACCATCAGCAATTTGCAACACATGGGGGCTACACGGTAGAAGGCCTGGCCGAATTAAACGACGTGATCCGAATAATCTCAAAATACCTTGCATGATTGGTCACAAGCATTTTTATAATGTTTACATTGACACATGTTTACCCAAAAATGTGATGTCCTTGTTTTATTATAACAATATTTGCAGATGGGGAATGATTCATAAAGGGAAGGATGACATTGGCATAGATGATGATGTATAGGTGTTTGTAGGAAATATGACATTCACTATGAGCTTCGCAATCGTCGATAATATCGAAAAGTACATCGATCCCAGGTTATCACAAGTTGTTTTTGGGGCCCCTTTTTGCAAGGCCACAAGCTTGGTTGTGGACGAGCTCAATGGGATCATGACTTTCACCGATGGAATTAGGGAAATCTCATACCAAACGCCTTACAAGATGAGAGAATTCAAGGAGATTGATTATGGAGGGCTCGATGGGTTAAGTTCCCAACTCGTGTTATGTGATGATGATGTGAGAAGGGGATGTAAGGACACTTTTGACCTGTCAAGTGGATTCTTTAAGCATGATAAGGAGCTTAGTTCTAAATACCAAAACAATCCTTTTGATCTCGAGGACCCGAAATACCTTTACTATGAAAGTGATTCTGATAGAGAATCAAAGGAGAATGGCCTAGGAACCGTGACCAATGATGGAATCACGTAATGTACGTGACTTTGAGTCTAGCTACAAGACTCGTTAATAAAGAAAAGCGCTTCTTGGGAGGCAACCCAAGCTTTATTTGCTTTGTGTGTTTATTTGTTTGGTTGTTTGATTTTATTTGTTTCCGTATGTATGTTTAATTTTTATTATTATTGATTCATGTTCAAAAACTAAATTGTGAAAATGCTTTATCTTGTTTTTAACTTCGTCTTAACTACATATAAAGGTATTTTGCAAAAGATAAGTGTAAGGGAAATCCAAATCGGTTTATTAGAACAAATGAACATGAATCGTAATAATATTAAATTAACATACATATTAGTAATTGTTTGAGTCAAATGCTTGTATCGAGTCATAATGATATTTTGCAGGATTTCCAGGAAGTAAGGTATAGGTTTTTCCAGAAATTTTCCGGAAACTTAACATGAGAATTCTGTCAGATCATTTCTGACGGCGTAAGGATTTACAACCTGACGGCGTCAGGTTTTAATTTTCTGAAATTTTTGAAAGTTTTGTTTTCATAAAAAGTTTTTATTAAATCTCTAACTTATAAACTCCAGGAATCTGCAAAATTATCATTCCACAAGCATTATATCGTTATATAGAATTTATCCCGCCGATGTTATGCAGGTTTTCGTGTTTGTTTTTCAGGTTTAACAGGTTATTTTGGACAAGGAGATGTAAGTGGAATCAAGCTTATGGCGATGCATTAGTCTTGGAGCTTCTACATTCTCTTGGAAGAAGATCTAACCATGTTACCTCTTTATCCACCAAACGAATCAGGGGAGTATTTGATTTCATTCTTTTACCTTATTACTTTTACATCTTGTTATTTGAACATTGGGGACAATGTTCATCTTAAGTGTAAGGGGGGGGGGGTAAAGTACGATACTTTAGAGAATACAATTGCACTTGATTTTTGTTTGTTTAATGGTAGATGTGTAATAAAACTGAGATAAATACCTGTTAGGGCAATTTTAGTGCCAAATTTAAATTTTTTTACAACATATAGGAGTGAAACTTTGGTCTTAATGAGCGTCTCATGGATAGGAGTTATATGACTAGCACAAAAACCGTACCACTAAAAAATTTTTCCACCCCCAAATATGTGAGGTTCGCCCCTAGAATTGGTAGAAAAAGCATTTATGCTATGATGTGTGTACCGGTAGCACTTAGATTCTAGAACTCGCGTTAGGACCATTCCGAGGCCACAAGTGAGACTACATTCGTGTAGTTAGATTTACTACATGATAAGAGGCATTAGGATTAACCCATTGTTTTACACCCGTGTTTTTGTTATAATTATATTGGCTACATTGGTCAAGTAATTCTCCCACACCCTTTGCGTTGTACTCATTTTTAGTACACGATACCCCTAGTACACCCCTCAGAGCCTATCTTTTCATTTCGACCTTTAAGCATTTTACTTAAAGGAAGAATTTGTTACACCCCACTTAAATGTACACCCAAATCGCCTTAGCCTACCTTGTGTGCACTCATCTTTAGTGCATTATTGTGACAACATTTGATTAAACCCTTAGTTAATTATCTAATTGATTACATGGTTGCTAAGTCGAGTCATATCCTTGTACATATTGTTCTGGGACGATTGGGACTCATGGGTAAAGTACTAGTGTAATGGAGTAATGGGGAAGAACAACATTATTACCCCCATATGTACGTTAATATTTTAAAAGTACTCTAAGTGTTTCGATTATCTTAATTCGAGTCATTAGAATAGTTATTTGTAAAGTTATGTAAAAGTTCAAGTGTAAGGGGAATGCAACGCCCCTATGATGTATTATTTTGGATGGTAGGGCAAGAGTGTATGAAAAAAAAAAAATCGAAAAATTAAAAAAATACAAAAAAAATGAGAAAAAGAAAAGTAGAAAAAAACATACGGACTACCATCCCGTTTCATTTTATGTTTATTTTATGTTTTTGTTATTTTGTTTTTAGCTTAAGTCGAGTCTAGTCTTGGCTTAGCAACGCCATATTGTACATGTAATTAATCAAGATCTTTAATTCGCCACCAGTAAAATATCCCTTATCCAACAAAACCGTGTTTATCATATCCCTACACCTAACGTTATAACCCGTTTAAAAGCCCTCTTTGATAGTTTATCTTAGGTGCTTACGCCTAGTGGAGAAGGTTTTTGATCCTTTCCCAAGCCTATGGTAATCTATTTGCTATGACAGGTAGTGAGAGATATTATCCGTTTTCATTTATGAGATATACTTTGATGACACCTGAGAGATGTGAGTATCTAAACACTACTTGTGAGGTGCTAGTTTGTAATCTCCGTGCTTATTATGATTAAAGTGGAACGACTATTTGTTGTAATTACTTTTATATTAGCATTAAATGACCCCTAACTTGTATTTTGATTAGAATAAAAGCGCATTTGCTTGAAGACAAGCAAATCTCAAGTGTAAGGGTATTTGATGAAGCGAAAAGTGTACCGCTTTTAGGGGGTCATTTAAGCCCTAAATTGTATTTATTTGATCAAATATTTCCCTAAATCATTCCTTTTGTCATTTTAGGTACTTTGGAGAAGAAATCTGGAAAAGGAAGCATTTTGGACGTTTTTGGAGCATAAAAGTGAAGAAAACGACAAAGTCTCCAAATCGGCTGGAAAAGTACCTTTGACGGCGTCAAGACTTGCTCTTGACGGCGTCATGGCTTGGCAAAAGAGGTGGATAAGAAAAATACACATGATAAGCCAGAGAGTTTTGCAATGGAAAGTCTGACGGCGTCACCCTTTGAAGTGATCAAGGTCGTCACGGTTTAAGCTAAAGAGAGACGGCGTCAAGCCTTATTCTGACGGCGTCAAGCCTTGATAAGCCAGGGAGGATTTTGGAGCATTAAAGAGGGACGACGTCAGGAAGACCATCCGGGAACCCTAGACACGGCGAGGTGACGGCGTCAAGATCTACAACGTGACGCCGTCAGCCACTAAGTTCTATATATAGTTTTGCAATTTTTTGTCATTGGTGTGCAACTTTGTGAGGAGAAACCCTAAGACGAATTTCTGCCATTTTTAAGGGTTTTCATACCCTTGGATCTCCCATGTTTAATTGAAGATAAGTAATCACTTAATCAATCAATATGTCTATGTGTTGTTTGATTATATCTTGTTCTTGTCTTTTGATTAACATGCTAGGCTAGATTTATCTTGTGTTTGCTTAGATCTAATGAAACCTAACTATTGATTATCAGTTGTTAATGTGTTATTAATTGTATTGGATGATTGTTTATCGATGTTAGGCTTAAGAAAACTGGCTAACTTCCTATACGGTAACTTGCTTGAACGTCTTAAGAAACATGAACCAATGCGTACTAAGGTTTTTATGGTTGTATTTAATGCATGAGCGAATTCTAGTGATCCCATGTTAGGAGCTTCTTAGCCGGCTCGACATAGGAGTGAAGTAGGAGCTTGTAGAGTTGGGGAAGTACGTACGCCACCCCACGATTAGTATTAAGGAATACACCCGTCATCTACGCAATTAATACATACTAATCAACCGGTAAAAGATAGTTAGGGAGTAAGGAAATCTAAGTAAACACATTTCTCTCCACATAAGTTTCACGACCTTTTCATTTTCTGTTATTTTATTTTATTTGCATTTGTAGTTATTTGGGTTAGTTGACTAGCAACTAATTCCGCCCACTCCTTCAAACCCGAGATTTTACTTGCTTTCATAAAATCATAAAAATACAAAAAGAATCTTCCCTCACCCTTAGACCTATTAGAGTAGTTTTTCAATCCTAACGACACTATTCCCTGTGGAGAACGATCAATCCCCCGTACTTACCACTACACTATACTACATCGGTCAGGTACACTGCCTGGTGGGGTTGTAAGCCTCTTGAGATCCCTCGAGAGGTAAAACCTGTTGTAAGGTCGCAAAACCACGCATCAAGTGGGTTGTAAACACACATGTTTCAAGTCTTGTATGGGCGGGACTTGGGACTGAGTGGATTTACGATACCTTTGTTGTGGAGACTTTATTCAAGGGCTTACAATTCAACTATACAAATATGCCCTACTCATACACTTTTGTGGTCTAGGAAACTTCCCACAGGACATTGTAACTGATTACAATGGTCTTTCCTAGTACCCAGACATTGTAATTTATACAATGGTCTCATTTATTTTTCAAGGCACTGTAATGTCCTACAGTGTTCTCTATCACATCCCTAGACACTGTAAACGAAACAGTGGTCTCACTTATTTCTCAGACATTGTGAGTTGCACAGTGGTCTCACTTATTTCTCAGACATTGTGAGTTGCACAATGGTCTCACTTATTTCTCAGACATTGTGAGTTGCACAATGGTCTCATTTAGCTCTCAGACATTGTGTGTTGCACAATGGTCTCAATTAATTCTCAGACATTGTAAATGATTTCAACGATCTCTAAACTTTTCACGATCATACGTAATATTGTTTTACCTAAAACCTGACACAAACTATTGATTTCCTTGGTAGAAATCAAAGATATGAAATTGCTAAGGAACAAACTGATTCATCACCTACAAAAGCTGAAGTTCATCAACTTTCTCTACATTCATCAAAGTTCTCTTCCGAAACTTTCATTGTTAAAAGTCTATGATTCTAGCCCAGTGTGGACTATTTTTCTTTTCCATACGTATAAGTGTTTTGTCAGACATTCTTAAGTAGGATGATTTACAAAGTCTTTATTTGAATGGATTGGGACGCCTTTTTATTTAAATAAAGAAATTGTGAATCGCCTAACCATAAGTTTATACTTCTTTATTTACATTGTTTGGGACGCTTCTCTATGTAAATAATGTGTTGGGTTCGAAGAACACCCAATTATCTTAAACAGGATTTGAACACAAATTAAGCTAAGTGTTTGCTAAACCGAGAACAATTCAAGTCACTGAGAGAACAGTCTCTCAGTGAGTCATCTTCAGGATGCTTAAGGCGAGTTCAATAAAGGACTCACTCTCAGGAAGGTGGTACTCCCTGAGTAGGACTTAAGCCAAAGAAGAAGATGATGGTTCAGTGAGTGTTGGACAAGAACTCACTGAACCCCAGTCTCCTCAACAACAAAGTGATTGAAGACTGAGGAACCAACGCCTGAAGAAAAGGCGGGAACAATAGGGAAAAGATCTGAGAAGATAAAAGTGTCAGACCAAACACTCTTCTCTTGTCAGATCCAACCTTCCCTATTGCGGCTAAAAGTCATGGAGTGTCAGCCAACAACTCCCAAAGTCTTATTAGCCCTTTCCTATTGGTTCTTGGAAATGACAATTACTATTTGTAATTGTCAGACACGCAACCTCAACAACTTGTATTATATTTAATCACTTATACTTAGATTACTTGTGTATAAATAGATCAGATGGGAGAGAAGTTAAAGTGTGCTTGTATATTGAAAGCTTAGAACTTTTACAAAGTAACTTCTCTCCTACAAAGAGTATACAACTCACTGAGATAGCTCAGTGGGTATATTGTTACCACTCAAGCAAAACTTGAGTTTCGATAGGAGACACCCCATACCCTTGTCTATTCAATCCCAAATGTTTGTTCCGCAAAACACTTGGGTAATAGATTCTTGGAATTATTTCTAATAAGAATTTAAACGTTGAAAAATATTGTGTTTTTATATTCACGTTTTATAACTGTTAGATTTAATCATAAACATTGTATTAGTCATAAACACAAATAGATTAACTTTCTAGTTAACTCTAAGCGTGTAAAGGGACCAACAAGTGGTATCAGAGCCTCTGTTTTATAAAATCTTTTAAACTAACCAAGAGTGCTCTAGGTTTTTAAAACCAAGATCCTACTATGGCTGATATCAATGTACCCCAGCTAGTCGACAAAAAGGGTGGCAGCTACTCCGCTGTTGCACCCAGACTTGAAGCTGGGAAATTTAGCAAATGGAAGAAGCGTATGATTTACTATCTTACTGGTATGGAACCCTACTACATCACCTGTATCAGGGATGACCCATTTGTCCCTAAGACAACCGCAGGGCTAAATAAGCTTGAGGCCCAATGGACCATTGATGAGAGGAGGGTGGTCAATCAAGACCAACGCCTGAAAAGCATCCTTATATCATGTCTTCCTGATGATATAATGGAATCAGTCATCAACTGTCTAACAGCCAAGCAAACTTGGGATGACTTGGTAAACATCTTTGAGGGTCCCTCAGATACCAAGGAAAATAGGGTCATGGACCTTAAACTTGAGTATAATACTTTCAGGGCAAAAGACTCTGAAAGTCTCTCACAGACCTACACCAGATACAAGACTTTGATAAATGAATTGTCAAATGATGGTGTTGTACTGTCTAAGCATGAGACAAATGTTGGCTTTGTCAACAATCTCCCTGAGAAGTGGCTCAACTTCTCACAAGGCCTGAGGAATGCTAACCACATTCAGACCCTTGAGCTCCCTTAAATTTATGGGAAGTTTGTCTATGAAGACAACTTGATCTCAAGGAGATACCCTGACTCAAAAGCTCTTGAGTCCAAAAAGGCCTTAACCTCCACACCTATATCAACTGCTTTCTATTCTAATGGTGTTGTGCAGGATATTCAAGAGGATTCTGAAGAAGAAATTGATGAAAGGACTGGTGAGGAGTACCTGAACGACTTGAACTTGGAATTCCAAGAAAGGGCACTCCTTGCTAGTTCAAGACGTTTCATCAAAAGAAATCAGTCCAACTTTACACAACCAAAAGCAAATGAGACCACTGAATGCTTTAAATGTGGTAAAAAGGGTCATTTTGCTAGGGACTGTTATTCTAAAACTATCTCAGAACCCTCTTACAAGTTCTCAGGAAACAGTTCCTCAGGAACTAGCAAGTTTCAACCTAAAATGTTTCAGTCCACCCAACAATTTCAAAACAAGGGTTAAAAGGATTTTGAAACAAAATATAGGAAAATCAAAGCTAAACTTGCACTTCTTGAAACTAACCCCATATTGTCTCAGGATGCTCAAACATCTAAACCTATTCAGAAAAAGAACAAGGTATTAGTTGCAGAAGCATATGATTGGGATGAAGAAGAGGTTTCCTCAGATGAGGAAATAAGAGTTAGTGCACTGATGGCACTTTCTGAAGAGGATCAGGTGGCTGTGGGAAAAAGCCATGCTAGGAATGGAGAGTGGGTCAACATCACCATGAAAAAGGTAAATACTTTACTTTCTATGGATGATGATTCTGATTGGCAGTCTTACATGAATTATATTTGTGTTGATCTAAAGTTTGTTGAGGAACAAAGGCTTGACATGTTTTCAAAATATAACAAAATTGTGTCAGAATTGAATAAATGTAGAGATGAACTGCTTGCATTGAAACAAGCCAAACAAGAATCCATCACTCTACAAATTCAGAACACTGAAATTTTGAAACAAAACCAAGCCCTTCAAACAGAACTTAAGAAAGAAAAAGCTGTCATTGAAAGCTGGACCAAAAAGAACCCTAAGGTCTTTGATTCTGTGGGCTTAATTCCTCAGATAACTATAGGAATTGACCACCTCACTGAAACCTCCAGTGAGAGTCCCAGTGAAATGACCTTTGTTCCAGCTGGGATATCCTTTGAGCAAGAGATGGAACCCAAGTCAAATGACTGGATTGTCAGGGACAACCTAGTCAGTAAGTTGCCAAACTTTGAGACTGGAAACATCTTGCTCCCTGAAAGTCAGGCTCTGAAAGGTATGCTTGGACTCTTTGACCAACTCAGTATTTCTGATCCAATCAGTGAGGCTAAATCTGAATCAACTCCTCCACTCCCACCACTAAATACCCTTCAGGGTGCTGCACCAAGCTCAGACCTCCCACCATTGGTCTACTCCCCACACTCTCCAAAGGAGAGATCAGGAAAAGGTAGAATCCTCCTGAGAAGACCACCCCTTGAAGTCTCAGTAAATACTGATGACTCATCAACTTCAGTTCCTTCTGAAGTTGCAACTCAAAGTCCTGATCCAAGAATTGATCAGTTGACTGAAATGGTCAGGAAGCTAAGTGAGAAGATTGTATCTTCTGAAAACCTTCTCATTTAAAGAAGGAACAAAAACTAGCCTCCTCAAAGACCAAACCCAAACCAACCAAACCCCTGAAAAAGTGTGAACTGTGCAACTATACAAATCATCTCACTGATGACTGCTATAGAGTCCTTTACTGCATGATTTGCAAAAAGGAAGATCACAGGACCTCTGATCATAAAAAATGCTCAGTCATGTCAAACTTTTCAGGACTTAAGGCTCAGTGCATGAACTATCCTTCTGATTCTAAGCAGAAACAGAAGCAAAAGGCCAAGCCTTTTCCACCTTGCCCATTGTGTGGATTCAATGACCATCATCCCGAGGATTGTCAAAATGACAAACACTATGAATCTAGTGGAAGTACCACTCAGAAATCCTCAGGAAAAGAGAAGGTCATTCATTCAAAAAGAGGAAAGAATAAACAATCCTCTCAGACTACTGAGGCTACCCCTGCAATTAAATGCAAAACATGTGGTAGCTCAGTCCACTCAACCTCTGACCATGAATCAATTAATACTTTCATAAAGACCTACAATACAAAACCCTCCATGAAATGGAGTCCTAGAAAGAACTGACCCAGTTTACTATTTGTGCAGAGGCATGCCAGGGATCCTGTTTGGCATCTAGATAGTAGATGTTCAAGGAGCATGACTGGTGTTAAGGAATGCCTACACAAATATGTGGAAGAATCAGGACCCAAAGTGATATTTGCTGATAATTTATCATGTCTCACTGAAGGCTATGGTTTAGTAAACTGCAATGGTATTGTCTTTACTAGGATAGCATATGTTAATGGTCTTAAGTATAATCTGATCAATTTCAGTCAACTATGTGATACTAAATACATAGTTCAGTTTGATGATAAGCAAGGAACCATCTTCAATGCCAATAAGGAAATTGTCCTCATTGCACCAAGAAGACAAGATGTTTATGTACTAGACATGTCCAGTCTAACTCAGGATGGAACTTGTCTCTTTGCTAAAGCCACTGATACACTCAACTGGCTTTGGCATAAGAGACTCACCCACCTGAACTTTAAAAACATAAACAATCTTGTAAAACAAAACAAGGTCCTTGGCTTACCATCACTTGTGTTTTCAAAGGATAAACCATGCTCAGCTTGTGAAAAAGGTAAACATCACAGAGCATCCTTTAAAACCAAAACCAACTTTTCCATCAGGAACTGCCTACATCTTCTCCATATGGATCTATTTGGACCTATCAGTCCAAGGTCTACTAACCATGAGAAGTATACTCTGGTCATTGTGGATGAATACTCTAGATACACCTGGGTATTCTTCCTGATCAAAAAGAGTCAGGCAGCTGAAACAATCATGTCCTTTGTCAGGAACATTGAAAATCAAAATGACATTAAGGTCAAATAGATTAGAACTGACAATGGGACTGAGTTCAAAAATTATGAACTTGAATGTTTCTGTGATGAGAAAGGTATTTCCTAAAAGTTTTCCTCTCCATACACACCTGAACAAAATGGTGTTGCTGAAAGGAAAAATAGAACACTCATTGAAGCTGCTAGGACAATGCTATGTGGATCAGTCCTTTCCAACCATTTTTGGACTGATGCAGTCAAAACTGCCTGTTATACACAAAACAGATCCATCATTGTCAAGAGACATGGGAAAACCCCATATGAGTTATTCAAAGGAAGAATCCCTGACATCAGCTACTTTCATGTCTTTGGGTGTCCTATGTTTATTCATAATCACAAGGATCACTTAGGGAAATTTGATGCAAAAGCTGATGATGGATACTTCCTGGGATACTCACTGGTCTCAAAAGCCTTCAGAGTGTTCAACACAAGGAGACAGCAGACTGAGGAAACATTTCATGTTACCTTTGATGAGAGCACTGATGCAATCAGGTTCTCAACTGCCTCAGTAGAAGAGATAGGAATTGATAATTCTTTAAGATATCCTCCTGATGATTATCTTTCTGAAAACAATCCTTCTACTCAGTATCAAGATGATGCTAATCTCTCCTATTACATAATCCCTCACAACCTACCTAACCCAACCATCACTGAGTTTGTTGAGGCACATGCACACACTGATGACATCAATCAGTCAGTTCAAAATACTCAAGAACCAAACAATCTCAGTGAGCTGGTAGACACTCAAGATCCAATCAATGATCATGTGTCTACTCCAGAACCAATCCCTCTACCCAATCAGGCCTCCACAAGTTCAAATCAGTATCCAGGACCTCAAGAAAGTTGGACTAGGTCTCAGGACATTGAACTTGTCAATATTATTGGAGAGCCTACTGAAGGCATGCTCACCAGGAGCATGGCTGCTAGTCTAAGAGCAGCCTCATACAATGAATGCCTATTTGTGGACTTCATTTCCACAATTGAACCCAAAAGTGTTAAAGAAGCACTTACACATCTAAGTTGGGTTCAGGCCATGCATGATGAACTGGAACAATTTGATAGAAACAAGGTAATGACCTTGGTCAAATGTCCTGAGAATGTCTCAGTCATTGGCATGAAATGGGTATTCAAAAACAAAACTGATGAAAATGGCATAGTCATTAAAAACAAAGCCAGACTTGTAGCCAAAGGCTATAATCAACAAGAAGGCATTGACTATGAGGAAACATTTGCACCAGTAGCAAGGATGGAAGCCATCAGGATCTTCCTTGCTTTTGCTACATACATGAACTTCAAGGTGTACCAAATGAATGTTAAAAGTGCATTCTTAAATGGTTCACTGAAAGAAGAAGTTTATGTTCAGCAACCTCCTGGATTTGAAAGCCATGAGTCTCTTGATCATGTCTGTAAGCTTAACAAAGCCCTTTATGGACTGAAGCAAGCTCCCAGGGCATGGTATGAGACTCTCTCAGCCTTCTTAATCCAAAACAAATTTGTCAGAGGCAAGATAGACAACACATTGTTTATCTATAAGACAAATAATGATGTCATACTAGTACAAGTGTATGTTGATGACATCATCTTTGGCTCAACAAGTTTCAAACTTTGCAAACAATTTGAAAAACTAATGGCAAAGAAGTTTGAAATGAGCATGATGGGAGAACTGACATACTTCCTTGGTCTACAGATCAAGCAGACTGATAGAGGAACCACTATCAGTCAAGAGAAGTATGTAAAGAATCTACTGAAGAAGTATGATCTCAGTGACCGTGCCTCAGTCAAAACTCCCATGGTCCCCCCAAACAACCTTGGTCCTGATCTCACTGGTAAACCAGTAAATCAAACTCTCTTTAGAGGAATGATAGGATCGCTGATGTATCTACATGTATCAAGGCCTGATATCCAATTCTCAGTATGTCTATGTGCCAGATATCAATCTGACCCAAGAGAATCTCATATCACTGCTGTGAAAAGGATATTCAGGTACCTGAAGGGCACTCCTAACCTTGGATTATACTATCCAAAGTGCTCAGGACTTGATCTCAAAGGATACTCAGACTCTGACTATGCTGGATGCAACATGGATAGAAAAAGCACCTCAGGCTCTTGCCAAATACTTGGTGGGAAATTAGTCTGTTGGAGTGCCAATAAGCAACAATCAGTTGCCTTGTCCTCAGCTGAGGCTGAATATGTTGCAGCAGCTAGTTGTTGTGCAAATGTACTCTCGATGAAAAGTCAACTCAGTGACTATGGAATTCAGTACAAGATGGTACCCATCTTTTGTGATAACACAAGTGCAATTGCAATCTCAAACAACCCTGTTCTTCATCAGAGAACAAAACACATTGATATTAGATATCACTTCATCAGGGACCATGTCAAGAATGGTGACATTGAATTACACTTCATCCCTACTGAATATCAGTTAGCTGATATCTTCACCAAACCTTTGGATGAACCAACTTTCACAAGGCTGAAAGCTGAATTAGGAATGTTGGATATAGAGAATCAGTCCACTGATTGAATCCTTCCAACTGAAGTGTAAATTCTTAAAACCTTAGGTCCCTGACTCAATGTGTACATCAGTGAAAACGTCTCACTGAATTCTCAACCTCAAGAACTAAACCCAAGTTCCTGAAATCTTGAGGGTTCAGGAACTAAACCCAAGTTCCTGAATCCTTGTTGCTCAGGAATCATTTCATATTCCTGAATCATCAGTGACTAATCCCAAGTCCCTGAAAAACCAATCACTGAATGAAGTGTCATTCAGGGCCCTGAAAAGGACATTAAATACTGACTTAAATACTCTAAGTATCTTGTTAGTAAATGTCCGAGGTTGGTAACTGAACTCGTATTTAATTCAAGAATATTTGTTCCTTTTGCCTTTCTGGCTTCCACCTCTGGGCCACCACATTCCCACTTGGCATTAAATGCCTCTCCAATCACATTACAAATATGTGATGACTCATCTCTGCAAATTACACTTTTGCAGAACTGCTCAACTGTTCACTTCGACTGTTTCGCCAAACCAGGAAAGTGAAGTGTTGGCATTAAATGCGGATCCCAAAACATATTATTCAAAACAATTTCCAATAATTCTTTTTGAATAAACTAAGATCGCTCAAATGTCTTAAATACCCCCATCTCCACTTCCCTATAAATACCCATCCAAAAGAATTCACACACACGCTTTTTTGAAAATTATAAGCAAACTCTGCCCTTTTTCTCTCTCAAAACAAATTGTGTGTGTGTTCTTAGCATTTAGAAACATCCGACCATTTTTTCGACCATAACCAGATCATAAAATGGCTTCCTCTAATGCTGTTACCATCGCCCCCAATGTGAACTTCACAATGGAGGGCGTGAACCTGACCAAAAACAATGTGGTTGGAAATTTCCATTATCCCCAGCAATATGGGGGTTACAAGGATGTAGTTAAGTATTTACAAAACTGCTTCCTTGCCACAGCTTTTACAACCACCCCAGAAGTCATTTATAATGACTATCTCAGGGAGTTTTGGTGTACCGCAACGGCTACTAGCCCTAAGGACACCAAAGAGTCGATCATCACTTTCACTGTGATGAATGGGACTAGGACTCTCTCCCTGAACTACAAGACCTTCATCATGGCCACAGGTCTTAACTTTGTTGAGAACTTTGAGGCAAACCCTACTGATCAGGAAATAAAAGCTGAAATGCTTTTCCTAGGGCCTCATGATGTTAGGCGTCCTACTGAGTCCCCTGAAGCCTTGCTGGCAAAGGCTCCAATAGTGAAGACATGGTTTCACCCTGTCTGGAGACTTATGATGACATTCGTCATTCAGGTACTCGGAGGAAACAAATCCTCCACTGAGCAATTGAACTTATCACAACAATTGATGATGCTCAGTCTCTTGGAGGGTAAAAAAATTGACATCGGAGGAATAATCTTCCGTGACCTCGTTTTAAAGCTCTCAGGGAAACATAGGCAAAGACACATGTCTTCCCTAGGTTCATTTCCTGTGTGCTTCAGGACCTCCTTGGTTCTGACTACTTAAGGACTGACGTAGAAGGTACAAAACCTGACGTCTTGCATAAGACCAACTTTAGTAGTGACATTACTGAGGTACAACCAGTCGCCCTGACCACCTACATGTTAATGGTGATTCAGGGTGAAAATGTATGCTCACCAGTTCCTTCACCAACCAAGAAGGTAAAGAAGACCAAAGGGAAAGGGGGACAGTCCAGTAAGGTGGTTAGACCTAAACCACTCGTCACTGAGACTGTTGCCTCAGGCACTAAGAAAGTTGTTGTGACCTTGACCTCTAAGACTCCCATCAAAGAGACCACATTGGCCACAAAACAACCGCCAACGGAGGGTGCTGGGCAATCATCCTCAGTATCCTCGGGCACACCCCTTTCCGAATGTCCCTACTGACAAAAACAAGTCAGGTGGGTCAGAAGCATCCACCCACTCACATCCCAATGAAGGCACTGATAAATCACAATCAGAGCCTGAGGGAGTTCAGGGTTCTATATCCTTGGTGGAGCAGTACTACTCCACTGAGACGGGGACCCATACCCATTCACATCCCGTTAACGTCTCTAAGCAATCACACTTAGAGTCTCAGGGAGTTCAGGCCTCTAAATCCCCAAAAGGACAGCACAATCCTGATGGGAAGGGAGGCCATCAACAATCACCAATAGTACCTAGTGATTCTACTGGAAAACACCCATCAGTAGATGAAGGTGCTCAGGGGGAAAAAAACTCAGGGGGAAACAAACCACCCGTTGATACGGAACCCATCACCGCCTCAGGCAGTCCAAGTCACTTGGGAACTGATCCTAACAGTCAGGCTGGGCAAACCCCCCCAGTTATTATGGCTAGTCAGGCTGGTGAAACCCCACCAGTTATTATGACTAAAGGATCAGGACCTGGCCACAACAAAAGTGAGCCCTCTTTTGAGGGGGAGCTGGATTCCCTGAAGGCTCCTTCTCTGGCTGACTATGAAAATTTGTTGGCTGATGAGTCAGAGGAGGAGACGGATTTCAATTTTGGTGAGGATGAACCACTTCCTGATGTTGAGGAGGAAACGGAGGGTCAAATTAACTCTCCTCCGCAGTCTGAGCAACAACTCTCTTCTCCTCATCCTGAGGATCAACAACCTAGTTCACCATCATCTTCATTAGGTGCCTCAGCCACCCCTAAGTGGTTAACCAAGTATGATAATGTTCATCCGCCCTCTGAAAGAAGTATGGCCAAATTCCTTTGCCAAGCCAACAAAGGTCTTTACAATGCTCTTACTGATGAACTAACGGATCAACATACTGAAGCGGCAGCCTCCTATGCTGACTTCAGGGCCTCTGTGGAAGAATCTCAGGACAAGATTCTTCAAGCTTCCAGGCTCGCTGACAAACAACTTGGAGAACTAACCAAAACCTTTGATGAGACAGCCACTGGTCAGCATCAGGACCTTGCAAACCTCCTCAAGACCGTTGAATCAGTACAAGAACAACTTTCTGATGATCCCACACTGATTAAATCAATGAAAGACCATATGGCCACTCAGACGACTGCCTCTACCAACCTAACTGAGCTTCTTAAGCTCTTTTAGGGGGTAGATCTCAAAGGTCTCAGGGAAAACCAGGATTCCATTCTTCAGGCTGCTATGGAATCCAAGGGGCACCTCAACAAGCTTTCCTCAGCCATTGATCAGCTCTCACAAACACATAATGAGTTGATCAACCACTACACCAACCGTGTCACTGAACTCTCCACCACCCAACAAGTCATGGCTACCGAACTCAGTGCCGTGAAGAATGATGCTTCTGAGACAAAGTCCATGGTCTCTGATATCCTATCACTTCTTCAGGCCTCTCATGTGCCACCACCTCCTCAGTCAGCAGGTCTTTCCACTGAAGTTCCTACACCTGCTGAGGGGGAGAAAAATGATGAAATCCCTGATCCATCCTCTGCCTTGGTAACTGTTCCAAACCCTGATGAATCCATCAGTCAACCTCCTCTCACTGACAAAGGGAAGGATATTATGACTGAAACCTCTTCTCCTGAACCACACTTGGTCAAGGCGTCAAACATAAGACAGCCAGATCCTGATATACCGTCCTATGTTGACTTAGAAGATGGGAGAAGAGTCTATGGGACTCAGGAGGAACTTGCTGAGATCTTAGATCAGGAAGATCGCAGGAAAGCCCATGACCTCACCACATCTACCATCTATGAGGTTGCCAAGGAAGAAATAAAGAAGTCTGAGAAAGAGATTCAGGGAGATGAATTCATCAGGCTTCAAGCCCAACTTCTTCAGAAACACAACATGGAAGCCAAACTGAAGCAAGAAAAGAGGCAAAGGGCATATGAGAGGTATGTATGGCACATGACCAAAACCAAAGGTGAAGGCAAAATCACTGATATCACTATTCACCCCACCAGACCTCTGAGCTTAACAATCCATAGAGGTCCAAGGAAGTCTGAACATCTTCCAGCAATCAAGTTTTCAGACTATGGGTTAAGAGAATAGGATATGATGATGCCCATCCTAAGGAAGAAAACCACAAGCAAGAATGCCCCAATCATCATCAAGTCACTGAGTGCCAAGTATGAGGAACTCGCAAAAGTGGCAAAGAGTCTTGGCATTAACCATGATGAGGCACTTGCTTCTCAGGGACTAACTATCCCTGAATTTACTCAGAAGGTTGGGAAGAAAAGGAAAGCTGTAGCTATGGAGCTTGAACAATACATAGCTGCACTTCACTGCAACAGAGTTCCTCCTCAGGGAGTCAAGTTTCGTCCTAACCTAGTCATCAAAGAACCTGAGTATGGTATCTTCTTCGTGGATGAATTTGGTCAGGAAGCCTTTCAGAGAGTTTCTGACATTGACAAAGTGGAAACGACAACACTCCTAGCCTACAAACTGATGGCACTTAATATCAGGGGCTCTAATAATGAGGAGTTTGTCAGGCTGATGGATCAGTTGATGAAGGAACGACCTGACAAAGAAGTGTTAGTGTCGAAGAAGGCAAAGCTTGAACTAATGGGTCTCCGTCAGGAACCTTAAGTATTTTGTACTTAGAATAATAGGACTTGTAATGATATGAATAAATTGATGAATGTTTTGCTATATCAATATCCTTATTTATTTTCTAGTACATTCAGTATGAGCAGAAGACTTTAGCTCACTCATACTGATCAAACACTTAGGCATAATTTATATCCAAATAGGGGGAGATTGTTGGGTTCGAAGAACACCCAATTATCTTAAACAGGATTTGAACACAAATTAAGCTAAGTGTTTGCTAAACCGAGAACAATTCAAGTCACTGAGAGAACAGTCTCTCAGTGAGTCATCTTCAGGATGATTAAGGCGAGTTCAATAAAGGACTCACTCTCAGGAAGGCGGTACTCCCTGAGTAGGACTTAAGCCAAAGAAGAAGATGATGGTTCAGTGAGTGTTGGACAAGAACTCACTGAACCCCAGTCTCCTCAACAACAAAGTGATTGAAGACTGAGGAACCAACGCCTGAAGAAAAGGCGGGAACAATAGGGAAAAGATCTGAGAAGATAAAAGTGTCAGACCAAACACTCTTCTCTTGTCAGATCCAACCTTCCCTATTGCGGCTAAAAGTCATGGAGTGTCAGCCAACAACTCCCAAAGTCTTATTAGCCCTTTTCTATTGGTTCTTGGAAATGACAATTACTATTTGTAATTGTCAGACACGCAACCTCAACAACTTGTATTATATTTAATCACTTATACTTAGATTACTTGTGTATAAATAGATCAGATGGGAGAGAAGTTAAAGTGTACTTTGTATATTGAAAGCTTATAACTTTTACAAAGTAACTTCTCTCCTACAAAGAGTATACAACTCATTGAGATAGCTCAGCAGGTATATTGTTACCACTCAAGCAAAACTTGAGTTTCGATAGGAGACACCCCATACCCTTGTCTATTCAATCCCAAGTGTTTGTTCCGCAAAACACTTGGGTAATAGATTCTTGAAATTATTTCTAATAAGAATTTAAACGTTGAAAAATATTGTGTTTTTATATTCACGTTTTATAACTGTTAGATTTAATCATAAACATTGTATTAGTCATAAACACAAATAGATTAACTTTCTAGTTAACTCTAAGCGTGTAAAGGGACCAACATAATGAATTATAAATAAGTGGGCTTATTTGTATCCGATATGACATGAGTATGAACTCGAACTTGAGAATCTCCAATATTCTATTACTTAGCAAAAATCTTAAAACCTCATTTGAACTACCTTAGTTCATTCTTAAGTTATTACTTTTACCGTTACAAATCCTTACAATCATGAACTATTAACAAACTTATTACCCTCTTGAATTGGTTTAATCTTGAACCAACAGACTGAGTATGATATTCCACCCACTTGCTTGGATACATAAATACCTACTTTACTTAGGTGCATGGACACCCACACATAAGCTCTCCCAAGAGTTCCTTCCAATTGTTGACCTTTATTTTAGAGACATTGTTTCTCGAAATGTTCTCTCTCCACATCCCCACACTGTTTGTTACTGTTGTTATTTTTGCTGTTATTTAATTCTTGAGCAAACCAAGCTCGTACAACATGATCCACTAGGTGGCCAGACCTTCAAATTGTTTCATCTAGTGTGAGTGATCAAACGAAATTACATTTTCTTGAATACTGAGTGGAAGTTCTTAAATGAACTTTTCTCATAACTTCTCGTTGGTTGAAACCATTATTGGGCACCCTATTGCCAACTCTTAAAGCAACGAATATAAGTTGTGATATCAACACAACTGACAGCAAGAAAACTTCACCACCATTTCTTGCACCCCATTTTAAAGTAATTCTTGATCGATAATTTCTTCAACATAATCCAAGCAATCTTGTAAGCATTCTCAATACCAAAGATTGAGCAACAACATTCCCCCATGACAAAGAATTTTACAAAAGTATGCTTGTGGCATATTTGACTTTGCAGTTTTCAGCACCGTTTCCGATTTGGAAATACTAACTCTATTCTCTCAAACCAACGATTCAAACCAACCACTCCCTCCATGCTTTTGAAATTTCTGAATTTACAACTCATGAAATCCTTGTGAGAACAACCCCTAACACCTGGCGCAACAATCACTCGAAGAGGCGCCACAACATTTGGTTCTCCAGCATTTTCATCTGGCCTTACAATATCTGGTTCCCCAACTAGCCCTTCAATATTAGGCCTTTCGGTTGAGTCCTAATATTAATCATAGCACTTTTGCTCACCCATCAACACATCAATAGAGTTCCTGATTTCACCTAGGAGTGTGAGATCAAAATTCACCACAAATACCTACACTCTTTCCCAGACATCTCAACATCGGACTATACAAGATCCTGACTAGGATTTGTCACTATTCCTCTGGAAGAGATCCAGATTGACGAATGTCCGAACTTTATCAAAGAACCTATCATAATCATAGACCGTAAGGTCAAACGAATTAAGTAAAGTCGCATCTCTATTGTCAAAATTCGTTAGAACTTTCAGTAAGAACTAAAATTCACATGGGAGCGTGAAGACCAGATGCGTCGCAAGTACTTCCATCTTTTCTCGAGCACACTGCCCACAGATAACACCCGCTGAACTTCGGGACGAAGTTCCAATTGAAGGGTGGATACTGTAGCAACCCGTAAATTTTCACACATCAAAATGACTATTTTACCCTTTGACTTTTTTTAAAAGTTGACTTTGACTTTTACTTCTTGACTATTTGACTTTTACTTTAACGTAAAAGCAAATACTGTAATCGGTAGTTAACTGGTAACTTCCCAAGATAAGTAACCCGCTCTGATTCGAATTATTACTATCTGAACGTTACGTTCACCTTTGTCTATTTAACAAGAGAATATATTGTTATCCTTACATACCAACACCGCAATAATAATGGTTTACATTCGATAGTCATTATTAAACATCAATAGTCTCGTTTTTATATTGATTTTATAAAAACGAATCCAAAAATATATTTCTCACAATTACCCAATCAAATTACCGTGTTTATACTTTAGCTCAACGGGATACGAGGTATACACAATACACTAGTTACTAATAGATATCCTGATCTTATAAAAAAAAAATACCACCACCACTCATTTGTATATACTCCCTTACCCAAAATCTTATCTTGTCTCCCTCACTTTCCTATAAACCTGGTCTTTCACATTTCCCTCCCTCCTCTCTCATTTTATATAAACCTGATTCTATCTTTTTTTCCCGCTCTCTTGGTAAACGACAAGCAACAACAACAACACCACCACCATCGCCTCTGCCACCACCTCTTAGCCACCATAAGTCACCGCCACCATCCTTCCATCTTTACTGGAGATATACAAAGATCAAGGAGGCTCGTATTTGGGTTTTCGGATTTGGTTCTGGATCGGGATACCATCACAGCTACCTCCATTCATCACCTCCCTCTCCCGCGTTAAATGGGTATATTGAAAAGCACATAATTTATCTTTAAGCTTTCTTTTGATTCAACATCAACCTTAGTTTGATTCGTTTAGTTTTCGTGGAATTAAAAACCTATTTAAAGAAGTTTATTAATTAATGCGTGTGGTGTGAATCAAATAAAGGTGTTTGGATTGTGTGGGTTGAATTGGGTCAAGTAGTAAACCCACGTATGGGTCAGGATTAAACCCGATGAAATTTCACATTTATTTAAGTTTTTCTTATCTTGTTGTGATTTGGATTAACTGCTTATTGTATCTTTAGTTGGTGTAATATGTTTTTTCCTGGTTCAGTAAGTAAACCCGATGGGGGTGTTTATTTTAGCTCAGTTCAAATCCAACCCAAGGAGGGTTGTGTTTGTTGTGTGCCGAAGAACCAAAACAGCCCGTATAGGGTGTTTGTTTGATGCATTTATGGGTTCCTTTCCTTTCTAGTTTACTTATTAAGCTCATAACTTATTAAGGCTTATTTGGTTTTGATGTGGTCTCGGCTAAAGACCACAGCCGAGGGGTGTTTTGTTGGCTGCAAAACAGCCCCAACGGGGGGTGTTTGCCTGCTGCAAAACAGCCCCAACCGAGGGCGTTTGGTGGCTGCAAAACAACCCCAACTTGGGGTGTATTTACCTACTTATTTGCTGCACAAAAGGGGTGTTTGTCTGCTGCAATAACATCCCCAAATGGGGTGTATTACTGCTAAACTTTCTGCACCAGCAAGGGTGTTTGGTTGCTGCAACACAGCCCCCACCATGGGCTGTTTGGAACAGCACACTGCAGTCCCGCCTTTTTGGCGATATCTAGAGTTCTACAACTCCGGTTGATGTGCCGTTTACGGCTAAATTTAAGTTCATGTCTTATCTACATTTCATAAAACTGGGCCGAGCTCCAGAAATGAACAGAAACATGAGCTTTTTCTGATTGAAATATGGTATGCAGATTTTGACACCTTTCGTCATTTTGGCTCTCATTTACTCATAGGGATGAGTTATGAAGTGCGCCACCCGGCGAAATGACCACAAAACATAGCTCTATCACCCTATCTAATAACCTCAGTTCCATAACTCACTGAGTTGTGCAGACTTTCCAATCTTTGGGACTGTTTCAGAATTTCAGGTTTCTAACTCATACATAGGGCTTGTTTTAGCAAATTTTCAAGTTACAAACCTCTTGTACAATGTCAATTACATATATAATCTTATTTGCTATTTGATTCTTAGGTGTTTATTTGCATTTTATACTGGTGCTATATGATTTATACTTTGGCGTGCGTTTTGTCTGAGTCTATGACTTCATACCACCACACGAATGAGATACTAAACATTTTACAAACATTGATACAAATATTCCACGAAAACTAAAACACTCTATCTTTTGAAACTCGTACGTATCGATTACTTTCCGCTTGTCATATCTTGAGACATGCTTATATTCATTAGGTTATGCCGATTCTGTATCGTTGTACTATACTCCTTACACTGTTCTGCCATACTCCTTGACACCGTTGTGTTATCTACGTCACTACATTCCAAGGTGAGTCATAGCCCCTACTTTCACTTATTTTGAACTCTTTGGGGGAGATACATGCTCGTTCTACATACAAATATACTCGTTTATCTTAAACATTGTACTCAATTGATGACACACACTATTGGTTTATTGAAACATAATTCTTGTTTTCACTTACACAAGTAATATACACATAAACGAATTACTTATGGGATTCACCCAACACCCGGTACATTGTCTTTCACCAACGTAAAGGCAAACGAATTACTTATGGGATTCACCCAACACCCGGTACGTTGTCTTTCACCAACGTAAGGGCAAATGAATTACTTATGGATTTCACCCAATCTTTGACCCGGTTAGGGCAAACGAATTATGTTGGAATTTCACCCAACATAACCTACTACTTATTTCATCAATATTGGTATTTATTACAATTATCACTCACATTTGAAACTATTGGAATCAACTGTTTACTTACAAACTCTATGAACTCACCAACCATTATGTTGTCACTTTTAGCATGTTTATCTCAAGTGCATAATGAGCGAGGATGGCACGAAGGAGCACAGATACACCAAAAGGGCTATAAATTATATTATCATTCGAAAACTTATTTAACAAACTGTAAAACTACTGGGACCTCACTTTGTAAATTCTGATATTCAAATGGTAAATCTTTTAAAACGACTTAAATAGATATCGTTTTCTATCATTATAACTGTTTGGCTATGAAGTAAGACCCAGTTTAAATTCCGCTGCGTATCACGAAATTGGGGGTGTTACATTCGGGGTGTTCTTAATTGTATATAATAGTTGTATGATGTACTGTTCATCCATTCACATCGTTAGTCCCCAGTTATACGTACCGTTCGTACGGCCTCCTTGTGTGGGGCAGTAGGTAGTATGGATAGCGCTATTATAGGTCAGACAACCTCTCGTTCACTATATTACGGGACGCATATTATTTATTTTAGGGGTTTTGCCGGCATACATTATTATATATGTGGTGCTTATATTGTGAACTACTATTACCGCGTGTACTTGACTACCTGACATACTACTTTCTATGCAATGGGTTGTGAACACATAGGTTACAAGTCTTGTATGGGCGGGACTTGCAACTGAATGGATTGACATCGCCTTTTCCTTGTGGACTTTCTCAAAAAGGTTTTCATATTGTATAAAACGTGTGTACTCACCAACTATTTTCATAGTTGACCCGTTTTCTCTCATGCATTTCAGGTGGTCTCCAGTAAGCTTTTCTTCAAGATCTTTGCATAATGATGTTTTCACATGTCACTACTGATCATTATGTATTAAACCGCTATCTTTTGCGAACTCAACTTTATATTTTAATTGTCGATGTCGGCTAAAACAATATTGTAATGATGTACACTTTCCTTTAAATCTTAAATGATGGTATGTTCTATTATCTTATGCTTATGTTCTTTTCTAGTTACACCTCGTGTTTCCGCTTTAGCGGGGTGTGGCTGATTGGTATCAGAGCCTAAGGTTATAAAGAATGCCAATTTTTCAAAAATAAAAATCGCAACTATAACCAAAATAACGTTTCCTAAAACACTGTACATCATTCGAGTCGACTAGTCCTAACATTACGTCGTTAATCCTAAATTTCACATAGCCTGATCACCTATGTTTAATTAAGGAAGAATCATGCAATGATAAGAGTAGTAGTTTTGGATTATGTTTGGTCGAGTATTAAGAGTCTGGTCACCTGAAATTGCATTGGTCGGGTGGGTATGCATAGCATGTTCGTATGTTCTCGTTTATGTTACTGTACCTTATATATGCTTTTATGTATATGCTTTCTCTTTGCTACCTTATGACTCGTTAGACTAGGCACGTCTTTGTTTTTGTCATGTTACGATCTCTATGTCACAACCGTCGTTGCACCGTATATCATCCATCTAAGTTCACGAAATTGATTAATCCGAAACCTAATGTTATAGACCTTAGTTAAATTTTTATTAGTTGATTTGATTGGTGTAAGCAATTTCAAAATCGAGCAAATTTTTCAAAAGACCTCCTTCCAGGATGTTGAATCCTTTCTTTCTGACAAATTGTTTCCTAGCTTGATCTAGAGACAGTTCTTGTTTGATGAGTTGCGAAAATCAAGCTAAGAGTCAAATTGTTAGTCAAACCGATTCAGTTTAATCTCATGAAAGTTCTTGTTTGATGAGTTGTGAGATTAAATTAGAATCGATTACCTAAAAGTTTTTTGAGGGCTAAGATTTAGATTGGAAAAGTTTCCTTATCAAATCTGACCACGAGCACATACGTCGGTAGCACGAACGAGCTGAATTCAGGGACTGAATTCCTTTAACGGGTGGATACTGTGACAACTCGTATTTTTAGGTCATATTTTTTTAAATTTAAAATTTTACTATTCATACTCGAAAAAGTTACTATTCACTATCGTAGTTTTTACTATTTACTATTTTCCGAAAAATTAAGTTTTACGAGAATTAAAGCACGTAACCGAGAGACCTCATTTTGTGCACCACATATGGATGTTAGTCTACTTATGCTAAAACATTTCGAATAATATCATTTTCATTTTTGGACTTACTTGTGTTCACATTACTATTTATTTCATTTAATTAAATAAATAAACGCTTTTAAACGATTTTCATGCATGTACAATATACCCAATACTCCCAACAATAGTATTAACATATTTTTACACTAATTACAATGTTACAAAAACATTTTAGAAACAAAAATATAAACCGAAACTTATTAGCTCTCGCAAAATGTAACAATAATATTGGAAATCAAATTTAGTTTAAATATTTATTTCTTTTGAACCAAATAAAACAAAAGACTAAGATCCTGGTCCAGCCCAGAAAATCTGAACTGGTCCAGCCCAGTTATATCATCATCCATTTAAAGGTGTTTTAATACAGACAAAACCTAGAGTTAAAAATGGTTGAAACGAGGGGTAAGAAAAGGAAGTCGGTTGATGGTGTAGCATCAACATACGATGTAAGTTTATTTCATCTTATTAAATACTATAATTTAATGAACCATAAGCTTGATTGTTAAAAACTTGTTTGGATTAGCTTATTTTTAGTTTATTTGATTATTGAAATATATATATATATATATATATATATATATATATATATATATATATATATATATATATATATATATATATATATATATATATATATATATATATATATATATATATATATATTTACGATAAATTAAGTAAGGGCAAATACTAAAAAAATACATCGAAGTTGTCATTTTTTGCCATTTTATGGTGCCACCTTTTTTTGTGATAAATGTATGACTAAAGTATTGAATTCGGGTCATTGTGTGCATCAAACTTGATACTTTTTGTTATTGTATGTATCCCGTTAGTTAAACGTCACATCATTAGTCATTTATTCTAACGGCCGTTAGTAAATAACTTACAATTCTGTTTTCTTACGTTTTTATACATTTTCAGACGTTTTCGTCCGTATTTTTACGTTTTCGTCTGTTTTTGCACGTTTTCGTCCGTTTCCATCAACGGGGGGGTGTTTGCCTGCTACAAAACAGCCCCAAAATAGCCCCAACCGAGGGCGTCTGGTGGCTGCAAAATAGCCCCAACTTGGGGTGTATTTACCTACTTATTTGCTGCACAAAAAGGGGTGTTTGTCTGCTGCAATAACAGCCCCAAATGGGGTGTATTACTGCTGAACTTTCTGCACCAGCAAGGGTGTTTGGTTGCTGCAACACAGCCCCCACCATGGGCTGTTTGGAACAGCACACTGCAGTCCCGCCTTTTTGGCGATATCTAGAGTTCTAGAACTCCAGTTGATGCGCCGTTTGCGGCTACATTTAAGTTTATGTCTTATCTACATTTCATAAAACTGGACCGAGCTCCAGAAATGATCAGAACCATGAGCTTTTTCTGATTGAAATCTGGTGTGCAGATTTTGACACCTTTCGCCATTTTGGCTCTCATTTACTCATCGGGATGAGTTATGAGGTGCGCCACCCGGAGAAATGACCACAAAACATAACTCTATCACCCTATCTAATTACCTCAGGTCCATAACTCAGTGAGTTGCGCAGACTTTCCAATCTTTGGGACTGTTTCAGAATTTCAGGTTTCTAACTCATACATAGGGCTTGTTTTAGCAAATTTTCAAGTTACAAACCTCTTGTACAATGTCAATTACATATATAATCTTATTTGCTATTTGCTTCTTAGGTGTTTATTTGCATTTTATACTGGTGCTATATGATTTATACTTTGACGTGCGTTTTTCTGAGTCTATGACTTCATACCACCACACGAATGAGATACTAAACATTTTACAAACATTGATACAAATATTCCACGAAAACTAAAACACTCTATCTTTTGAAACTCGTACGTATCGATTACTTTCCGCTTGTCATATCTTGAGACATGCTTATATTCATTAGGTTATGCCGATTCTGTATTGTTGTACTATACTCCTTACACTGTTCTGCCATACTCCTTGACACCGTTGTGTTATCTACGTCACTACATTCCAAGGTGAGTCATAGCCCCTACTTTCACTTATTTTGAACTCTTTGGGGGAGATACATGCTCGTTCTACTTACAAATATACTCGTTTATCTTAAACATTGTACTCAATTGATGACACACACTATTGGTTTATTGAAACATAATTCTTGTTTTCACTTACACAAGTAATATACAAATAAACGAATTACTTATGGGATTCACCCAACACCCGGTACGTTGTCTTTCACCAATGTAAGGGCAAACGAATTACTTATGGGATTCACCCAACACCCGGTACGTTGTCTTTCACCAACGTAAGGGCAAACAAATTAATTATGGATTTTACCCAATCTTTGACCCGGTTAGGGCAAACGAATTATGTTGGAATTTCACCCAACATAACCCACTACTTATTTCATCAATATTGGTATTTATTACAATTATCACTCACATTTGAAACTATTAGAATCAACTGTTTACTTACAAACTCTATGAACTCACCAACCTTTGTTTTGACACTTTTAGCATGTTTATCTCAGGTCCATAATGAGCGAGGATGGCACGAAGGAGCACGGATACACCAAAAGGGCTATAAATTATATTATCATTCGAAAACTTATTTAACAAACTGTAAAACTACTGGGACCTCACTTTGTAAATTCTGATATTCGAATGGTAAATCTTTTAGAACGACTCAAATAGAGATCGTTTTCTATCATTATAACTGTTAGGCCATGGAGTAACACCCAGTTTGAATTCCGCTGCGTATCACGAAATTGGGGGTGTTACAGATTGGTATCAGAGCTATATTTATAAAGAAACGGGTCTAATTGAGGCCTAAACTATAACCACTCTCACAAACAAAATATTTTATAGCCTTTCGCTCTCCGTGCCTTCCATCCTCCAGACGATTATGTGACTTCTAGGTAATTTATGCTACTCAAACACTTAGTATATTGATATATACACACTCAACATACTTTCGATCCCTTTGGAACTAAATACATCTGCGTATGCCTATTCTAGGGTATTACGGCACAACCACATTTCTTCAATCATGTACCTACTCATACTTTAGCAGTGGGTTGTAAACACACAGGTTTCAAGTCTTGTATGGGCGGGACTTGGGACTGAGTGGATTTACGATACCTTTGTTGTGGAGACTTTATTCAAGGGCTTACAATTCAACTATACAAATATGCCCTACTCATACACTTTTGTGGTCTAGGAAACTTCCCCCAGGACATTGTAACTGATTACAATGGTCTTTCCTAGTACCCAGACATTGTAATTTATACAATGGTCTCATTTATTTTTCAAGGCACTGTAATGTCCTACAGTGGTCTCTATCACATCCCCAGACACTGTAAACGAAACAGTGGTCTCACTTATTTCTCAGACATTGTGAGTTGCACAGTGGTCTCACTTATTTCTCAGACATTGTGAGTTGCACAATGGTCTCACTTATTTCTCAGACATTGTGAGTTGCACAATGGTCTCATTTAGCTCTCAGACATTGTGTGTTGCACAATGGTCTCAATTAATTCTCAGACATTGTAAATGATTTCAATGATCTCTAAACTTTTCACGATCATACGTAATATTGTTTTACCTAAAACCTGACACAAACTATTGATTTCCTTGGTAGAAATCAAAGATATGAAATTGCTAAGGAACAAACTGATTCATCACCTACAAAAGCTGAAGTTCATCAACTTTCTCTACATTCATCAAAGTTCTCTTCCGAAACTTTCATTGTTAAAAGTCTATGATTCTAGCCCAGTGTGGACTATTTTTCTTTTCCACACGTATAAGTGTTTTGTCAGACATTCTTAAGTAGGATGATTTACAAAGTCTTTATTTGAATGGATTGAGACGCCTTTTTTATTTAAATAAAGAAATTGTGAATCGCCTAACCATAAGTTTATACTTCTTTATTTACATTGTTTGGGACGCTTCTCTATGTAAATAATGAATTATAAATAAGTGGGCTTATTTGTATCCGATATGACATGAGTATGAACTCGAACTTGAGAATCTCCAATATTCTATTACTCAGCAAAAATCTTAAAACCTCATTTGAACTACCTTAGTTCATTCTTAAGTTATTACTTTTACCGTTACAAATCCTTACAATCATGAACTATTAACAAACTTATTACCCTCTTGAATTGGTTTAATCTTGAACCAACAGACTGAGTATGATATTCCACCCACTTGCTTGGATACATAAATACCTACTTTACTTAGGTGCATGGACACCCACACATAAGCTCTCCCAAGAGTTCCTTCCAATTGTTGACCTTTATTTTAGAGACATTGTTTCTCGAAATGTTCTCTCTCCACATCCCCACACTGTTTGTTACTGTTGTTATTTTTGCTGTTATTTAATTCTTGAGCAGACCAAGCTCGTACAACATGATCCACTAGGTGGCCAGACCTTCAAATTGTTTCATCTAGTGTGAGTGATCAAACGAAATTACATTTTCTTGAATACTGAGTGGAAGTTCTTAAATGAACTTTTCTCATAACTTCTCGTTGGTTGAAACCATTATTGGGCACCCTATTGCCAACTCTTAAAGCAACGAATATAAGTTGTGATATCAACACAACTGACAGCAAGAAAACTTCACCACCATTTCTTGCACCCCATTTCAAAGTAATTCTTGATCGATAATTTCTTCAACATAATCCAAGCAATCTTGTAAGCATTCTCAATACCAAAAGATTGAGCAACAACATTCCCCCATGACAAAGCATTTTCCAGAAGTATGCTTGTGGCATATTTGACTTTGCAGTTTTCAGCACCGTTTTCGATTTGGAAATACTAACTCTATTCTCTCAAACCAACGATTCAAACCAACCACTCCCTCCATGCTTTTGAAATTTCTGAATTTACAACTCATGAAATCCTTGTGAGAACAACCCCTAACACCTGGCGCAACAATCACTCGAAGAGGCGCCACAACATTTGGTTCTCCAGCATTTTCAGCTGGCCTTACAATATCTGGTTCCCCAACTAGCCCTTCAATATTAGGCCTTTCGGTTGAGTCCTAATATTAATCATAGCACTTTTGCTCACCCATCAACACATCAATAGAGTTCCTGATTTCACCTAGGAGTGTGAGATCAAAATTCACCACAAATACCTACACTCTTTCCCAGACATCTCAACATCGGACTATACAAGATCCTGACTAGGATTGGTCACTATTCCTCTGGAAGAGATCCAGATTGACGAATGTCCGAACTTTATCAAAGAACCTATCATGATCATAGACCGTAAGGTCAAACGAATTAAGTAAAGTCGCATCTCTATTGTCAAAATTCGTTAGAACTTTCAGTAAGAACTAAAATTCACGTGGGAGCGTGAAGACCAGATGCGTCGCAAGTACTTCCATCTTTTCTCGAGCACACTGCCCACAGATAACACCCGCTGAACTTCGGGACGAAGTTCCAATTGAAGGGTGGATACTGTAGCAACCCGCAAATTTTCACACATCAAAATGACTATTTTACCCTTTGACTTTTTTTAAAAGTTGACTTTGACTT
The DNA here is from genome assembly GCA_021014915.2 of Artemisia tridentata subsp. tridentata. NCBI lineage: Eukaryota > Viridiplantae > Streptophyta > Magnoliopsida > Asterales > Asteraceae > Artemisia > Artemisia tridentata. The sequence goes on along the minus strand of CP139501.1, from coordinate 13,225,852 downwards.
TTACTTCTTGACTATTTGACTTTTACTTTAACGTAAAAGCAAATACTGTAATCGGTAGTTAACTGGTAACTTCCCAAGATAAGTAACCCGATCTGATTCGAATTATTACTATCTGAACGTTACGTTCACCTTTTTCTATTTAACAAGAGAATATATTGTTATCCTTACATACCAACACCGCAATAATAATGGTTTACATTCGATAGTCATTATTAAAAATCAATAGTCTCATTTTTATATTGATTTTATAAAAACGAATCCAAAAATATATTTCTCACAATTACCCAATCAAATTACCGTGTTTATACTTTAGCTCAACGGGATACGAGGTATACACAATACACTAGTTACTAATAGATATCCTGATCTTATTAAAAAAAAAAACCACCACCACTCATTTGTATATACTCCCTTACCCAAAATCTTATCTTGTCTCCCTCACTTTCCTATAAACCTGGTCTTTCACATTTCCCTCCCTCCTCTCTCATTTTATATAAACCTGATTCTATCTTTTTTTCCCGCTCTCTTGGTGAACGACAAGCAACAACAACAACACCACCACCATCGCCTCTGCCACCACCTCTCAGCCACCATAAGTCACCGCCACCATCCTTCCATCTTTACTGGAGATATACAAAGATCAAGGAGGCTCGTATTTGGGTTTTCGGATTTGGTTCTGGATCGGGATACCATCACAGCCACCTCCATTCATCACCTCCCTCTCCCGCGTTAAATAGGTATATTGAAAAGCACATAATTTATCTTTAAGCTTTCTTTTGATTCAACATCAACCTTAGTTTGATTCATTTAGTTTTCGTGGAATTAAAAACCTAGTTAAACAAGTTTGTTAATTAATGCGTGTGGTGTTAATCAAATAAAGGTGTTTGGATTGTGTAGGTTGAATTGGGTCAAGTAGTAAACCCACGTACGGGTCCGGATTAAACCCGATAAAATTTCACATTTATTTAAGTTTTTCTTATCTTGTTGTGATTTGGATTAACTGCTTGTTGTATCTTTAGTTGGTGTAATATGTTTTTCCTGGTTCAGTAAGTAAACCCGATGGGGGTGTTTATTTGTGCTCGGTTCAAATCCAACCCAAGGAGGGTTGTGTTTGTTGTGTGCCGAAGAACCAAAACAACCCGTATAGGTTGTTTGTTTGATGCATTTATGGGTTCCTTTCCTTTCTAGTTTACTTATTAAGCTCATAACTTATTAAGGCTTATTTGGTTTTGATGTGGTCTCGGTTAAAGACCACAGCTGAGGGGTGTTTTGTTGGCTGCAAAACAGCCCCAACGGGGGGTGTTTGCCTACTGCAAAACAGCCCCAACCGACGGCGTTTGGTGGCTGCAAAACAACCCCAACTTGGGGTGTATTTACCTACTTATTTGCTGCACAAAAAGGGGTGTTTGTCTGCTGCAATAACAGCCCCAAATGGGGTGTATTACTGCTAAACTTTCTGCACCAGCAAGGGTGTTTGGTTGCTGCAACACAGCCCCCACCATGGGCTGTTTGGAACAGCACACTGCAGTCCCGCCTTTTTGGCGATATCTAGAGTTCTACAACTCCGGTTGATGTGCCGTTTCTGGCTAAATTTAAGTTTATGTCTTATCTACATTTCATAAAACTGGGCCGAGCTCCAGAAATGACCAGAACCATGAGCTTTTTCTGATTGAAATCTGGTATGCAGATTTTGACACCTTTCGCCATTTTGGCTCTCATTTACTCATAGGGATGAGTTATGAAGTGCGCCACCCGGCGAAACGACCACAAAACATAGCTCTATCACCCTATCTAATAACCTCAGTTCCATAACTCACTGAGTTGTGCAGACTTTCCAATCTTTGGGACTGTTTCAGAATTTCAGGTTTCTAACTCATACATAGGGCTTGTTTTAGCAAATTTTCAAGTTACAAACCTCTTGTACAATGTCAATTACATATATAATCTTATTTGCTATTTGATTCTTAGGTGTTTATTTGCATTTTATACTGGTGCTATATGATTTATACTTTGGCGTGCATTTTGTCTGAGTCTATGACTTCATACCACCACACGAATGAGATACTAAACATTTTACAAACATTGATACAAATATTCCACGAAAACTAAAACACTCTATCTTTTGAAACTCGTACGTATCGATTACTTTCCGCTTGTCATATCTTGAGACATGCTTATATTCATTAGGTTATGCCGATTCTGCATCATTGTACTATACTCCTTACACTGTTCTGCCATACTCCTTGACACCGTTGTGTTATCTACGTCACTACATTCCAAGGTGAGTCATAGCCCCTACTTTCACTTATTTTGAACTCTTTGGGGGAGATACATGCTCGTTCTACATACAAATATACTCGTTTATCTTAAACATTGTACTCAATTGATGACACACACTATTGGTTTATTGAAACATAATTCTTGTTTTCACTTACACAAGTAATATACACATAAACGAATTACTTATGGGATTCACCCAACACCCGGTACGTTGTCTTTCACCAACGTAAGGGCAAATGAATTACTTATGGGATTCACCCAACACCCGGTACGTTGTCTTTCACCAACGTAAGGGCAAATGAATTACTTATGGATTTCACCCAATCTTTGACCCGGTTAGGGCAAACGAATTATGTTGGAATTTCACCCAACATAACCCACTACTTATTTCATCAATATTGGTATTTATTACAATTATCACTCACATTTGAAACTATTGGAATCAACTGTTTACTTACAAACTCTATGAACTCACCAACCTTTGTGTTGACACTTTTAGCATGTTTATCTCAAGTGCATAATGAGCGAGGATGGCACGAACGAGCACGGATACACCAAAAGGGCTATAAATTATATTATCATTCGAAAACTTATTTAACAAACTGTAAAACTACTGGGACCTCACTTTGTAAACTCTGATATTCGAATGGTAAATCTTTTAAAACGACTCAAATAGAGATCATTTTCTATCATTATAACTGTTAGGCCATGAAGTAACACCAGTTTAAATTCCGCTGCGTATCACGAAATTGGGGGTGTTACATTCGTGGTGTTCTTAATTGTATACAATAGGTGTATGATGTGCTGTTCGTCCATTCGCATTGTTAGTGTTGGGTTATGGTAGTTAGATTAGCCGATATACAACTAGAAATGTGTGAGCCTATTGGGGGCACACACGTTAATACACGAAGAGTACATTTATTAAATATTTAATATTTATACTTGTTATATTTTTTAAATGATTAATATGTTTCACGAATATAAAAGAGAGGGATTAAAATGTCGAAACGAAAACTATTGTCCTCCTTCCAAAAGTGGCAGATTTTGAAGGATTTTAGAAAAGGATTTATGTGCAAATTATAATGATAATTAAGGTCTTAATTGAAAAGACTTGGAGTAGGGAACAAGTTAAAAGATTAGGGTTGAGGGGCTATATAAACACCTCATTCCAATCTCTTGAATTCGGTCCTATACATATACGAAACATAATATCACACGACATTCATTAAAAAAACCTAATAGCAAAGTAACTTTGTTTTGGTCAAAGTTATACGGCAGTAACTAAACAATCTTATTGGTTGTTTGATTTGGTTTTTCGGTTGTCCCTAGCAGAAGATATAACAAAACAGTAGTTTTGTTTTTGTTTTCTTTTACTCTTTTGTTAAACCATTCGAACGTATCCGACTTCGGGTTTCGATTGGTCTTAACAAGCCTTGAACAAGCAAAGTGTTTTCCTTGTTCGACATGAAGCAAGTGACTAGCATCGTAGCGTATTCGTTTGACGTGTTTGTGTGAGCAACCGTAGAGGTAGTATATATTTACTACTTGTTTCATTTGCTGGTGACTACGAGGGTTAGTTTTTCTATTTATTTTTCATGTTTCTCTTTTCCTTTAATTTGTTTATTATTTGTGTGTTAATCATAATTGCTTAACTAGATCTAATATCCGCTGCGTACTCGTAGTTAATTGGTTAACTTGATATATAAATTCCAACAGTGGCATCACGAGTCAACTCGTTTAGTGGTTATGGGTTACACAATTTAATAAACACGCGAAAAGGTTGCATGAAATCTAACTTAGTTATTTGTTTTATTTTTGTTTTGACAACTATCATGCAATACTTGTCATTAATTAATAAAAAGTACCTAGACACTAATGAATTAAAATTAATTGTTAATTAGATACATAAAATAACTATATATTAAAAGTTAATTAGTTTGCCATAATTATTTTATATGTTTATTTAGGAAAGTAAATCTTTTTATTTCTTTAAAAGATCTATATATTTATTTTTGGAAACTAAATCTTCTATTTTTGGAAATTAATTTTTTTTTATGGTAACTAAATCATTTAATTTTGGAAAATAGATCTTTTAATTTTTAGATTGATTTTTTCCTAAATTCCGGCTATAAGACCTACGCAATCAATTTTTTGCTGCATGTGGCGATCTAGGCACTTGATGAAAACCTAGTGAGGGTCTTATGGTTCTCCTTTTGGGGAAGACTCGCGAGAGAACTCGGATTTTATGTGTTTAATTATTGTCTTTGTTTATGTTTGTGATTCCTTATGTGCATAATTGTTATATGTTTTACACACCTAATTGCATGCAATATGGAATAATACATATGTGAAACCATGACATTAAAACTGGTCTTAATTTACACGCCTAAATATCATGCTCAATTGTGACCTGCTATTTGATTCGTGGAAAATTCGTTCTTGTAAAATTAAGTGACCTAAAATTATTGAAACAAGTTTTTCATGAAATTAAAAACTGGACGCTATGGACACTTGGGAAGTACGGCTCACCCACTAGAACAAACTATAAGGGGGGTATAAGGCGGTGCGCACAGTCACACCTAAAGGATTTTCGGTCATTGCTTCGCGCTGACTTGGTCCTCCGCTTCCTTGCGAGTTCGATTGGAGCTACCGTGAACCATGATGATCACTACAGTGTCATTACTAAAAGTTTTTAAATAAAGTGTTACAAAGTTGTTTTGCATGCTTCTTTGTACACTATTTTACCACATTTATGTGCATACCCTATGTGTAAATTTTAAGTCTTTGCCAGCCAACTAAGAACACGTGCTTTTGGCTTGACCTCTTTGGTCAGACCTTAGGGCCATTCCAAACCCATGGCAAATTTTGCTCATTGGTCAGACCTTTGGTGATATTTGCACATTCTTACTTGGTCGACTTATTTTGAGTATGCTTGGTTAGACCTTGGACCCGAGGCATAAGATGAGACTAAACATGCTCATGACATTACTACTTGTCTACTAATGTCTTGATCAGTCTCATAAATCTAAGAGTTGCATTTCATGCAATTAACGCTCGTCGCTTACCTCTTGCCCCACTTGTTTACTCATTGGTCAGACCTTTGGTAAAAAGTGGGAGGTCAAGTTGGATCTTAGCCTTAATTAGTAATTAATTGGGTAGTTAATTCTATTAAGAATTAAATTATTGAAAACACTAATTATTTGAACTTTTTAATTGTAGATGACTACCTCAGTCGGAAACAATTTGGTACTCAGGAGTTTCTTTGAGAAACAAAAACTCACTGGACCTAACTTCATTGACTGGTATCGCCAGCTTCGCATTATCCTGTCAGCTGAAGACAAGGAAAATTACTTGGAGCATCCTATTCCTGCTGCACCTGTTGCAACTCCTGGACACCCAGTCCCTCCCGAGGCTCTTGCAGCTCACACTGCTTGGGTCAAGGGATCAAAGGACATTGCTGCCTTCATGCTTATGACCATGGACATAGAAATCCAACGAAATCTAACTCACCTTGGTGCATATGACATGCTACAGGAGTTAAAAACTATGTTTGCTCAACAGGCAGAACAGGAACTTCTTCAAACCGCGAGGGAATTTCACTCGTGCAAGCAAGAAGAAGGTCAATCTGTAAGCTCATATGTTCTAAAGATGAAGAGCTACATTGACAACTTGGAGCGTCTCGGTCATCCCGTCACTTTGAACCTTGGAGTAAGCCTAATCTTGATTGGACTCTCTAAGGAGTATGACAGCTTTGTGCAGAACTATAATATGCACAGCATGGGGAAGACTGTGAATGAATTACATGCTATGCTTAAACAACATGAGCAGACGCTACCCAAGAAAGATGCTGCACCTGCACTTCATGCTATACGTGCAGGAAAGGTCCAGAAAAACCAAGGTAAAAAACCGTTCAAGGCTGCTAAGGGGAATCAAGGGAACAGAAAGTATAAGTTGGCTTATGCTCCTGAGCATAAACCATCTTATGCTTCCAAACCCAAGAAAACTCCACCACCCAAGAAGGATAACCCTGCAAAGGACGCGACCTGTCACCAATGTGGTGAAATAGGTCATTGGAGAAGGAACTGTCCCGTGTATCTCGCCGAGTTGATGAAAAAGAAGAAGCTATCTCAAGGAGCTAGCACTTCAGGTATTTTCACTATAGAACTCTATTCTTTTCCTAGTAAATCTTGGGTTTATGACACGGGTTGTGGTACTCACATCTGTAATACTACTCAGGGTCTCAGGGGAAGTAGGAAGCTGAAGCCAGGAGCTTTAAGTCTGTACGTGGGCAATGGTCAACGGGCAGGAGTTGAAGCTATTGGAAGTTATCATTTATGTCTCCCTAGTGGATTAGTAGTTGTTTTAAACAATTGTCATTATGCTCCCTCTATTACTAGAGGAATTATTTCAGTTTCACGTTTGTTTGACGATGGTTTTGTTAATCGTTTTGAATTGAATAATACAATTTCAGTTTCTAGGAATAATGTGGTTTATTTTAGTGCTATCCCAAGGGATGGTATTTTTGAAATTGATATGTCTTGTTCTGAAACAAATAATAGTTCTATGTTTGCTGTTAGCAATAAAAGAGCCAATCTAACCTTGGACTCTACTCTCTTGTGGCATTGTCGTCTTGGACACATTAGCAAGAAACGCATGGAGAAGTTGCAACATGATGGACTTCTCAACTCAACTGACATCAAGTCATTTGAAAAGTGTGTTTCATGCATGTCTGGTAAGATGGCAAGAAAACCCTATTCACATCAAGTGGAAAGGGCTAAAGATTTACTTGGACTAATACACACCGATGTATGTGGCCTATTTAGAACTGTGTCAAGACAAGGAGCAAGCTACTTTGTCACTTTTACTGATGACTATAGTCGGTATGGTTATGTTTACCTGCTGAAACATAAACATGAAGTGTTTGAAACATTTAAAGTGTTTCAAAAGGAAGTAGAAAACCAACTCGGGAAGACCATTAAATCACTACGCTCGGATCGTGGAGGTGAATATATGAGTCAAGAGTTTTTGGATCATCTTAAGGAGCATGGGATTATTGCCCATCGAACTCCTCCTTACACGCCACAACGTAATGGTGTGTCTGAGAGGAGAAATCGAACACTGCTAGACATGGTTCGCTCTATGATGAGTCAAACTACTCTTCCAAATTCCTTTTGGGATTATGCCCTTGAGTCTGCTGCGCGCATTCTCAACATGGTTCCAACTAAGAAGGTTGATAAGACACCATACGAAGTATGGCATGGGCAAGCCCCTAAGTTGTCTTACTTAAAAGTCTGGGGTTGTGAGGCACTTGTTAAGCGTGACACACTTACCAAACCTGACAAACTGGAACCCAGATCTATTAAGTGTATCTTCGTAGGATACCCAAAGGAAACAATGGGATATTCTTTCTATCTTCCATCTGAGAACAAAGTAATTGTTGCTCGGAATGCTGAATTCTTTGAGAAAAATCTCTTGGATCATGAAGCAAGTGGGAGTCTAGAAGATCTTGAAATTATTCAAGAAGAAGATACAAATCCTTCTGTAGACACTAGCTTAAATCATGATGAGGATAATCAAGAAATTGATGAACCTCAAAGTGATATCAATCCCATTCGTAAGTCCGCTAGGACACGCCGTGCCCCAGATCGAATGTGTTTATACGTCGATGCTGAGGAGCATGAGTTGGGGGATCTTGGTGAACCCAATAACTATAAAGCTGCATTGTTGGATCCTGAATCCAAGAAATGGCTTGATGCGATGAATGTGGAAATGCAATCCATGAAAGACAACGAAGTCTGGGACTTAGTTGATCTTCCTCCTAACGGTAAAACCGTTGGTAGCAAATGGCTCTTCAAAAAGAAGACAGACATGGATGGTGCAGTACACACCTTTAAAGCTCGTCTCGTAGCAAAGGGCTTCACTCAAACCTACGGGGTTGATTATGAAGAGACCTTTTCTCCTGTTGCAGACATTAGAGCTATAAGGATTCTCATAGCCATAGTTGCATTCTATGACTATGAGATTTGGCAAATGGATGTCAAAACCGCCTTCCTCAATGGACATCTTTCCGAAGAAGTCTATATGGTGCAACTTGAAGGTTTTGTTAATCCAAAATATCCTAACCGAGTATGCAAGCTCAAGCGTTCCATTTATGGACTTAAGCAAGCATCTAGGCAATGGAATAAACGTTTTGATGATGAGATTAAGAAATTCGGTTTCACTCAAAATCAGGATGAGCCATGTGTATATAAGAAAGCTAGTGGGAGTTATGTCACTTTCCTAATTCTATATGTTGATGACATATTACTTATGGGAAACAATATTCCAATGTTACAAGATGTTAAATCCTATCTTGGAAAATGTTTTGCCATGAAAGATCTAGGAGAAGCGGCATATATTCTTGGAATCAAGATCTATAGAGATAGATCAAGACGGTTAATTGGTTTATGTCAAAGTGCTTACATTGAGAAAATATTGAAGAAATATTTCATGGAGAATTCCAAACGAGGAACTATCCCAATGCAAGAAAAGCTTAAATTGAGTAAATCACAAGGTGCTGAGACACCTGCTGAAAAAGAGCGCATGCAAAGAGTTCCTTATGCCTCGGCTATAGGATCAATTATGTATGCTGTGAGATGTACTCGTCCTGATGTTGCGTTCTCTCAGAAAATAACAAGCCGATTTCAACAGAATCCAGGGGATCTTCACTGGACTGCTGTAAAGAATATTCTTAAGTATTTACGCAATACTAAGGATATGTTTCTGGTGTACGGAGGTGATATGAAACGAGAGCTCAGGGTTTCTTGCTACACTGATGCTGGATATATGACAGATGCTGATGACCTAAAATCTCAGACTGGATATGTATTCATTTTAAATGGAGGTGCTGTTGACTGGAAAAGCACGAAGCAAAGTATTTATGCTACTTCATCTACAGAAGCTGAGTATATAGCTGCTTATGATGCATCTAAAGAGGCTGTATGGATTCGAAAATTCATTTCTGGGCTTGGCATTGTTCCCACAATTGAAGAACCCATAGATATGTATTGTGATAATACTGGAGCCATTACTATAGCAAATGAAAGTGGACTCACCAAGGGTGCTAGACATTACCGCGTAAAAGTTCATTATCTTCGAGAGACCATTGAGATGGGTGACGTGAAGATATTAAAAGTTCACACAGATGACAATCTAGCTGACCCATTTACGAAGGCTTTAGCATATCTTAAGCATTCTGAATTGACTAGGAATATTGGTTTGATACCAGCTAGTAGTCTCATGTAAATCTGTGTGTAATTAGTATTTGAATAATTTGGAAGTGTAAGACAGTTTTTATTTTGTAATAAATAAAGATACGAGGTTTTTGTTATTTTATTTATATAACCTGTTATTCCATCTTTGCATGTTTAATCCATGAAATGATTCATCATTCTAAATATGTCCATTGTCGGTTAACAATATGGGAATATTGTTATGCAAGGCAAATGTGAGTGTTGGTTATATTCTATGAGAATGTGGACTGTTCCAGCCAAACTCATATGTATTCACAAGGGATGCATATTGGATACCCCAACATCAAACATTTACTTTTGGATCCTTGTCATAAGTAAAATGTTGAAATGGTTTGTTAAGTCATCCTTAGACTTGAGATACAAGCAAGTTCTGTTATGTGTGGATATCACTTTTGTAATTATATACCAAACGCTGTCCTGAATAAGGTAGTTATAAAAGCTATTTTTCGGAGTGATGTGAAGCAGCATCCACAACACTTGTAGTCAACAAAGGATTTGTTACTCCACTTGATATGTGCAGAAAGATACCATGGGCCCTCTCCAGAATTAATCAGATAATTGTTCGGCCGAACCCAAAGGGTAATGCAAGATGATTCTTGATTACATTTGGTATATCTGAATTAAATTCTATAACGAGAATTTAAATGGTTAAACTATATGGAATGAGTTAGGATCTATATCCATGGTTTAACGGTATCTATAACAAAGGATGATAAAAGCAAGATATAAATGACCATGCTACTGAGAATATTTTTTTAAAAACTTTATCTCAGACATTTCTAGTTCAATAACGAATGTGAGTGTTACTAGACGTTTCCGTCGTTGCTATATGTGGTGTCTGCTACTCCAACTCCCAAGTGGGAGCTGTTGGGTTATGGTAGTTAGATTAGCCGATATACAACTAGAAATGTGTGAGCCTATTGGGGGCACACACGTTAATACACGAAGAGTACATTTATTAAATATTTAATATTTATACTTGTTATATTTTTTAAATGATTAATATGTTTCACGAATATAAAAGAGAGGGATTAAAATGTCGAAACGAAAACTATTGTCCTCCTTCCAAAAGTGGCAGATTTTGAAGGATTTTAGAAAAGGATTTATGTGCAAATTATAATGATAATTAAGGTCTTAATTGAAAAGACTTGGAGTAGGGAACAAGTTAAAAGATTAGGGTTGAGGGGCTATATAAACACCTCATTCCAATCTCTTGAATTCGGTCCTATACATATACGAAACATAATATCACACGACATTCATTAAAAAAACCTAATAGCAAAGTAACTTTGTTTTGGTCAAAGTTATACGGCAGTAACTAAACAATCTTATTGGTTGTTTGATTTGGTTTTTCGGTTGTCCCTAGCAGAAGATATAACAAAACAGTAGTTTTGTTTTTGTTTTCTTTTACTCTTTTGTTAAACCATTCGAACGTATCCGACTTCGGGTTTCGATTGGTCTTAACAAGCCTTGAACAAGCAAAGTGTTTTCCTTGTTCGACGTGAAGCAAGTGACTAGCATCGTAGCGTATTCGTTTGACGTGTTTGTGTGAGCAACCGTAGAGGTAGTATATATTTACTACTTGTTTCATTTGCTGGTGACTACGAGGGTTAGTTTTTCTATTTATTTTTCATGTTTCTCTTTTCCTTTAATTTGTTTATTATTTGTGTGTTAATCATAATTGCTTAACTAGATCTAATATCCGCTGCGTACTCGTAGTTAATTGGTTAACTTGATATATAAATTCCAACAGTTAGTCCCCAGTTATACGTACCGTTCGTACGGCCTCCTTGTGTGGGGCAGTAGGTAGTATGGATAGCGCTATTAGAGGTCGGACAACCTCTCTTTCACTATATTACGGGACGCATATTATTTATTTTAGGGGCTTTGCCGGCATACATTATTATATATGTGGTGCTTATATTGTGAACTACTATTACCGCGTGTACTTGACTACCTGACATACTACTTTCTATGCAATGGGTTGTGAACACATAAGTTACAAGTCTTGTATGGGCGGGACTTGCAACTGAATGGATTGACATCGCCTTTTCCTTGTGGACTTTCTCAAAAAGGTTTTCATATTGTATAAAACGTGTGTACTCACCAACTATTTTCATAGTTGACCCGTTTTCTCTCATGCATTTCAGGTGGTCTCCAGTAAGGTTTTCTTCAAGATCTTTGCATAATGATGTTTTCACATGTCACTACTGATCATTATGTATTAAACCGCTATCTTTTGGGAACTCAACTTTATATTTTAATTGCCGATGTCGGCTAAAACAATATTGTAATGATGTACACTTTCCTTTAAATCTTAAATGATGGTATGTTCTATTATCTTATGCTTATGTTCTTTTCTAGTTACACCTCGTGTTTCCGCTTTAGCGGGGAGTGGCTGATTGGTATCAGAGCCTAAGGTTATAAAGAATGCCAATTTTTCAAAAATAAAAATCGCAACTATAACCAAAATAACGTTTCCTAAAACACTGTACATCATACGAGTCGACTAGTCCTAACATTACGTCGTTAATCCTAAATTTCACATAGCCTGATCACCTATGTTTAATTAAGGAAGAATCATGCAATGATAAGAGTAGTAGTTTTGGATTATGTTTGGTCGAGTCTTAAGAGTCTGGTCACCTGAAATTGCATTGGTCGGGTGGGTATGCATAGCATGTTCGTATGTTCTCGTTTATGTTACTGTACCTTATATATGCTTTTATGTATATGCTTTCTCTTTGCTACCTTATGACTCGTTAGACTAGGCACGTCTTTGTTTTCGTCATGTTACGATCTCTATGTCACAACCGTCGTTGCACCGTATATCATCCATCTAAGTTCACGAAATTGATTAATCCGAAACCTAATGTTATAGACCTTAGTTAAATTTTTATTAGTTGATTTGATTGGTGTAAGCAATTTCAAAATCGAGCAAATTTTTCAAAAGACCTCCTTCCAGGATGTTGAATCCTTTCTTTCTGACAAATTGTTTCCTAGCTTGATCTAGAGACAGTTCTTGTTTGATGAGTTGCGAAAATCAAGCTAAGAGTCAAATTGTTAGTCAAACCGATTCAGTTTAATCTCATGAAAGTTCTTGTTTGATGAGTTGTGAGATTAAATTAGAATCGATTACCTAAAAGTTTTTTGAGGGCTAAGCTTGAGATTGGGAAAGTTGCCTTATCAAATCTGACCACGAGCACATACGTCGGTAGCACGAACGAGCTGAATTCAGGGACTGAATTCCTTTAACGGGTGGATACTGTGACAACTCGTATTTTTAGGTCATATTTTTTAAAATTTAAAATTTTACTATTCATACTCAAAAAAGTTACTATTCACTATCGTCGTTTTTACTATTTACTATTTTCCGAAAAATTAAGTTTTACGAGAATTAAAGCACGTAACCGAGAGACCTCATTTTGTGCACCACATATGGATGTTAGTCTACTTATGCTAAAACATTTCGAATAATATCATTTTCATTTTTGGACTTACTTGTGTTCACATTACTATTTATTTCATTCAATTAAATAAATAAACGCTTTTAAACGATTTTCATGCATGTACAATATACCCAATACTCCAACAATAGTACTAACATATTTTTACACTAATTACAATGTTACAAAAACATTTTAGAAACAAAAATATAAACCGAAACTTATTAGCTCTCGCAAAATGTAACAATAATATTGGAAATCAAATTTAGTTTAAATATTTATTTCTTTTGAACCAAATAAAACAAAAGACTAAGATCCTGGTCCAGCCCAGAAAATCTGAACTGGTCCAGCCCAGTTATATCATCATCCATTTAAAGGTGTTTTAATACAGACAAAACCTAGAGTTAAAAATGGTTGAAACGAGGGGTAAGAAAAGGAAGTCGGTTGATGGTGTAGCATCAACATACGATGTAAGTTTATTTCATCTTATTAAATACTATAATTTAATGAACCATAAGCTTGATTGTTAAAAACTTGTTTGGATTAGCTTATTTTTAGTTTATTTGATTATTGAAATACACACACACACCACACACACACACACACACACACATACACACACACACACACACACACACACACACACACACACATATATATATATATATATACCGATAAATTAAGTAAAGTAAGTGCAAATACTAAAAAAATAAATCGAAGTTGTTATTTTTTGCATTGTATGGTGCCACATTTTTTGTGATAAATGCATTACCAAAGTATTGAATTCGGTCATTGTGTGCACGAACTTGATACTTTTTGTTATTGTATGTATCCCGTTAGTTAGACGTCACATCATTAGTTCTTTATACTAACGGCGTTAGTAAATAACTTACAATTCCGTTTTCTTACGTTTTTATACATTTTCAGACATTTTCGTCCGTATTTTTTACGTTTTCGTCTGTTTTTTCACGTTTTCGTCCGTTTCCATCAATTTTTTGCGTTTTGGTCCTTTTTACGTTTTCGTCTGTTTTTACACGTTTTCGTCCGTTTCCATCAATTTTTGCGTTTTCGTCCATTTTTACACGTTTCGTCCGTTTTTTCACATTTTCGTCCGTTTTTACACAATTTTTGTCCGTTTCCATCATGGTTTTTTGCGTTTTCGTCCATTTTTTTACGTTTTCGTCTGTTTTGACACGTTTTCTTCTGTTTTTATACGTTTTTGTCCGTTTTCTTACGTTTTCGTCTCTTTTGACACGTTTTCGTCCGTTTTTTTACGTTTTCGTCTGTTTTTTTGCGTTTTCACACGTTTTTATACGTTTTCGTCCGTTTTTACACGTTTTTATCGTTCTTATACGTTTTCGCCCATTTTTTACATTTCGTCCGTTTTCATCCTTTTTTTTACGTTTCCAGACGTTTTTACACATTTTCGTCTGTTTTCGCCGTTTTCTTACATTTTTGTTTGTTTTTCAATCGTTTTCAATCGTTTTGCGTTTTCACACGTTTTACACATTTTTGTCCGTTTTCGCCGTTTTCTTACATTTTTGTATGTTTTTTACGTTTTCATCCTTTTTTTGCGTTTTCATACGGTTTTATACGTTTTCGTCTGTTTTTTCATGTTTTCAATCGTTTTTATACGTTTTCGTCCATTTTTGTCCATTTTTTCACTTTTTCAATCGTCTGTTTTTTGCGTTTTCACACGTTTTTATACGTTTTCGTCCGTTTTTACACGTTTTCGATCGTTCTTATACGTTTTCGCCATTTTTTACGTTTTCGTCCGTTTTTTTTGCGTTTTTCACACGTTTTTACACATTTTCGTCCGTTTTTCGCCCGTTTTCTTACATTTTTGAATGTTTTTTACGTTTTCATCCATTTTTTTTGCGTTTTCATACGGTTTTATACGTTTTCGTCTGTTTTTTCACGTTTTCAATCATTTTTATACGTTTTCGTCCATTTTTGTCCATTTTTGTACAAAATATATTTTCATAATTTTTATGACTTCATTTTTACTTCCTTTTGTTTCGCTAAAATTTAGTTCTGGCTAACTTAATACATAAGTAATAAATATCTAACTTTTAATTATCCTAAATTATGTATTTAAAGACAAAAAGACACAAATATTAATTAGCCACCCAAGCCTCCTCCTCCCCATAAATTCAGCAGCCCCCATCATTTCCCCTATTTTTAGCCAACATGTTCCACTATTTTCCTCCTTTAACCAAAATTGCCAATTTACCCTTCAAATATTTACCAAAATACCCTAATTCCTTCCTATAAATAGCAAGCTAAATTCTCTTCATTTTACACTTGCAATATCGCTCTAAAATCTCTCAAAAATTCGGCCATGGAGTGAAGAACAAGAAGAAAATGTGATTTTTGATTAAAAGTGCATATTTAGTGCTTACTTGGGTTTTATATTAGCTACGTATCGATTTGGAGTGATCGTTGGGGTTCATTTGTTTTTTATCATCCTAAAAATCCTATATTTTTCAAGTAAGTATAAAAATAATTTTTATACCTTCCATTATGTAATTTATGTGTTTCTTAGCAATAATTTGGGGAGCACGCCCTCCACCGTAAGGAGTTGCCGGGGTTCAAATACCGGCATGACCTGGTTCGGGATGTCTTGTGGGACGTGTTGAGGAGAGCTGGGATTTCTGCTAAGAAAGAAGCCCTTGTGAATTTTCTGACAGACTCGTTGGAAGGAAGGTACACCATGCGTCCGGCGGATGTCCTCGTATTCGGTTGGGCAGGTGTTAAACATGCTTGTGTATACCTCACCGGGGGTGTCCCCGTTAGTGGGGTTTCGGGACACGGGGTTCGTGGCTGGGCAGGCTGTTTTGAAGGCGGAGTCTAAAAATGTGACTAAACATGAAGCAGCTTGTTTGGAGAATCAACACGTGTTTGTGCCATTTTCTTTTGATACTTTTGGATCCCTTGCCCCCAAGGCAATCCGATTCCTGGATCGGGTGCAAAAGGTTGTCCACAGTAATTCTCCGTCCTCCAAGAATCAAGGTTTTATTTTTAGTAGGGTAGGTTTTGCAATTCAAAAAGGGGTTGCGGCGCAACTTGTTGCCCGTTTACCTGTCATGCGCTTGTAATTTCAAAAATTGAATCATAATTTTAATTGTGAAATTATAATTTATGTTCTTATTAAGTTTAAATCTTCATTTAAACTCATTAAATCACATATATCACCTATGCTCATGTTTGTGAATTTTTATGATGAAATCAAGTTAATATAAGTCTTACAAAATTGTTGGTTGAGAAAAATGAGTATAAACAAGCCTTGGAACATTTTTACTTCGATATATGAGATCTATGGTTGATTGAACAAATATTCGTCAACCAAGCCTTCGATGGTGATCAAAGGAATAATGGGGTGTTGAGATTGAGCCAAGCTTGTTCTTAACCTGAAAATAAGAAATACAAAGACACTACGTTAAGTGATTGCGCAGGGGTTGGACCCTGCGAACCACCTCCGGCGTGCGAGTAAGTATGTGTAATGGTAATGTAGGTCGTAAATTTAGAGAGTGAGGTTAACTTGAAAATTACTTACATTGTTCTTGGCCCGACTATGCTATTTATAGGTGAGAAATAGGACATAGTGGGCGGTTGCACATAGTTCGGAGATCATGGGGGCGTCCCATGGAAAGTGGTAACCGCTAGGGCTTTGTAGCCCACGATCTCTGTTTTGGCGGGAAGCCAAAGGATAGAGGAGACGTGGGTTTGACCAGGTCTGGATGATCCTTCGTGTTAGTCCCTTCGTCAGGAATACCCCGAAGGGCTTAGGGCTTCGATTGGCGGATTCCCACATGGTAACCATTCGCAGGCGAATGGTTTTACGCCAATGAAACGTGTTAAGGAGATTAACCTGGGCCTCCGAAGGGAGGGCTTTCTACAGGCTCGAAGGGGAGTCCTTCGACCCGTTAGGAGGGTACATCATCAAGCCCCCCAGTCGAAGGCGATATATACGTACGAGTATAAATTGCTTTCGACTCAAAAAACCTTATACACTCTATCCCATTTATCACAAATTCGGACGAAATGAAGATAAGTGCTTTAAATAAATTCAAATGCAAGAAGTAGTATTCTATCCTTCTGATTTTAAAAAATAAAAAGGAATACGTCTAACTGAATTCCGCATTAAATGCAAACCATCATTATCCGGCCACTTGCAAACCCTTAATTGCTACTTCTTTGGTAATCGCAAAACGTCATTTCAAATTTAGCATCCATTTGAAATCCGCTTAGATAGTAAAGAAGTGGACACGTGTTCGGTTATGATCAAAGATTTCATGAGTATTTAATCTTCGACATGTTAAACCCTAGAATACTTTTACCTCCGCCCAAAATATACACAACTCTGTGTCATTGTGCTTCCATTGGAATCTAAAAGGTAAAATTCAGCCATTTTCTTTGCTCTCCTTACTTTATTTATGAGTATGGCTGCCAAACGAATAATTAAAGAACAAACTTGTACCTTGTCGAAACAAGCATTGTCTGATTTTCTGAATGATTATCCCATACCCTTGGAATATAAAATCATGCTTCCCAGTAAGAAGCAAAGTATTTTTGATGCTCCGAAAGGATTTGTAGGCTTATATGTGCATGCGTTTACGCAATCAAACTTTAGGATTCCCATCCACCCTCTTATTTTGGAGTTTTTGCAATATTACAAGGTGCACATTTCAAGGTTTAATCCATTTGGTTTAGCCAAGTTGACAACTTATATTGTGATGTGCAAAGCGTATGGTTTTGAGCCTTCATTGACTGTGTTTAGAGGCTTTGCCAATCTCTATCCTGGTGGAGATTGGGTAACTATTGCAAAAAGGAGTGAGTATGATGTCCCACACCTATTGACTAAAC
The DNA here is from genome assembly GCA_021014915.2 of Artemisia tridentata subsp. tridentata. Taxonomy (NCBI): domain Eukaryota; kingdom Viridiplantae; phylum Streptophyta; class Magnoliopsida; order Asterales; family Asteraceae; genus Artemisia; species Artemisia tridentata. The sequence continues at coordinate 13,207,971 of CP139501.1, read as the reverse complement.
CTTTTTCGAATATTCGAAATTGGAAAGGTCAATTTTTTTATATTGAGAGTACCATCATACCCCCCGAATATCCTGAGCTGTTGGCCGAAGGGAATAGGTTTGATGAAAAACGATACAATGACCCATTACCTTATGAGGTGAGAAGTGAACCTTTGTATCAACGTCTTGCACGTCATCCAGTGGACGTACAAACGTTTCCTGAGCCCATCTTATTCATGGCTGGCATTGCTAGGAGTTGGGAAGGGTCTCCATTGCTTCCTGAAATTATTTGTGAAGGAGAAAGTATGTATAATTTCTTATTTCATAAATAATTAACTTACCTGCTGATATTCATCTCTTTTCCTTTGTCTTGTGCAGAAATGGCTTTTCGAAACTTTGTCGTGGCTGGAGGTGCCAAAGAAGTTAGCTTTATGCCAAGGGACCCTCAAAATACAAGTTACGGAGCGGGATCTCCTTCCATTTCTGTTAATAATAATGATGTTGATATCTCTCCACCCAAGCCCCTTGCTGTGCTTCCCCCAGTCAAAGCAGTTGGTACTGAGGAAGCCCCCCAGGTAGTGGAGGACATTGGTGATTCTGATGATACCCCTTCCGGAGGTGATCAGCTCAGGATTGTTGGGTCCTCCGGCATCGCTGATAGAGTTCGGACTAGAAAGGGTACTAGTGCCAAGGCTGCAAAGGCTGTCCCCAAGAGAAAATTGAACATTCCTACCCCGACTTCCCGAACCACCAAGCAAAAAACAGAGAAGTCTCGTGGGAAGACCATCATGTATGCTCCGGAAGGACTGGCCGATGAAGATGACATATCTGGTAAGTGGAAATTCTTCCAGCCTCCTTTTTTTTTTTTTTTTTTTTCGTAATATTGCGTGTTTGGCTTACATTGCTTTTGTATTTAAGGTTTGCCAGATACGAAGGAATTGCCCAACTCTCTCTCCTGCCGCTTGCTTGTTGAGAATGTTACTCCTGCCTCATGGAGGAAGAAAATGAATGAAATGTCCATTGAAGAACTATGTGATCTCAACGACAAGAGTTATATCCGACAAGCAATGCTGGATAGTCATCTGAGCTTTCGCACCAGGGGATTGCTTAATAGGGTCCAGGAAGCGAAGGAGGAGGTTGCTGCTGTTGTTGCCAGAGAAAAGGAGAGGGAGAAAAATTATGCTGAATTGGAGAAGAGATGCGACGAAGCCATGGAGAACTTTGAGAAACATCCAAGGTATGAGGCTCTTCAAGACAGGATTGATAGTCTTGAAAAACAGCTTAAGGAGTCACAGGCAGAATGCGGTAGGTTAATTCTTGAGGAGGCTAAGGTTGTAGGCTATGAGAACCAGGTGAGTGCCCTGGAATCCAAGTGTACTGGGTTGGAGGCTGAGAGAACTAGACTAGTGGAGCAGGATGCTAAACGTTGTCAGGAGGTTGATAGGTTGAAGGTTGAATGTCAAAGGTTGAGAAAAGATAGGGCTGAGGTCGTATCGAAGGTTGTTCCCTATATTGCTATGGAATTATATCACAGCGATGAGGTGGGAGTGGTTGTGGGTAAACTGGTGAATGCAGCCATATTTCATGGCAAATGCACAACTTTGGAAGAGATTGCCGAAACTAAGAAACCCGTTGTGCTTTCAGATGTGCCATATTATCGCCCAAATTCCGTTCAGGAGTATGATGAAGCTGGTAATGCCTTCACCACTGCAGTTTACCCCTTTCTTGCCGAAGCAACCAAAGATCCTTCAGCCTCCATCGAAGATCTCCTTTCTAAAAAACCGAAAAGTATACAGCCTCCGTCTCCAACTAAAAGAACCTTGTCCGAGAAACCCAAGTCTGCGACTCATCAAGAAGATCCAAACTCTTCCATCAACAAATGAAGGCTGCCATGTTGGCAGTAATTTAGTCTGTAAGGGTGGCGTGTACCCTTTGAAACAATTTGTTTGTGCTTAAAGGCTGATGCCTTTCTTTAAGACAATTTAGTGTGCTTTTGTCAGGCTAGTGCCTGTTTGAATGGTTTGTCTGGGCTTCGTCCCATAACTTTGAACAACTGTCCTTTTTTTGAAAATGGCTTCGCCTGTGCGTAGCCTTTATGACTCTTAATTTGGAGGAATATCCTCCTTTTTTAATGCCATGTGATGATGTACCCTCCTAACGGGTCGAAGGACTCCCCTTCGAGCCTGTAGAAAGCCCTCTCTTCGGAGGCCCAGGTTAATCTCCTTAACACGTTTCATTGGCGTAAAACCATTCGCCTGCGAATGGTTACCATGTGGGAATCCGCCAATCGAAGCCCTAAGCCCTTCGGGGTATTCCTGACGAAGGGACTAACACGAAGGATCATCCAGACCTGGTCAAACCCACGTCTCCTCTATCCTTTGGCTTCCCGCCAAAACAGAGATCGTGGGCTACAAAGCCCTAGCGGTTACCACTTTCCATGGGACGCCCCCATGATCTCCGAACTATGTGCAACCGCCCACTATGTCCTATTTCTCACCTATAAATAGCATAGTCGGGCCAAGAACAATGTAAGTAATTTTCAAGTTAACCTCACTCTCTCAATTTACGACCTACATTACCATTACACATACTTACTCTCACGCCGGAGGTGGTTCGCAGGGTCCAACCCCTGCGCAATCACTTAACGTAGTGTCTTTGTATTTCTTATTTTCAGGTTAAGAACAAGCTTGGCTCAATCTCAACACCCCATTATTCCTTTGATCACCATCGAAGGCTTGGTTGACGAATATTTGTTCAATCAGTGGCGCCATCCGTGGGACCGCTACAATTGGTCTCGTTATTTCCGAGCTTTTAACCTACCAACCAATTTCACTATTATTCCGGCATGGATCAAGGGAGAGAAGATACTCCCCCACCGGGCTTCTCTACCTTAACACCAATACCAGTCGACGAACCTAACAACCTTCCCCCAATAACCGCCTCCACCTTCACAACACGTTCTCACCCAGAAATCACAACCAACAATCATGCTTCGACATCAGCCAACCCAGAACCTGTCATTAGCCCAGCCTTTGTCGAAGCCAACCATGAAGTGTTAGAAACCCTTTTAAGGGCTCGCAACAGGCAAGTCAGGAATGCTGAGGTACGAAAGGAGTTGGAATACTCGAGTGAAGAGTATGATGAGGAAATGGAGATGGAACCTAGGCCTCCGACCCAAGGACCAACCCTATCTGCCTTAAGGATTGGTTCTCCAGTTGGCCGAAGGCTAAGCAAAAGGTCTGTTGGTTTCGAAGGGGTCCCCGAGAGGGCTCCGACAAGACGAGAAGGGGCGGTTGCCGAAGGCTCCAACGGTAGGAGTCAGCTTAGGGAAGAAAGGGGGGTGACTTTACCTCCATTGCTAGCCGCTCATCTTGGAAGAACTGAAGCCGGGGTTCCGTTGCAGCCTTCTCACGCGTCGGTCGTAGAAGGCAATCCGTCTACAATCAATATGGGAGGAAATCTTCCTCCCAATGGTATGTACCCCTCGTTCCAAACTCAGTCTTATCCTCAAAATTTATATCCTCCTATAAATGGACAGCCCAATAACCCAAGCTTCCCTCAAAACTATGGGAGCATGCCCTTCGGCCACCCTATGGCGTACCCTCCATACGCCATGGGAAACAGTTACCCGTTCGCCATGAGCACACCTTACCAGTCCTGCCCAGGCCAAACTCCTATGGGAATGCCCCCAAACAGCAATCCATACAATACAGTCCCCATGTACGCACCACCTTATAATTGTCTATATTCAGACCTTATGGGTCCAGCTACACCCTTCGTTAGGTGGATAGAAGATTACCCATTGCCTGATGGTTTGAAGATGCCTTCACATGTCGGGACTTATGATGGGAAAGGGGATCCGGACAATTTCTTACATTTGTTCGAAGGGGCTATCAAAATGCAAAAGTGGGTTATGCCGGTGGCCTGTCACATGTTTACATACACCCTTCGGGATTCTGCTCGTATTTGGTGGAATGGGCAAAAACCCGGTAGCATTGTCAATCTTGATGATCTCAAGGCTAAGTTCCGGTCACACTTCAGTCAGCAAAAGAAATTCACAAGGACTCATTTAACGGTGCACAACATCAAACAAAAAGAAAATGAAAGCACCAGGGCCTTCGTTACTAGGTACACCGATGAGACTTTGCAAATTTTGGGTCTTCATGAAGATCAACGTATTTCTGGTTTCGTACATGGCCTTCGGAATCGGAGTTTGGTGGAATTCTTATCCACCGACCTTCCGACAACTTACAAGGGCCTGACCGAGAAGACGTACACTTGGGTCGAAGCCAAAGAGGTATCCACTAATGGGACTCCGATAGATAAGGATAGCAACAACAAGTTTTCGAAGCATTCCGCGTGGGAAGGGTCCAAGAACAAGAACAAGAACAGAGATAGGTTCTCTCCGTACAACAAAGGCCCCAACCATGGTTTGTTGAGCAATCTAACGAAGTCTCCAAAGGAAATACTTGCTACGGAGAGGGTAGCCAAAGCCTTCGAAACGCCTCCCCATATGACAAGTAAGGTAAAGAACAGGGATACCAGCAAGTACTGTCACTTCCACGAAAATTATGGTCACGACACAAACAGTTGTAGAGAGTTGAAGAAACAGATAGAGGAAGCTGTGAAGTCCGGGCAATTAGCACATTTGATTAAAGGTATAAAGAAGGAAAAGGAAGAGACAATCGACACCACTCCCCCCGAAGCCCCCATACTCATGGTCCGATGGGGCGAAGCCAGCTTGAAAAGAAAGGTAACAGAGGGCAATGGAGTTGGGGAGGTAACTTTTCCTCCTCTCGTAGGTCAAATCCCTTCAAATAATCCGGTCGTAATCAAAGTCCTCATTTCCAACCGGGAAGTGAACAGAGCCTATATGGACTGCGGAAGCTCCTGCGAAATCATCTACGAGCACTGTTTCCTCAAGCTCAATTCTACAATCAGGTCACAACGAATTGATTCGAAGATACCTTTGGTAGGGTTTTCTGGCGAGCATTCATGGCCTCTGGGAGAAGTTCCATTGGAAATAACGATTGGAGAAGGCAAGCTCGCAAGGACAGAAACCCTCATGTTCGCTATCGTAAGGTCCAGCTCTCCTTACAATTTGTTGATAGGAAGGACCGCAATGCAAAAAATGGGAATCGTAGTCTCTACCATACATGCAGCGGTAAAATTCCATACACCATATGGGATAGGCACCGTCCTCTCCACTTACAATCAAGAACATACGGGAGATAACCTCAAAAAGGTTAGAGAGAATCCTGAGGAGCCTCCGAAGGTTATCCTAAGCTGTACAGACGCCGAAGAACGTATCATAGTGAATGAGCTCTATCCAGAGCAAACGGTGGTAATCGGAAAGCAACTCCCTACTAACTTCAAAGCAGACTTGGAGAAGCTTCTCAAAGCCAATAAAGATGTATTCGCGTGGACGTATTCAGATATGACCGGGGTTCCTAGGACTCTCATGATCGATGGCAAGCCTTTCGGCACAGAACATAAGCTTAACGAGTTCAAGCACATTGAACCAATTAAGCAAAAAAGACGAAGCCTAGCACCAGAAAGAAGTGCAGCCGCCTGTAAAGAGGTAGACGAGCTTGTACAAGCCGGAATCCTCAGAGAAGTGAAATACCAAACCTGGGTTGCTAACCCAGTAATGGTAAAGAAAAGCGACGGAGGGTGGCGTATGTGTGTTGACTTCACCGACATCAACAAAGCCTGCCCGAAGGACTGCTACCCTCTACCAGAAATTGATTGGAAGGTCGAATCCCTTTCAGGGTTCCGTTTGAAATGCTTTCTTGATGCCTACAAAGGGTATCACCAAATACAAATGGCAAAGGGGGACGAGGAGAAAACAGCCTTTTACACAGGAAAGGGTGTCTACTGTTACAAGAAGATGCCCTTCGGCTTAAAGAACGCAGGGGCTACTTATCAACGATTAGTGGACAAGGCCTTCCATAAGCAAATTGGAAGGAACTTGGAAGCCTACGTCGATGACATGGTAATCAAAAGCAGAACTGAAGAGGACCTCCTCTCTGACATTCAAGAAACCTTCGATCAATTACGGGCAATCAACATGAAACTTAACCCCAAAAAGTGTTCCTTTGGCGTGGAGGAAGGGAAATTCTTGGGGCATTTGATAACGAAGCAAGGGATTAAAGCCAATCCTTCGAAAGTTAAAGCCATCACCGATCTTCAGGCTCCAAAGTCATTGAAGGAAGTCCAAAGCCTCAATGGGAAGCTTGCGGCACTCAGCAGGTTCCTTTCAAAAGGGGCAGACCGTTCTTTACCGTTCTTCAAAACACTCAAAGGGTGCACAGATAAGAAGACTTTCCAATGGAGTTGCGAGGCGGAAGCAGCTTTCGAAAAGCTAAAAGAATTCATAAAAATCTTACCAACACTGACGGCCCCAATCAAAGGCGAAGTGTTGTTCTTATACATTGCGGCTTCCTTCGAAAGCATCAGCGCGGTGCTTTTAGCCGAAAGGGAAAAGAAACAAGTCCCAATATACTTTGTTAGCAGGGTTCTACAAGGAGCTGAGCTAAACTATCCGGAGTTGGAAAAGCTAATCCTTGCTTTGGTTTATGCTGCGAGGCGCCTTCGAAGATACTTTCAGGCTCATCCCATCACAGTCTTGACTGATAAGCCTATCAGACAAATATTGTCGAAGCCCGAGAAATCAGGAAGGGTAGCCAAATGGGCCATTGAATTGGGAGAGCATGAAATAGAATATAAAGGTCGAAATTCCGTCAAGGGCCAAGTACTGGCGGATTTCCTAGCAGAAACGCCCTCCGGACCTATCCAAGACAAGGAGGTCCCTAAGCGACAGCCTTCGAAAACGATCGAAGGATGGAAGCTGTACACAGATGGAGCCTCAAGTTCCGATGGTTCGGGAGCAGGGTTAATGTTGGTCAGCCCGGAAGGAAAAGAGTATACTTATGCACTCCGATTTGAGTTCGAAGCCACCAACAACGAAGCCGAATACGAAGCTCTGCTAGCGGGACTTCGACTAGCAAAAGAAATGGAAGTTCAAAATCTGTCCATTTTCGTAGATTCCCAACTAGTCGCCAATCAAGTCAAGGGCTCCTATGAAGCAAGACAGCCCACCATCAAACAGTATCTGGAAAAGACTAAGGAACTTCTCCAAGGTTTCGAAACCTATAATATAGTACATGTTCGCAGAAATCAGAACAAGAAAGCAGATGCCCTAAGCAAATTGGCGTCAATGGCGTTCGCTCATTTGACAAAGGAGGTTCTGGTAGAAGTATTGGCTGATAGGTCGATCGAACGAGGCGAAGTTTCAGACATTGTCACTGAGGAGGGCACCAATTGGATGACTCCAATTAGGGAGTACTTGATCAGCGGCATCTTGCCAGAAGACCCTAAACTAGCTCGAAAGGTCCGTATAAAAGCTCCCCAATATAGACTTATTGGGGATAATCTATACAGGAAATCTTTCTTATCACCGTGGCTTCGTTGTGTGGGACCAAAGCAGGCTTCAAGTATCATATACGAAGTCCACGAAGGCTCTTGCGGGTTACATGCAGGTCCTCGCTCTGTTGTCTCAAAAGTAATGAAGCTCGGGTATTATTGGCCATCCATGCACAGGGATGCCATGGAAATAATACAAAAGTGTGAAGCATGCCAGATCCATTCCAAGGTCCCAAGAATGCCTAAGCAAGACATGACCTCCGTTACGTCAGCATGGCCTTTCTGCCAATGGGGAATTGACATAGTCGGACCCCTTCCAGTTGCTCCAGGGGGAGTAAAGTTTTTGGTTGTAGCCATAGACTACTTTACCAAATGGGTTGAAGCGAAGCCCTTGGCATCGGTGACAGGAAGACATATGGAGAAATTCGTATGGGAACACGTAATCTGTCGCTTCGGTGTCCCCCACATTATCATCTCCGACAATGGAAAGCAGTTTGCCGAAGGGGTGTTCCCAACCTTCTGCGAAGGTCTTAAGATCAAACAGTCATTCACTTCCGTTTATCATCCCCAAGGTAATGGACAAGTAGAAGTTACGAACCGGGATATCATAGAAGGAATCGAAAAGAGATTGGGACGAAGCCATCATGGGTGGGTAGACGAATTGCCCCAAGTCTTGTGGGCACATAGGACGCACCCTAAGTCAAGCCACGGGGAGACTCCTTTTAGCCTCACCTATGGAACGGAAGCTGTTATACCCTCTGAAATAAGCATCGAAACGGAACGCATCGTGAACTTTGAAGAATGGTCAAATAATGAAAAGGTTCGAGAAAATCTTGACCTTCTGGAAGAAAGAAGAGAAATAGCTTCGATCAGAGAGGCTGCCCACAAACAGAAGATTGAAAAGTACTATAACAGCCGAGTTCGACCTTCCACACTCAAGCCAGGTGACTATGTCCTTCGTCTGAATAGCGCAAGCAAGGCTGAATACGAAGGAAAACTAGGACCAACATGGGAAGGACCCTACGTTATAGCAGAAGCCTACGGCAATGGCGCGTACAAGCTCGCAACGCTTAAAGGGGAAGTCATGGATAGAACTTGGAACGGTACTAACCTTCGTAAGTTTTACATATAAAACTTACTACTCATCTTGTTTTTCAAATTTCATGTAACGCATTCTTCTCATTTGGGGAAAGAAGCATTAATGGTAGGTGTCCTAGTATTCATTTCTTAAAATGATGTAATCCTCCCTACCCAATTAATGATATAACGCATTTCCCTCAAATCTCTTGTTTCGTTCTTTACAACAAAGATTTGTCCAGCCAAGTAGTGTAAAAGTTTCAATGTCGAAGGATGTGGCAAGGCACAAGCCTTGTATATATGTAACATCCAGTATAATTCACATTAACTTTCCTATGAAGTCTCAGGGTATTAAAAGCCCTTTGCTACTTAAGGATAAAGGCGGAGTGGGTCGCGACCCTCTGTCGCAATCAAATTATACGATTGCTTAAAATCTTGGTCCAAAATACACACAATAAGGTTATAACCTTAGGTTGTATGTGTACGCTCTTGAAGTAAGCGTAAGAGAAGATAAGCATGACAAAAAAAAAAGTGGGACATATTCCACTAAATTATGACGAACAAAGGCTACGTGAAGTCTTAGTCACAAAAAGGACGGTTGTCTAGAGTTACTGGTCGAAGCCCAGCGACACAAAAGATAAATTGTTCAAACAGAAATAAAAGATATAATTATAGCATGGTGGGGACCATTTCAAGGTAGAGCAGAGTTGGATTTCCTTGTTGAGGATGAAGGTTGGATCTTCATAGGCTTCTTAGCCAACAGCTCCTCAATTGAAGCCAATGGATCTTTGGTCACTTCGGAAAGATATGGGTACTTTGTTGAAATAAAAGCATCACCAGCTTCATCAAACTCTCGCTCCGAATTGGGGCGATAGTAAGACACCTCCGACAGAACAACGGGCTTCTTTGTTTTGGCAACTTCTTCCAAGGCAGTGCACGTCCCGTAGAAGATGGCTGCGTTCACAAGCCTCCCAATAACTTCCCCTACCTCATCGCTACGATACAATTCCATAGCAACATGAGGAACAACTCTTGAAACTACCTCAGCTCGGTCCCTCTCCAAGATTTGCAGCTGAGATTCAAGATCATGGAGTTTATCAACCACGTTACTCTCCTGCTCAGCTAACCTAGACCTTTCAATCTCCAGGCTTGTACATTTAGACTCAAGCGCGGCAATTTGGGCTCTATAGATGGAAACTTTGGACTCCTCAACCTTCAATTTATTACACCTCTCCTGGGATTCTTTCAGTTGGATTTCGAGTCTGTTAATTTTGACCCGCATATCTCGTACGAAGGGATTCTTCTCAAAGTCCTCCATCACCTCTTTACACTTAGCCTCCAACTTATCATATCCCTGATCCTTAGCTTTTTCTTTAGCTAAAATAGCATCCATTTTTACCCTCGCATCCAACAACGTTTGCATTAATTCCCTTGTTCGTGAATTAAGATGATTATCCAAAACAACCTGCCTAGCGTAACTTTTGGAGTGAAAATCGCAGAGTTCTTCAATAGACATGTTATTCAAAACTCCTTTCCAGCTGGTAGGCGTCATTTTGTCAACCAATTGTCGACAGGCATGCGCAGTAGGAAGTTCCGCAACATCGGGAAGGCCTGAAAAAGCATAGAACACAAGTTATATGGCGAATGGCTTTCGATAGGCATGAAAGATGTTAGCTTACTTGGAGTAGGATCACAAGGGATCGTTAGAGGAGTGGGTATAAAAGTTTTAGAGTGTGATCCTTTGGCTTTCACAACTCTCGTCGGAAGACTGGGAAGGGCTAATTTCCTCTTTGGAGGACTCCTTACAGACATGACGGCCTTCGCTCTGCTACTCCTCTTGCTTGAAACACCGGAGGACCTTGCGAGCCTCGTTTGAAATTCCTTGATGAGGGGGTCATCGGAATCTGCAACAGTTTCCACAAACGGCGGGGTTTCGTCATTCTCAATTGACATAGATGGAGAACCTACCCCATAGCTTGTTTCTTCTGGCTCTTTGGGGACAAAACTAACTTCTCTAACACCACGAGCCACGACGAAGTTCCTGAATGCCATCCCTACAGAGATACAACGAGAAGAGATAAATATCATCAGATAAGTAATTTACTTTCTTTTAATAGGTATGCGCATACTTTTCCCATTGCAGATTATCGCAGGTTCCAGTGGAGAGCCTTCCCAATGATCTACAATCCCCGCCATAAACAGTATCGGCTCAGGAAAAGTTTGCACGTCAAATGGGTGACGTTCAAGACGTTGATAAAGGGGATAGCTTCTGACGAAGTGTGGCAAAGGATCATCAAAACGTTTCTCATCAAAACGAAAGTCTTTGTCTAGCAACGCTGGATACTTGGGAGGTATGATAGTGTCTTGCACATAGAAAAACAAACCTTTCCATTTTCTTATGTTGGCAAAAGGTTTTGTTATTAAGCAGGGAACATCAGGTTCACTTCTTTTGCCTAAAGTTAACCAATCACCACCAGGGCAAAGGTTGGTAAAACCTCTAAGCACGTTAAGCGTGGGTTCATAGCCATAAGCTTTGCATACAACAATGTAGGTGGTTAGTTTAGCCAGGCCAAACGGGTTCAACCTAGAGATATGTACTTGATAATACTGTAAAAATTCTAAGATTAGTGGATGAATAGGAATCCTAAAGTTGGATTCCGTAAAAGCATGAACATACAACCCAACATATCCAGCAGGGGCATCAAAGATACTTTGGTTTTTGTTTGGTAACATAATTTTAACTTCTTTGGGAATAGGGTATTTCCCTAAAAAACTCCATTAAAGCCTGTTCCGATAAGGAACATTTTTGCTGCCTGATAATCCTTTTGGCTGCCATACTCATATTGTATTTGTAACAATGAGAACGAGGTGGGATAAGTACCTTAAAATTTTTGAAGAAGCACAAAGCACCGTTCTGTGTATGTGTATTTTGGGCGCAACCAAAAAGAATGATCAAGTAGGGACTAGAAAGAGTTTATTTATTGGAAATTTACCCTAACCGTCCACGTGTACTCATAGTTTGAGACTTTGAGTAGAATACGGATTCCAAACCATTTTTCAATTTTGAAAAGAAGTTTGAAATTACCGATATAGTAGCTGCTGCAGCCTAGGGTGTAGTAGGTGGAGAGTTATTAGCCGCATTTATTGCGCATAATTTCTTTAAGCACTTATCTTTATCTCGTTCGGTTTTGCGACAGAGGGAATAGAGTGTAGCAGATTTTTTGAGTCGAAAGCAATTTATACTCGTATGTATATATCGCCTTCGACTGGGGGGCTTGATGATGTACCCTCCTAACGGGTCGAAGGACTCCCCTTCGAGCCTGTAGAAAGCCCTCTCTTCGGAGGCCCAGGTTAATCTCCTTAACACGTTTCATTGGCGTAAAACCATTCGCCTGCGAATGGTTACCATGTGGGAATCCGCCAATCGAAGCCCTAAGCCCTTCGGGGTATTCCTGACGAAGGGACTAACACGAAGGATCATCCAGACCTGGTCAAACCCACGTCTCCTCTATCCTTTGGCTTCCCGCCAAAACAGAGATCGTGGGCTACAAAGCCCTAGCGGTTACCACTTTCCATGGGACGCCCCCATGATCTCCGAACTATGTGCAACCGCCCACTATGTCCTATTTCTCACCTATAAATAGCATAGTCGGGCCAAGAACAATGTAAGTAATTTTCAAGTTAACCTCACTCTCTCAATTTACGACCTACATTACCATTACACATACTTACTCTCACGCCGGAGGTGGTTCGCAGGGTCCAACCCCTGCGCAATCACTTAACGTAGTGTCTTTGTATTTCTTATTTTCAGGTTAAGAACAAGCTTGGCTCAATCTCAACACCCCATTATTCCTTTGATCACCATCGAAGGCTTGGTTGACGAATATTTGTTCAATCACCATGCTTATCTTCTCTTACGCTCATTATTAGAACGTAAACATACAACCTAAGGTTATAACCTTATTGTGTGTATTTTGGACCAAGATTTTATGCAATCGTATAATTTGACTGCGACAGAGGGTCGCGACCCACTCCGTCTTTATCCTTAAGTTACAGAGGGCTTCAAATACCCTAAGACTTCATAGGAAAGCTAATGTGAATTGTAATGGATGTTAATGTTATACAAGACATGTGTCTTGCTTCATCCTTCGACATTGAAACTTGTAAAGTACTTGGCTGGATAAATCTATGTTGTATAAAACGAAACAAGAGATTTTGAGGGAAAACATGTTATATCATTAAGTGGGTAGGGAGGATTACATCATTTGAAAAAATGAACACTAGACATCTACCATTAATGCTTTTTCCCATGTGAGAAGATTACGTTACATGAAATTGAAAACAACTAAATGTTTTTAAAGGGAGGTAAGTTCTTATATGTAAGACTTACGAGAGCTTGTATCATGTCCAAACTTGTTCACGACATCTTTTGTTTTCCACCTTTCGAGCTTCCACGTCTTTGTTGTCACCGTAATTCTTTTTCGACGCTGGGCTCTTTCATTTTGGCTTCGCTTGCTTTTACTCGAAGGACAACTTCCTATATGCCCTCAAGGCTTTGGGAAGTTTGTCTGCCCATTTATTCTGATATTGCCCTAACTTCGCCTCAATTTCGGTGACAATATCCTTGTCAACACAAATGAATCTTTGCTTCACGTTCAGGCTTTTGCAGAAAGAAGGGAACGCTCCTTCGGCAAAGTGTGGTCCTTCGTAAGAGGTGATAACTTGTGGAATTCCAAATCTGAATATTATGTGTTCCCACATGAACTCTTCCACATCTTTTCCTTTTGTTGATGCCAACGGCTTGGCCTCGACCCACTTGGTGAAGTGATCGATGGCTATGACCAAGAATTGTACCCCTCCGGGAGTTAATGGTAAGGGTCCAATTATGCTGACTCCCCATTGATCGAAGGGTCTTACAATCATGCCAGCTGTCGCATCATACTCTAACGGTTTATGGGCTTTGGAGTGTGTCTGACATACCGTGCATGTTCTGATTGCTTCCCTTGCATCTTCTAGTACGGTTGGCCAGTAATAACCCCATTTTGTTACCTTCGCGGCGATGGCTCTAGGGCTTGTGTGTCTTCCACAGAATTCTTTATGAGCATCGCAGAGGATGATCGAAGCCTGTTTTAACTCGATACAGCGGAGCCAAGGAGATGAAAGACGCCTTTTGTAGAGATTATCGCCTATGAGCCTGTACTGTGGACTTTTGACTTTGATTTCTCGTGCCGATTTTGACTTATCGGGCAAAACGCCGCTTATCAAATACATTTTGATTGGTTCTATCCAGCTGGAGCCTTCATCAAATGTTTCACTTCTTGCAATTGACCTGGTGGCCAATTTTTCCACTAAAACCTCACGGGGCAAATGGGCGAAAGCAGTCGATGCTAATTTGATTAGGGCCTCCGCCTTCTTATTTTGGCTTCTGTGGATGTTTGTCACCTTGTATCTTTCGAAACCCCGAAGGACTTTTTTAACCTCATTCAAGTACTCTTTGATTATTGGCTGCCTTGCTCTGCGAGAACCCTTGATTTGACCAGCGACTAAAAGCGAGCCTACGAAAATGGAGAGGTCCTGAACCTCAATACCCTTTGCAAGTCGAAGGCCAGCCAGCAAGGCTTCGTACTCTGCTTCATCTTTCGTTGCCTTGAATTCAAAACGTAGCGCGTAACTGTACTCCTTTTCCTCCGGACTTATTAGGATTAACCCTGTTCCGAAACCATTGAAGCTTGAGGCTCCGTCGGTAAATAACTTCCATTCTTTCGCCGCTGTTGGGAGAGTTTCTCCGTTTGGGCTGTGCCCGGAAGGTGTTTCGTTGAGGACTTCTGCGAAAGTCGGCCTCTTGGTGGAGCTTGGATTATCACGCTTTTTCGATGATCCTGGAGCCGGCAGGTCAATAGCTGCTTTGAATTTCGAAGGATCGATTTTGACTTCTTGCTTTGTCGACTTAGTGGGCTTGAAACCCTTGAGTCGATACCCCTTGCCATAGAGCTGGTCATCAGTTCTCGGTGTCGGAGGAGTTCTGATGCTCCTAGGACGTATCCCCTCAAAGATCTTCCCTTCGGCTTTGTGTGGCTTCTCCAATTCTGCTGTGGAACTATTTGGATATTGCTTTTTGCTTATCATTCTTCGTTCTGCACGACGCTTTTTTGTGACAATATCTTCTTCCCTATCCGTACTTTCAATAACATCATTCGGAGGCTTTTTATAGCCTTCTATCTTTTTCTGGCCGTCCTTCGGGCTGTGCTCAGAGAATACCGTCCCTATTCCGTTGGGTGTGTGAAACTTTACTGCTGCATGTATAGTGGAGACTACTATACCCATCTTTTGCATGGCGGTCCTCCCTATCAATAAGTTGTAAGGAGAGTTGGACCCTATGATAGTAAACATGAGGGTTTCTGTCCTTGCGATCCTGCCTTCTCCGATTGTTATTTCCAGCGGAACTTCCCCTAGGGGCCACGAGCGTTCGCCAGAAAACCCTACTAAAGGCCTCTTCGAATCGACCCTTTGAGACCTGACTGCCGACGAGAGCTTTCGAAAGCAATGTTCATATATGACTTCGCAAGGGCTTCCGCAGTCCATGTAGGCTCCCCCTATTTCTTGGCTAAAAATTAGGACTTTGATGACCACTGGATCGTTCGAAGGGATCCTGCCTGAGATAGGAGAAAACGTCACATCCCTTATCTTGTTTGCTTCCGACTCCGGTACCTTCCTTTTCGAAGTGGTTTCGTCCCTGCGTATCATTAGTATGGGGGCTTCGGTAGGGTTAGTATCCTTGGCCATTTGAGTGTCAGTCATCTTTTCTTTGCCTTTCTTGATTCCTTTTACCAGGTGTGCCAATTGCCCAGATCTTACGGCCTCTTCAATTTGTTTCTTTAATTCCCTGCAACTGTTCGTATCGTGACCATTGTCTTCGTGGAAGTGACAGTACTTGCTGGTATCTCTGTTTTTACCCTTACTCGTCATGCGTGGAGGCGCTTCGAAAGCTTTGGCCGCCCTCTCTGTAGCAAGTATTTCTTTTGGAGACTTCGTTAGATTGCTCAACAAACCATGGTTGGGGCCTTTGTTGTACGGAGAGAACCTATCTCTGTTCTTGTTCTTATTCTTGGACCCTTCCCACGTGGAATGCTTCGAAGACTTGTTATTGCTATCCTTATCTATCGGAGCCCCATTAGTGGATACCTCTTTGGCTTCGATCCAAGTGTACGTCTTCTCGGTCAGGCCCTTGTAAGTTGTTGGAAGGTCGGTGGATAAGAATTCCACCAAACTCCGATTCCGAAGGCCATGTACGAAACCAGAAATACGCTGATCTTCATGAAGACCCAAAATTTGCAAAGTCTCATCGGTGTACCTAGTGACGAAGGCCCTGGTGCTTTCATTTTCTTTTTGTTTGATGTTGTGCACCGTTAAATGAGTCCTTGTGAATTTCTTTTGCTGACTGAAGTGTGACCGGAACTTAGCCTTGAGATCATCAAGATTGACAATGCTACCGGGTTTTTGCCCATTCCACCAAATACGAGCAGGATCCCGAAGGGTGTATGTAAACATGTGACAGGCCACCGGCATAACCCACTTTTGCATTTTGATAGCCCCTTCGAACAAGTGTAAGAAATTGTCCGGATCCCCTTTCCCATCATAAGTCCCGACATGTGAAGGCATTTTCAAATCATCAGGCAGTGGGTAATCTTCTATCCACCTAACGAAGGGTGTAGCTGAACCCATGGGGTCTGAATATAGACAATTATAAGGTGGTGCGTACATGGGGACTGTATTGTATGGATTGCTGTTTGGGGGCATTCCCATGGGAGTTTGGCCTGGGTAGGACTGATAAGGTGTGCTCATGGCGAACGGGTAACTGTTTCCCATGGCGTATGGAGGGTACGCCATAGGGTGGCCGAAGGGCATGCTCCCATAGTTTTGAGGGAAGCTTGGGTTATTGGGCTGTCCATTTATAGGAGGATATAAATTTTGAGGATAAGACTGAGTTTGGAACGGGGGGTACATACCATTGGGAGGAAGATTTCCTCCCATATTGATTGTAGACGGATTGCCTTCTACGCCCGACGCGTGAGAAGGCTGCAACGGAACCCCGGCTTCAGTTCTTCCAAGATGAGCGGCTAGCAATGGAGGTAAAATCACCCCCCTTTCTTCCCTAAGCTGACTCCTACCGTTGGAGCCTTCGGCAACCGCCCCTTCTCGTCTTGTCGGAGCCCTCTCGGGGACCCCTTCGAAACCAACAGACCTTTTGCTTAGCCTTCGGCCAACTGGAGAACCAATCCTTAAGGCAGATAGGGTTGGTCCTTGGGTCGGAGGCCTAGGTTCCATCTCCATTTCCTCATCATACTCTTCACTCGAGTATTCCAACTCCTTTCGTACCTCAGCATTCCTGACTTGCCTGTTGCGAGCCCTTAAAAGGGTTTCTAACACTTCATGGTTGGCTTCGACAAAGGCTGGGCTAATGACAGGTTCTGGGTTGGCTGATGTCGAAGCATGATTGTTGGTTGTGATTTCTGGGTGAGAACGTGTTGTGAAGGTGGAGGCGGTTATTGGGGGAAGGTTGTTAGGTTCGTCGACTGGTATTGGTGTTAAGGTAGAGAAGCCCGGTGGGGGAGTATCTTCTCTCCCTTGATCCATGCCGGAATAATAGTGAAATTGGTTGGTAGGTTAAAAGCTCGGAAATAACGAGACCAATTGTAGCGGTCCCACGGATGGCGCCACTGATTGAACAAATATTCGTCAACCAAGCCTTCGATGGTGATCAAAGGAATAATGGGGTGTTGAGATTGAGCCAAGCTTGTTCTTAACCTGAAAATAAGAAATACAAAGACACTACGTTAAGTGATTGCGCAGGGGTTGGACCCTGCGAACCACCTCCGGCGTGCGAGTAAGTATGTGTAATGGTAATGTAGGTCGTAAATTTAGAGAGTGAGGTTAACTTGAAAATTACTTACATTGTTCTTGGCCCGACTATGCTATTTATAGGTGAGAAATAGGACATAGTGGGCGGTTGCACATAGTTCGGAGATCATGGGGGCGTCCCATGGAAAGTGGTAACCGCTAGGGCTTTGTAGCCCACGATCTCTGTTTTGGCGGGAAGCCAAAGGATAGAGGAGACGTGGGTTTGACCAGGTCTGGATGATCCTTCGTGTTAGTCCCTTCGTCAGGAATACCCCGAAGGGCTTAGGGCTTCGATTGGCGGATTCCCACATGGTAACCATTCGCAGGCGAATGGTTTTACGCCAATGAAACGTGTTAAGGAGATTAACCTGGGCCTCCGAAGGGAGGGCTTTCTACAGGCTCGAAGGGGAGTCCTTCGACCCGTTAGGAGGGTACATCATCTATGGTTATATATAAATTAGGGTTAATGAGTTTTAAATGTATCAAACTTTCCACTTTTTACTGAGTTGTGTATCAAACTTTTTATGGTTGTTTTACTAAATTTTTGTCATATATTCTAGATCTACATTTTATTATGTTGTCATGATTATTTTTGAACTACATATTTATTGAAGAAACTGGTGGAAGTGATTAGGATAAATTTGGAGTTGATTTGAAAGGATTATAGTTTAGAAAAATGGATTATTTAAAAATAGGCGCGGAAGCGCTGCCTAAATTTCTAACTTTTAGAAAATCAATTTATTTTTACAAGGATTTAGTCAAAGAAATAGAAAATAGATTTCCAAACGAAAATGTTATCGTTTGAATGGATTAAAACGGATTTGTAACGAATAAGATACGAGTTTTCTAAATATATTATCGATAACTATTTTCAGGAAATATAATAGTTGCTGATGATGTACCCTCCTAACGGGTCGAAGGAATCCCCTTCGAGCCTGTGTGAAGCCATCTCTTCGGAGGCCCAGGTTAACCTCCCAACACGTTTCATTGGCGTAAAACCATTCGTCTATGAAGTGGTTACCATGTGGGAACCCGCCAATCGAAACCCTAAGCCCTTCGGGGTATCCCTCTCGAAGGGACTACAACGGAGAACCCTCTTGACCTGGTCATACCCACGTTCCCTCTTACCTTAGGGTTTCCCACCAAGGAAGAGATCGTGGGCTACAAAGCCCTAGCGGTTACCATAAATCATGGGACGCCCCCATGATCTCTGAAACAACTGCAACCGCCCACTAAAGCCTATTTCTCTCCTATAAATAGCTTAGTCGGGCAAGAACAATGTAAGTTAACTTCACTCTCGTCATTTACAACCTACTTAAACATAACACATACTTACTCGTACGCCGGAGGTGGTTCGCAGGGTCTAACCCCTGCGCAATCACTTAACGTAGTGTTTTAGTATTTCTTATTTCAGTTTAAGAACAAGCTTGGCGCAACTTCAACACCCCATAATTCCTTTGATCACCATCGAAGGCCTGGTAGTGCATCTTTTTGTACAATCAGTGGCGCCATCCGTGGGACAGCTACAATTGGTCTCGTTATTTCCAAGCTTATAACCAACCAACTACTTTCACTATTATTCCGGCATGGATCAAGGAAGAGAAGATACTCCCCCACCGGGTTTCTCTACCTTGGCACCAATACCAATCAACGACTCTAACAACCTTCCCCCAATAACCGCTTCCACATTCACAACACGTTTTCACCCAGAGATAACACCCAACCATCATGCTTCGACATCAACCAATCAGGAGCCTATTATTAGCCCAGACTTTGTCGAAGCTAACCACGAAGTATTGGAATCGCTCTTAAGGGCTCGCAAAAGGCAAGTCCGAAATGTTGAAATGCGAAGGGAGTTGGAATACTCAAGTGAAGAGTATGATGAAGAAATGGAAGCAGAGCCCAGGCCTCCGGCTCATGGACCAACACTCTCAGCCCTGAGGATTGGGTCACCAGTTGGTCGGAGGCTAAGCCGAAGGTCCGTTGGTTTCGAAGGAGTCCCGGAGAGGGCTCCGACAAGAAGAGAAGGGGTGGTTACGGAAGGCTCCAATGGTAGGAGCCAACGAAGGGAAGAAGGGGGGGTTAATCTACCCCCGTTGTTAGCAGCTCATCTTGGAAGGACTGAAGCTGGGGTTCCGTTGCAGCCTTCTCACGCATCAGGCAAACTCAGTCTTATCCTCAAAGTTTATATCCTCCAATTATTGGACAGCCTAATAACCCAAGTCTTCCTCAACCTTATGGGAGCATACCCTTCGGGCATCCTATGGCGTACCCTCCGTATGCCGCGGGAAACGGTTATCCGTTCGCCATAAACACGTCTTATCAGTCTTACCCAAACCAAACTCCTATGGGAATGCCCCCAAACAACAATCCTTACAATACTGTCCCTATGTATGCACCACCTTGTAATTATCTATACTCGGACCCTATGGGTTCGGCTACACCCTTCGTTAGGTGGATAGAGGATTACCCATTACCTGATGGGTTGAAAATGCCTTCACATATTGGGACTTACGATGGGAAGGGGGATCCGGACAATTTCTTACATTTGTTCGAAGGAGCTATTAAGATGCAAAAGTGGGTTATGCCTGTGGCCTGTCACATGTTTACTTATACCCTGCGGGATTCTGCCCGTATCTGGTGGAATGGGCAGAAGCCTGGCAGCATTGTCAATCTCGATGATCTCAAGGCTAAGTTCCGATCACACTTCAGTTAGCAAAAGAAGTTTACTAGGACCCATATTACGGTGCACAACATTAAACAAAAGGAAAATGAAAGCACAAGGGCCTTCGTTACTAGGTACACCGACGAAACTTTGCAGATCCTGGGTCTCCACGAAGATCAGCGCATTTCGGGTTTCGTACATGGTCTTCAAAATCGGAGTTTGGTGGAGTTCTTATCCACTGACCTTCCGACAACCTACAAAGGCTTAATGGAAAAGACATACACTTGGATTGAAGCAAAGGAGGTATCTACTAATGGTGCTCCGATCGATAGAGACAACAACAACAAATTCTCAAAGTGGGAAGGCTCCAAGAACAAGAACAAAAACAGAGACAGGTTTTCTCTGTACAAAAGCCCTAACCACGGTTTTCTAGGAAGTCTAAGTAAATCTCCGAAGGAAATACTTACTACGGAGAGGGCTGCTAAGGCCTTCGAAGCACCCCCTCGCATGACAAGCAAGGGTAAGAACAGGGATACGAGCAAATATTGTCATTTTCATGAAGATTATGGCCATGATACGAACAGTTGCAGAGAGCTAAAGAAACAGATAGAAGAAGCTGTAAAGTCTGGGCAATTGGCGCATTTGGTAAAAGGTATAAAGAAGGGAAAGGAAAAAATGTCCGATACTCAATTGGCTAAAGACACTACTCCTCTCGAGGCCCCAATACTCATGGTTCGTTGGGGCGAAGCCGGTTTAAAAAGAAAGGTGACGAAGCGGGAAGTAGACGAAGTGGGGGAGGTAACATTTCCTCCTATTACAGGCCAAATCCCTTCGAATGATCCAGTGGTCATCAAAGTTCTAGTCTTCAACCGAGAAGTGAACAGAGCCTACATGGACTGCGGAAGCTCCTGCGAAATCATATACGAGCATTGTTTCCTTAAGCTCAAACCTTCGATCAGATCACAACGGGTTGATTCGAAGATACCTTTGGTAGGGTTCTCCGGTGAGCATTCTTGGCCACTGGGAGAAGTGCCATTGGACATTACCATAGGGGAAGGCATGCTCGCAAGGACGGAAACCCTCACATTTGCTATCGTAAGGTCCGATTCCCCTTACAATTTGCTGATAGGAAGGACCGCTATGCAAAAGATGGGTATCGTAGTCTCCACCATACATGCAGCAGTCAAATTCCATACACCTTATGGAATAGGAACCGTATTCTCCAGTTACAATCAGGGGAAGACCAGAGGTGCTGGCAAAAAGATCAAGGAAAGTCCCGAAGAGCCTCCGAAGGCCATTCTAAGTTGTACAGATGCCGAAGAACGTATTGTGGTAAATGAGCTCTATCCAGAGTAAACAGTGGTAATCGGAAAACAACTCCCTGCTAACTTCAAAGCAGACTTAGAGAAACTACTCAAAGCCAACAAAGATATCTTCGCATGGACGTACTCAGATATGACAGGGGTTCCTCGGACTCTTATGATCGATGGCAAGCCCTTCGGCACAGAGCACAAGCTTAATGAGTTCAAGCACATTGAACCAATTAAGCAGAAGCGGCGAAGCCTGGCACCTGAAAGGAACGCAGCCGCTTGCAAAGAGGTGGATGAACTTGTACGAGCAGGAATTCTCAGGGAAGTGAAATATCAAACCTGGGTATTGCTACAAGAAAATGCCCTTCGGTCTAAAGAACGCAGGGGCAAACTATCAGCGATTGGTGGATAAAGCTTTCCACAAGCAAATAGGAAGGAACTTAGAAGCCTACGTTGATGACATGGTAATAAAAAGTAGGACTGAGGAAGACCTACTCTCCGACATCCAAGAAACCTTCGACCAATTAAGGGCAATCAACATGAAGCTTAACCCAAAGAAGTGTTCCTTCGGCATGGAAGAGGGACAGTTCTTGGGGCATCTAATT
Source organism: Artemisia tridentata subsp. tridentata (assembly GCA_021014915.2). Lineage (NCBI taxonomy): Eukaryota > Viridiplantae > Streptophyta > Magnoliopsida > Asterales > Asteraceae > Artemisia > Artemisia tridentata. Next base: position 13,186,012 of record CP139501.1, on the reverse strand, counting down.
ACAAAGCAAGGAATCAAAGCTAACCCTTCGAAAGTAAAAGCCATCACTGATCTACAAGCTCCAAAGTTATTGAAAGAAGTGCAAAGCCTGAATGGGAAGCTCGCAACACTCAACAGATTCCTATCGAAAGGGGCAGATCGTTCTTTACCATTTTTCAAAACACTCAAGGGGTGTACGGATAAAAAGACTTTTCAATGGAGTTGTGATGCAGAAGCCGCTTTCCAAAAGCTAAAGGAGTTCATGGAAATTTTACCAACACTTACAGCCCTAATCAAAGGCGAAGTGTTGTTCATGTACATTGCGGCATCTTTCGAAAGCATTAGTGCTGTTCTTTTGGCAGAAAGGGATAAGAAACAAGTTCCAATTTACTTTGTCAGCAGGGTCCTGCAAGGGGCCGAATTGAACTACCCAGAGTTAGAAAAGCTGATCTTAGCTTTGGTTTACGCCGCAAGGCGTCTTAGAAGGTATTTCCAAGCTCATCCCATCGCAGTATTGACCGACAAGCCAATTAAGCAGATATTGTCGAAGCCTGAGAAATCAGGTAGGGTGGCTAAATGGGCCATCGAACTAGGGGAGCACGACATAGAGTACAAGGGTCGAAACTCCATCAAAGGGCAGATACTTGCAGACTTTCTTGCTGAAACACCTTCTGGGCCTAGCCAGGACAAGGAAATCCCAGAAAAGAAACCTCCAAAGACGAAAGAGGGGTGGAAACTATACACAGACGGAGCCTCAAGCTCCGATGGTTCAGGAGCAGGTCTAATGCTGGTCAGTCCGGAAGGAAAGGAGTATACTTATGCTCTACGTTTTGAGTTTGAAGCTACGAACAATGAAGCCGAGTACGAAGCTCTGTTAGCCGGCCTTCGACTTGCGAAGGAAATGGAGGTTGGAAACCTCTCCATCTTTGTGGATTCGCAGCTAGTCGTCAACCAAATAAAGGGCTCTTACGAAGCAAGACAGCCCACCATCAAAAAATATTTGGATAAAGCTAAGGAACTTCTCCAGGAGTTCGACTCCTATGAGATAAGACATGTTCATAGAAATCAAAATAAGAAAGCAGATGCCTTAAGCAAGCTAGCTTTGATGGCATTTGCTCATCTAACGAAGGAAGTTCTGGTGGAAGTATTGGCTGACAGGTCAATAAAAAGAAGCGAAGTATCTGATATCATACCCGAAGAAGGCCCAAATTGGATGACTCCAATAAGGGAATACTTGATCAGTGGTATTCTTCCTGAAGACCCAAAGCTAGCCCGAAAGGTCAGAGTCAAGGCTCCCCAATATAGACTTATTGGGGATAATCTCTACAGAAGATCCTTCCTGTCTCCATGGCTTCGCTACGTGGGACCAACGCAAGCCTTGAACATCATTCGTGAGGTACATGAAGGATCCTGCGGTTTGCACGCAGGCCCTTGTTCCGTTGTCTTGAAAGTAATGAAGCTCGGATATTATTGGCCGTCCATGCACAGGGATGCAATGGAAATAATACAAAAGTGTGAAGCATGTCAGATCCACTCGAAAGTTCCAAGAATGCCTAAGCAAGACGTGACCTCAGTTACTTCAGCATGGCCCTTCTATCAATGGGGAATTGATATAGTCGGACCTCTACCAGTAGCTCCAGGAGGAGTAAAATTCTTGGTTGTAGCAATCGATTACTTCACCAAATGGGTTGAAGCAAAGCCTTTGGCATCAGTAATGGGGAGGCACATGGAAAAGTTTGTATGGGAGCACATAATTTGTCAATTTGGTGTTCCTCACATTATCATCTCCGATAACGGGAAGCAATTCGCCGAAGGGGTATTCCCAACCTTTTGCGAAGGCCTAAAAATCAAACAATCGTTTACTTCCGTATACCATCCTCAGGGCAACGGACAAGTTGAAGTCACCAACAGGGACATCATTGACGGTATCGAAAAGAGATTAGGACGAAGCCATCATGGGTGGGTAGATGAACTACCCCAAGTTCTGTGGGCACATAGGACTCTCCCCAAGTCAAGCCATGGGGAAACTCCTTTTAGCCTTGCTTATGGAACGGAAGCTGTCATACCCTCCGAAATAAGCATAGAAACAGAACGCATTGTGAACTTTGAAGAAAAAACAAATGCCAAAAGGCTTCGTGAGAATCTTGATCTTCTAGAGGAAAGAAGAGAAATAGCTTCGATCAGGGAGGCTATCTACAAACAAAAGTTGGAAAAGTACTACAACAACCGAGTTCGACCTTCCACATTCAAGCCAGGTGAATATGTCATTTGGTTAAATAGTGCGAGCAAGGCCGAATACGAAGGAAAGCTAGGGACCACATGGGAAGGACCCTAGGTGATATCCGAAGCCTACGGCAATGGAGCCTACAAGCTCGCAACAACGAAGGGAGAGGTCATGGATAGAACTTGGAATGGTACCAATCTTCGTAAGTTTTACATATAAGACTTACTACTTTTAAAAGCACCCAGTCTGTTTTTTCAATTTCATGTAACGCATTCTTCTCACTTGGGGAAAGAAGCATTAATGGTAGGTGTCCTAGTATTCATTTCTTAAAATGATGTAATCCTCCCTACCCAATTAATGATATAACGCATTTCCCTCAAATCTCTTATTTCGTTTCTCTACAACAAAGATTTGATCAGCCAAGTACTTTACAAGTTTCAATGTCGAAGGATGCAGCAAGGCAAATGTATTGTATTCAAATAAAATCCATTGCAATTCACATTAACTTTTCCTATAAAGTCTTAAGGTATTATAAGCCCTTCGTATCTTAAGGATAAAGACGGAGTGGGTCGCGACCCTCTGTCGCAGTCAAATTATACGATTGCTTAAAATCTTGGTTCAAAATACACACAATAAGGTTATAGCCTTAGGTTGTATGTGTACGTCTATTATAAGCGTAAGAGAAGAAAAACATAGAATTCAAAACGGGACGTTGTCCCTAATTGGCATTAACAAGGCCAAATATGGTCATAGCCAAAACAAAACAAACAATTATTTAATGCATGGGTCGAAGCCCGTGCAGATGCATAGATATATTGTTCAAACTATTAAACACGATGTGGCAATGTCGAAAGGGTACATACCACCCGTGGGGTCAAATCCCTGCCAACATGACAGTCTTCAAACATCCGTTGTGAACGGGAAATCTCTCTAGCGTGGTGTGGGTAGAGGGTTAGCAGAGGAAGTGTTCCTGGGGGAAGACGGAGGCTGAATTTTTCGAGGCTTTTTTGAAAGGAGATCTTCTAGAGGTGCTAGGGGATCCTTGGTTACCTCTGAAAGGAAGGAGTACTTCGCTGAGGCAAATGAAGTACCAGCATCATTATACTCTTTCTCAGAATTCGGGTGGTAGTAGGGTACCTCCGATAAAACCACAGGTTTCTTGGTCAGGGCAATTTCTTTCAATGTGGTGCAGGTACCATAAAAGATGGCTGCGTTGACTAGTCTTCCAATAACTTCCCCCACCTCATCACTACGATACAATTCCATTGCCGCATGAGGAACAACCTTCGAAACTACATCAGCTCGGTCTTTCTTTAATTTTTCATGCTGGAATTTAAGACTATCGATCTCCTCGCAAAGCTCGACCTTCTGCTCAACCAACCTAGACCTTTCGGTTTCCAGACTTGTACATTTGGATTCAAGCATTGTGATTTGTGCCCAATAAATGGATACCTGATGAGTGCCTATTTACTCATCATTTTATGCCCATATAAGACACAAAAATGACCAAAAACACCCAAAGAGATCAAATATTGTTGCAAATATTCTTGGTTTGTGTTTTTATGTGTTTCAGGTACAAAAGGATTGAAAACAAGGCAAAAACGGACAAAACCGAGCTTGGATGGGAAAAAGAGCAAAAAAAAAAAACGAACATTGCCGGATCGACTCGACACCATTTGAGCATCATATGTAGACGGAGTCAAAATCAAACCCGGGATATGGCATTTGGACGAGCTTGGAAAAACGAACCCAAAAATTACTTTTCACCATTTACCCTCACCTAATTACCCATAACCTAAAATTACCTAAACCTTAAACTAACCCTTTTATCTCATTTTACCCTAAACTAATAAACCCTTTTATCCTAAACCTAATCCACCAAACCCAGCCCACCACAAAAACATAAGCCCAATCCTATAAACCAACCCAACCCGTTTTACCCTTTTAGTTAAATAAAACCAGGGTCAAAAGAAAAAGTCAACCCTCCCATTTCCATCTCTTTCCCGCTTTCCCTTTTCCCCATACCTTTCACCTCACCTTTCCCTTGCTCCAATGTCCAGACAACTTTGTCTCCTACTTTTTTCTGCTCCAGCCTCCCTTTCCCCCCCCCCCCTTGAGCTACAATTCATAAAGATAACCACTGGCAGTCTGTTAACCCACTAACCGTTTTCCCGCCAAAACCAATTCAAGGGCTAGGATTAATTTAAAGCTAATCCTACGGCTGGGATTTGAGGAGAGAAACCCAAGAAGCTTTTGGAGAGATATATAAAGCCCTCACACACAGAGAAAAAGAGGTAGTTAATTAGCTAGTTTTTAGTTTAAGTTCAGTAGTTAATTAGGTCGAATTTAATGTTTTTCATTTAAAAAGCTTATTGGGTTTTCTTGTTCTGTAATTTTAGTTTTTAATTTAATTAAGTTTAATTCGAATTTTCTTTAAATTTACAAGTTATCTGTTTTAACCTTTCATTAATGTTTCTATAAGTTCTTATAAGGTTATGGCTTAATTTGAGCTCATAAGCCTTCAATTCTGTACTAAGTTCAAAAATAGAACAGGTCAACCTAAGTCAAAGTAAGTCAAAACTGTTCATTTGCTTATTCAGTGCTTATTTAGAGTAATCTCTGCTTATTTGATCTTATAGATGCTAGTTAATGTAAATTAGATAGACCTAGGATTGCTATTTCTGTTTTTGTCTTAAAATCCTCAAAAAAGCCAAAATTAGCTGAAACATAGATAGTGCTTATTTAGTGCTTATATCCAGTTGTTAATTACTAATTAGTGTATAAATAAGTTAGTAAAACTTCTTTCATCCAAACCCTAGCTTAATATTGTCTGTTTCATTTAAAAAACCAAAACAGTCCCTTCTAAAGGGCTGTTTGGCTAATGGGTCAAACGGGTCAAATTTGGTCATTATTGTTCATTTGCTCAAATGTGACTTTTAATCCAGCTTATAGAGACTTAGTTTAATTGTTTGTAGCTTGCTTTTAACTGTTTTGATAGATTTTAAAGGTTTTGAGTTAGTTAGTTGAAGCTTAGATAAGTAGCTGTGCTTATAAGCTTCCTACAAGCTTATGCTTGTTAAGCCCTTATTGTTGGCATAGTTAGGTCCCTTATAGTCTAAGATAAAGAGTGCTTTAATCCCTTATGCCCTAGTTCAATACATAGCTCTAATCAGTCTACTATTGATATAGCAGACTGCATTTTTGATATTTCCCAAGTTTCAGTCTTTTTCTTTGATTTTTAGTTTCTTCATTATAAGCCCTTATAAGCTAAATTTTGGCATGGAGAATCTTGGCTTGCTATTCTAGTTGTTAGCATTTTTTGTAGATTTTTAGGATCAGCTTATTGTAGCTTTTTAGTGCCTTGAAAAGCACTCATTTCCCCTGTGCCAAAACTGATCTCAGCAGCCTCAGTGCTTATTTAACTTTGATCATTGCTTATTTGTTGGTATTTGTAGCTTATACAGTTTCCTTAGCTTATTTTGGGTGGTCCCATAGTGCTATAGCTTATTTCAGTTTCATTGTAGCTTATTTATAGCTTATTCAGCTTTTTCTATACTAGCCTTAGCTTATTTCATTTCTTGTCCACTGTTCAGCCTTTAAGGCTCATTTCCTAGCTTATTTTTAAGTTTCAGAAAAAGTTGTAGTTTTGAGATATGCTTATTTTCATGTGCTTATTCAGTTTGTTCAAAGAAAAAAAAAATATAGTTTAGCAAAAAGAGAGTCCAGGGATTCGAACCCTGGACCTCTTGTTCACCAAGCACACACACAACCAGTCGCCCTAGGGTCTTTTTCATTTTAATCTTGCACAATTATTTATTTAACCAACCTTTGTCCCTTTAGCTTATTTTCCTGTTTTAGCTTATTCCAGCTTATCTGGATAAGCTGGCAACTTCAGCTTATTTTTCCTAGATTCAGATTATTAATTAGGACTTTTCTGTATTTTTTCATATTTTTCCAATTTCATTTAGTATTTTTAATTTATTTTTCTTTTAAATTCTGTTTTTAATTCATAGAAAATTAAATATTATTCAGAAAAATATAATTCGTTTTTATAAAATTTTCTTTTTTTAATTAGAACTCAGGAAAATTATTTTGGCATTTATAGGATTAGTATTTCATTGTTTTGATGTTTAATCGCGCGTTTTAAATTTTCTTTACGTTTTTAATTACGCGTTCCTTAGATTATTGTTTTCCTTGTTTCTTAAGCCGTTTTTATTTTATGTTCACTTATCTTAGCATAGAAACCCAAAATCCCTTTGTTTTCACCATTCAAACACGCAATCACGAACCGAATCATGAATTCCATTCAAACCTTCGTTAGGGATAACGACTCGGGTTTACATAACTTCATTTGTAATCCTTTGAGAAAATATGCATTGATTCATCTGAATCAATACCCTAGCCTCCTCACCTTTCAACCTATCACATTTTGCGCGAGATTCCCTCAATTGCCCTTCGAGTCTGTCAATCTTGGCTCGCATGTCTTGAACAATAGGATTCTTCTTAAAGTTCTCCATCACTTCTTTACACTTAGCCTCCAGCTCATCATACTCATTATCCATAGCCTTTTCTTTGGCTGCGATGGCATCCATTTTTCCCCTTACATCCAACACCGTTTGCACCAATTCCCTTGTTCGAGAATTCAGATGATTATCCAATACAGCCTGTCTGGCATAACTTTTGGAATGAAAGTCACAAAGCTCTTCCATGGACATGTTGTCCAAGATGCCTCTCCAGCCAGCAGGTGTCATTTTTTCAACCAATTGATGACACGCAAGAGCATTTGGAAGCTCCGTGACGTTGGGGAGACCTGCGCAAGATAGGACAGTCAGTTATATGATGTGTCATGTTCATCAGACATACAAGATTTCAACTTACTAGGAGTGTCATCTTCAGGAACCCTCAGGGGGTAGGTATAAAGGTTTTAGCATGAGAACTTTTGGGTTTCGTCGATCTCATCTGAGGGGTTGGTAGTGATAATTTCCTTTTCGGGGGAGTTTTCACAGACATGGCAGCTTTTCCTTTGATTCTTTTCTTTTTGTCTGACAAGCCAAAAGACCCCATAAGCCTCATTTGAAATTCCTTGATGAGTGGATCATCAGAGTCTGCTACAGTCTCTACAAAGTGTGGAGTCTTGTGATCGTTAGCTGAGGCTGATGGAGAACCCACTCCGTCACTCACATTCTTTGAATCTTGGGGGATGAAAGTAACCTCTCTGGTACCACGGGATACAACGAAGTTCCTGAACGCCATTCCTACAAAGACAAAAGGAAAGCGATAAGGATCAGCAGATAAGTTATTTACTTTATTTGAATAATTACATACATACTTCTCCCTTCACATATTATCTCAGGTTTCAATGGAGAGCCTTCCCAACGCTCAACGATGCCCGCCATATACAGTATCGGTTTGGGAAACGTTTGTACCTCAAAGGGATGGCGTGCAAGACGTTGGTAAAGAGAATTGTTTCTTATGAAGTACGGTAAGGGGTCATCAAAATGTTTCTCATCAAACCGGAATGCCTTATCCAGCAAGGCCGGATACTCGGGAGGTATGATTGTGCTTTGTACATAGAAAAACAAACCTTTCCATTTTCTTATATTGGCAAAGGGTTTAGTTATTAAGCAAGGGACATCAGGCTCACTTCTTTTCGCTAAGGTTAACCAATCACCACCAGGGCAAAGGTTAATAAAACCTCTAAGCACATTAAGTGTTGGCTCATAACCATAAGCTTTGCATACAACAATGTAGGTGGTTAGTTTGGCTAAGCCAAAGGGGTTCAACCTGGAAATATGTACTTGATAATACTGTAGAAACTCTAAGATTAGAGGATGAATGGGAACCCTAAAGTTGGATTCTGTAAATGCATGAACATAGAGCCCAACATACCCAGCCGGAGCGTCAAAGATATTTTGGTCTTTGTTAGGAAGAATCACTTTGAACTCCTTGGGTATGGGGTACTTCTCAATAAATTCCGTCAAATCCTGTTCTGTTAAGATACATTTTTGTTCCCTAATGATTCTCTTTGCTGCCATACTCATCTTGTATTAGAAACAATGAGAATTGGGGAGGGGAGTTACCTTAAAACTCAGATGAAGCACGAAGCACAGTATTGTGTATGTGTATTTTGGGCGCAAAGAAAAGGTATGATCAGGTAGGAATTAGGAAGGGTTTCTGTATATTTTTTGAATGTTTATCCTGACTATCCACGTGTACTCATAGTCCGAGTAATATACGGATTAAAAGCTACTTTTTAAATTTTGAAAAGAAGTTTGTGGTTACCGATATACTAGCTGTTGCAATTTAGAGTATGGTAGATAGATATTCAATAGCCGCATTTATTGCACAATTTGTTTGAACACTTATCTTCATTTTGTCCGATTTTGTGACGGAAGGGATAGAGTGTGGCATGTTTTTTGAGTCGAATGCAATATATACTCGTACGTATATATCACTTTCGACTGGGGGGCTTGATGATGTACCCTCCTAACGGGTCGAAGGACTCCCCTTCGAGCCTGTGCGAAGCCCTCTCTTCGAAGGCCCAGGTTAACCTCCCAACACGTTTCATTGGCGTAAAACCATTCGTCTACGAAGTGGTTACCATGTGGGAACCCACCAATCGAAACCCTAAGCCCTTCGGGGTATCCCTCTCGAAGGGACTACAACGGAGAACCCTCTTGACCTGGTCATACCCACATTCCCTCTTACCTTAGGCTTTCCCGCCAAGGAAGAGATCGTGGGCTACAAAGCCCTAGCAGTTACCATAAATCATGGGACGCCCCCATGATCTCCGAAACAAGTGCAACCGCCCACTAAAGCCTATTTCTCTCCTATAAATAGCTTAGTCAAGCAAGAACAATGTAAGTTAACTTCACTCTCGTCATTTACAACCTACTTAAACATAACACATACTTACTCGCACGCCGGAGGTGGTTCGCAGGGTCCAACCCCTGCGCAATCACTTAACGTAGTGTTTTAGTATTTCTTATTTCAGGTTAAGAACAAGCTTGGCGCAACTTCAACACCCCATAATTCCTTTGATCACCATCAAAGGCCTGGTAGTGCATCTTTTTGTACAATCAGTTGCTGAATGGATTTTCAAGTTAGTAAAACCGAGCTTTAAAAGATAAACCGAGTCCCCGAGACTTCAAAATATATTAGCATACTTAAATACCTTCGCGAGGATAGGTAGAACTTTAAGAACCGAGCTATAACGAAGGAGTTTTGACTTAACGAAGATACCGACAAAAAATAATATTTTGACAGCTTTTCTAATAGGGAATAGTAACCTAATTTTATTTTTAGAAATCGATTTTAGTCAATTTAGGTGCGGTTTTGGATAAAATGTCATAAACGAAAGTTGTAGTGTTTGGTTACATACTTTAGTCGAGTCGGAGACTTTTCAACATATATATTACCAAAGCATCCGTATCGTAGTTATGATACATACTTGCTAAAAATCAAAAAAATGTATTATTTTGACTATTTCTAAGGATTTCTAAAGTAACGTTATTTTTATAACCAAACTTACAAACAAACATGTACGGGTGATATAACTTTTATAGATTGCATAACACGACATCATTTCATGACCTAAATCACATCATTCATATTAGGTTGCTTTAGAGTCCGAGCCTCATTTCAGTGTACCCACTTTTGCCATTATCATATCAGTTGTATCAGGTGAGTATTCATAATCCCCTTTTTACCGTTTTACTTATTTGGGTTGGAATGCATGAATCATACTCGAACTAAATTGATTATTAATTTATAAACTCTTTTGACTTGAACTTTTGAACTTGAATTGAACTCTTGAACTTAATTACGAATGTATGCCTTGTTTTGAACTTAATGTACCACATGTACTATGACCTAAAGTCTCCAATGTTCGGAGCAGTGCAAACTCTCCCTTGTTCGGAGCAGCGCAACGTCTCCCCATGTTACGGAGCATTCTTGACCTAAAGTCTCCCATGTTCGGAGCAGTGCAAAGTCTCCTATGTTCGGGGTGTTCTTAATTGTGTATAATAGTTGTATGATTTACTGTTCGTACATTCTCATTGTTAGTCCCCAATTATACGTACTGTTCGTACGGCATCCTTGTGTGGGGCAGTAGGTAGTATGGATAGCGCTATTAAAGGTCGGACAACCTATCGTTCACTATGTTACGGGACGCATATTATTTATTTTAGGGGCTTTGCCAGCATACATTATTATATATGTGGTGCTTATATTGTGAACTACTATTACCGCGTGTACTTGACTACCAGACATACTACTTTCTATGCAAAGGGTTGTGAACATATAGGTTACAAGTCTTGTATGGGCGAGACTTGCAACTGAATGGATTGACTTCGCCTTTCCCTTGTGGACTTTCTCAAATAGGGTTTTCATATTGTATAAAACGTGTGTACTCACCAACTATTTTCATAGTTGACCCATTTTCTCTCATGCATTTCATGTGGTTGTTAGTAAGCTTTTCTTCAAGGTCTTTGCATAATAAAGTTTTCACATGTCACTACTGATCATTATGTATTAAACCGCTATCTTTTGGGAACTCAACTTTATATTTTAATTTCCGATGTCGGCTGAAAGAATATTGTAATGATGTACTCTTTCCTTTAAATCTTAAATGATGGTATGTTCTATTATCTTATACTTGTGTTCCTTTCTAGTTACACCTCGTGTTTCCGCTTAGCGGGGTGTGACAAAAGAAGTCAAAGCTATGCGAAACCTACACACAATTATACAATGCAAAGCCCAAGCTTGCTTTGGAAAATCGACCAAAGACAACCAGTGGTCTGACTAAAAGGAAGACGTACGAATTCAAAACAAAGAAACCAGAAGAATTCTCATCAAACTGGAAGCTATTGCACAACGAATGGGCTGCAACAACATCTAAGCCCAAGGAAATCCAAGCCCATCTTCCAGAAGCTGACAAATGCAATGACGATTCAATTTTTATAGTGGACCCGGGTGGGATGATTATTGCCTACAATCATTAAAATTGAATCATCCCGAAATGAAATATGTTTGACGGGCCCGCATGTAATCAAGTTCAATCAATCAAGATTTTGGCCACCTATGTTTAACTACTATATCTTTGAGTCACTGTAAGAAAAACAATAATGATTCCCGAATATTCCTTAGCATATGCTATGGTTTATTCCTTGGAATATGATAGATGCTAAAGCATATTCTTTAGATTGTTAGCCTATAAAAATTGTGTGTATTCCTTTGTAAGGATCATCGAATCACCCACCAAAAACCCTCATAACCATCATTGTAAAAATCCAAGCTTCCAAGCTTTAATAAAAGGGGCGTTTAAGTACTTGGACTTTAAAGTTTTAGTTTTTGAACTTTGGTACAACATAAAAATTATGGGAATTTTATCTTGCTCTTATAAACAACCATGCATCGATATAGATTTTATTTTGCGTTGATATAGAATCTATATTTCAAAACAATCTGGCTTTGCTTAAAAGTTGATGAGAATCTTAACACAGTCTGGCTTCTTCAATATCTCAAATGCTTCTTGTATATATTCCAAATGTATCTCATGTGTCAAAAGCTCATCAAGTTGTATTTCCTGCAATTTCTATCAGTTACAACTAGTTACTTACAACATAAAAGATAAAGACAAACTTATCAAGGTTAACTTTATGTAGAAACAAGGTTGATAGAGTTTCACCTTATTCAACCATTTATCGATTATGACAGGAAGATCAGATTAGGTTCTTATGCCACCAAAAGTGATGCACTTCAACGTGCGACCGCTAAAGAGTATAATGCCCACCCTAGCCACTCCACCCTCTCCTATAGGTACTACTGTACCGATTCCCTGAAATATAAATCATTTCTTAAAAATGATCAGAATGCAAATATAACGCAAAATAAGAATGCTAATGATACTATATACATTTGTGAAAGGTTACAAATTTGGAGGCTTCAAGCACTTCATTCAACAAGGATGCCACACCCGTGCACTCAAAGGAGTAGTAAACGCCTAACCCATGAGTTAGTTCCTTCACCAACTCTGAAACTGATTTTTCAGGATGGTCCTTTGGGTTGATAAAATTGGTCATTCCAAACACTTTTCCTTTAGCCAACTTATACTTGTTTACATCCACCCCTATTACCTTTGACGCTCCTTGTAGTTGTGCTCCTTTTATCACCTGGAAATCAAAATAAAAAAGTGATTTATAATGTATATCCATTGATGGTATGATTATATATGTAGAGGTATGTAGGTGGTTACCCCTAAACCAACAGTACCAATGCCAAAAATAGCAACAGAAGAGCCCTTAGAGACTTGTGTTTCTCTCCATGTCGCACCAAATCCAGTGGTGAAGCCACATGAGAGGAAACTAGCATGAGGGTAAGAAATTTTGGGGTCGATCTTGAGCATATAATTGCGGTCAGCGACTGCATATTCTCTCCATGTTGAACAACTTGTAAAGTGATATATAGATTCTCCGGTTCTCGAAATAGACATCCTGCAAGTGCCATCATTCATGAGACCACTAAATGGAGGGTGATAAACATGACATAAGTTAGTCTTTCCTGTTTTACAGTTCAAACATTGTCCGCATTCACCAAGGTAGAGTGGCATCACTGTTAAGTTTATGGATATAAATTAATATACGTATGACCAGTTTCGAACACGAGACTTCAGGATTGCACACATTACGTATGAGTTTCAATGTTTTAATAATTAATATAATAAGTTATGGTTAATTATTAAATTTCACAAAAAAGGTGAGGGTTTAGTGTCAAGTTTTGAAACTTGAGAAGGTGTTGGACTCAAACTTGGAGAGCAAGTTTGGAGCCTATATAAACCCCTCAAGCTCTTATTATTTGAGATAATGAAAACACGACATAATGATAACTCAAAGTCTATCGACTTATATCTATTCTAGATTTCTACGCATGCAGTCATAATAACAGTATTGATGACAGCATGTATAATCATTCACATGTACAATATCATGTCCTTAGACTTTCTATTATGATATATGTATCATACATATATGTCATGTGATGATTAGTTTTATTTTCTAGTTAATAGATTGACTTTTATAAATAAAAGGGTTCGACCCATTTTATTTTATATAAAGCAAAACCTTGTTTGTTGTTGTTTTATTTGTGAACAAGAACCTAGCTTTTCACATTGAAACGCTACAAATACGTGTGTACAAGAACGAAGATCAAGCATACTTTTGATTGTGTGATCTTGCCCTATTCGACTAAGTTTAGTCGAATTCCATAAACCCTAATTTAGGGTTTTGCTCGTTCTTGGATAATTGATTTCTTGTTTTGCTAGAAATCAAAGGTACGCATATTCTTTTATTTAGTTAATTAATTACTTGTATTAGATCCTGTTTCCGCTGCAATGCTTTGATGTACATGTTTATATGTTTATATAATTGTTATGATTCACATATTCCAACAGTGGCATCAAGAGCCCGTTAATACTATGTAATTAATTACTAAAACACCTAAAATTGGATCTATATGATTATTACATGCTTTTTGTGTTCTAGGGTTTTAGTTTTGTAAAACTTATAGAAACCATAGGTTGCATGTAATTTTTATGTGTTAGTTAATGAATACTTGGTTTATGTCATTAATTGCATATGCGTAGGATAGACTTAAGTATATGTTATGACATGATAATAGGTGCTATTTGGGGAATCTATGACAATAACATGCATGTTTTGTAATGGAAGTTTATGAAAATATGCTACATGTTTTAGATAAATCTAAAATTAGGGAAGACCTAATTAATTATATTAATGAATCAGTTATGTGCAACGTGGTATATAATTATTAAAACTTACGCGGCCAATTATTGGTGTCTGTGGTCCATTGGGTACAATGCACTCGAAAACCAATGATAGCTTTAGTGATTATATACATAAAAAATTCACATAGAGATTATTAATAGGATTTATCAAAAGGTTTGCATGTGGCTATATGATTTAATGGTTAAGATCATATATATGTTATTATGTGTTTGTTTATTTTTTGTTAAATTACTTAACTTTTTTTGTTTAAATTACCGTTGAATTGTAAGCAAAAAGAGGGTAATTTTTTGTATAAAAAATAAATGAACCTAATAACTATGAAACCTTTTGTGGTAAATTATTTATTGTCAAGTCTTATGTGCCGACAGTGGTTCGCTTCGCACGGTAATTTGCTCCCAGGCGAGACTAGCAATTTAATAATTTACAACATAATTTTAAGCTTTAAAAAAATCTTAAACTTTTAATTGATTGATGCAACTGTACAAATTGGTCGAAAGGCGGACCTAATGTTGACAAACTATAAAGTGGGTATAAGGTTGGTTTCGCATTAAATTGTGGCTTTAAAGAGACTCCATTCTGTCTCTCCGCTCGCCTGTGCGTCAAATTTAAGTTATATGCCACCCAATGAAACGGAAACACCTGAGATTACATTCTATCATTACTAGCAGCCTCAGCTGATGTGATGATTCAAAGGATGGTAATCAAAGGGTAAATTACATACTTTCATTGCTAGCAGCCTCAGCTGATGTGATGAAACTATGGTAATTTGCAGTTTCTTAAGTTGGTTAACTTAATTGAGTACTTTCATTACTAGCAGCCTCAGCTGATGTAATGAAACTATGTCAAGGCATAAAGATGGGGATAAAACATGCTTACATTTGCAACTGAGGTTGGCAAAATATGTAAATCCCATAACTCTAGGAATTGCAATTTGAGATTGGCAATTGAGTTCGACTCGTACCTTATTGAGTACTTTCATTGCTAGCAGCCTTAGCTGATGTGATGAAACTATGTCAATTTGGATCATAGTTTTCAGTGAAAATTAAATGGTTAAATAATATTTACCATGGGTGTTTAATTTTCTTGAAAAGTTGTATTATCGAAAATACTAAAATTAAATTTTGTAAATTCTTTTAATGTATAATTGCAACGTTAAAACCGTAAACGTAGGGCATTCTTTTAGTGGAAAATTGATCTACACCCGTAGGGGTTTTTGGTTAGAGTCAAATTTACTAAAAGAATAAACCAAGTCTACTTTCATTGAGAAGAGTGAGACTTAATCCTATTCCTTTTCATGAATGAGAAAGGTATAATAGGAAAATTAGAATTGTCTAAATTCTAAGAAATAACTCATAGCAAATTTTAAATAGTTAAGAAATTGCACATTTTATGAGTTATTAAATTAGAAGCTAGACGAATTACCGCATCTTGCCCTCTAAAATTTTGAACTTATAAAGAGCAAACAAATAATTATACGAGAACTTTATTCATTTTAACTTAAGTAAAGGAATTTAACTGTATTGTCATTTAAAAATGTTACCCTATAATTA